>LPNX010168688.1:79452-166386 GCA_001517045.1 Pseudotsuga menziesii
TCATTCCACAATAAACTTGATGACAAATTACCTTCTCCATGCTAAGAGAGGTAGGCATAGTTCTAAACCCTTGCAGATGAACCCTTTAGCTTCAGCAGCTTCCCATCTTCGTATCCAGTCATGATGACTTGGTTGTCAGAGGACTTTCTTATTTCTACCATCCCATCAAACATGTGGATGGAATGGCCTTGCTGTCGAATCTCCACCAAGGACAGCAGGCTTCTCTGCAACTCTGGAAGATAAAGAACATTCTTCAACAAGAAATCAGGGAATCCAGGCATCTTCAGCCGAATGGTGCCCATTCCCTTTGTTTTAAGACTTGACTTATCTGCAAAGTAAACTATGCCATTTATTGTTTCATTAAGTTCTTCAAAACAGTCTTTTCTAAAAGTCATGTGTGATGTTGCACCAGTATCAAGTAGCCAACAATCTGTGTAAGATGAAAGTGAAGTCATTTCATTAATACCAAGATTACAATGTGCAACAATACAATGAGCAGAATCTGAAGATTTACTAGCATCTTGGTTCTTATTGTCATCTTTCTTCTGGTTATGTCTGTCTTTGATGGAGTCCCATGAAGCCCAACACCGATCTGCTATGTGTCCAGTCTTTCCACAACGCTTGCACTTCAAATCTAATCTTTTGCTGGAGTTGTTTCTGCCTCCTATACCTCTGAAGTTTCTTCTTCCTCTGCCACTCTTGCTGCTTTCTCCTTTGGGATGATCTTTGCCAGTGAGAGTGGCACCAACTACAGATGCTATAGATTGCATCTTCTGTGATTGAATCTTGCAACTAAAACAATAGGAGAAAAAAAAAAAAAAAGAGTAAAGGTGTAGGTCTAAGTCTCTGCCACCTTCCTCAAGCTTTACAACAATTCAATCTTCAACGCAATCAGTACCAACAATGTGGATGTTTGCAACAGTCGAGGTTTACACAATTCAAGATTACAGCTCAAAATAACATATATCTTCCACAGGAGTCTTCAATATATGATATATATCAGTCACGGTCCTTTTTACTTAATGTAAAATAAAAAATACTTGTAGACTTTTCACTTTACATCCACGCACGTACATTAGGGTTTTGTATTTCAAGCAACAAAAAGCGCAAGCTTCTTCACTCACATTTAGACTCAACCTCCATGCACTTCACAAGCAATCTTGTGGTGAGGGAGAGCACCAGCTCGATTACAATATTCAAGTGGATATGAGCAGCTTCAGGAAAAATGGAAGCAATTCACAACAAACCCCAACAATATTATGTTGTATCTATCACTCAAGCTCAAAGCACAACTTCAAATCGAAAGGAGAAAACCCAGCACTCCCATACACATACATTCTAACTCAAATCTTCAATAAAGCAGTCATGGGCATCTTCAATACACATCAACCATATCGTACATATGAAAATATTTGCAGAATTCCCACTCAATCTCCAACACACAAAATTAGGTTTTGTGTAGTCCAACAGTTAGAAATAAATAGAGCGTCAATATTTTACCTTCATGTACTGAGTCTTCACAATGTCTTCAAGCTTCACGCGGTCTAAGGAGGCATGAATCTTTATTGTAAAAATATTCAGTCACCTCTCCTCCACAAACTCGTAGAAGTCAAATAGAAAGACCTCTTCACCAATTTTCAGCAAGTTGCAGCTCTCAAACAATAATGCAACTTCACTCTTTATGATGAAAAATAATGATCTCCACATTATTTGACAGTGTCAAACCGCATCAGCCATTACATAGCTTCCATACAAGTTCTCAAATTGTGAACTGGAAAGTTCCCACGAACTTGAGAGTAGCACCACGCTCTATGGGCTTGAAATAAAATTTTAAAGCGAATTTATGAGGAGACACGGTCACAAAATGAAATTTGAAAAGAGACTATTGCGAACTCCGTAGAGAGATTCAAGAATGGAACGTGTGATGTATACATTCAGAACTTTAGTTTCAAATAGATAGATTCTCAGTATTGAAGATACACACAACACCACATTGAAAGCACGCAACATGAAATGAGACAGTGACCAAGAGAAGAATGTCTTCATATACAAGCTCGCAGTGAGATGAGAGGTCGCGGCTCAGGTAACTCCTTGAATTCGCAGCAATACTACATGCACTTCACACAACTGGAAGAAGGGAACTCACGGATCAGTAATAATTAGAGCGTCACAAAATGAAATTTGAAAAGAGACTATTGCGCAGCTTCAGGCTTAAGTGCAACATTTTTTACACAGACTTTGCAAGGAGCTAGGGTTCCTGTTGATACAACTCAAATGTAGGTCTGGGACCATAACGCATGCAATGAATGCACGCAGGCTAGCAGGACTGGTGGTGAGCAGCAAAATAATGCACAAAATTATGGCACTCTGGTTGTAGGAGAAACGCAGAGGCAAACTGACAATGGGCAGGCAGTCTGGCAGGCATGCAGGCATGAGTTATGGCAGGTGGTGCTCTGATACCACTGTTAGATAATAACTCCTGAATTCATCTATTCCATTGCAAAATCATTTATTTATACATTACATATGCTGGTTGAGTTTCATCTTCCGACCAGCCTTTTCAGCTTCCTACATAACTATTCATTTTCCTTTATTTATTTACAAAATATAATCCCAACGGATTATATTCCAACAGTTTTATAGTTGGAAAAAGCCCTAAAAATCGAAATAAATTCAAAAAATGCAAAAGTAGCCATGAACTTATAGTTTTTCTGGTCCACCCTAAAATTTCATGGGTTTTAGCAACAAGCCCTAGAGGGTGTCCTCATTTGAGGAAGTGCATTGGGATCCGTGAAACCTTTGTAAATCGTAAATTGGAGGGTGTTTTGTATTTTTGGCTTATCCTCTAACTTCACCCTAGTCCAATTGTCCTATTTCCCTTGAGGGTGCACTTTTGGAGTTCCTACCTTAGGAAGTGTGACATTGCCTTGGGAAATGTGAAATTGCCTCAAAAGGCATGATTTTATTTGATAAAGTGAAGAAGTTTGTTTATAAATGATTCTAGTGTCTAGATTTGATATTGTTCGACTCCAATAAGGCACTGCTCATAGCTTTAAAGGTTTTCATGGAGGGTATTTCTGTCTTGTTGACGATTGTAGGTATTTTTCACTAATTATGGTCTCCCTCTGGGTTTTGGAGTTACTAGATGTGTTTAGAGGTTAAAGTGTGGTGACATTGGGTTTAACTCTCTCTCGAGCTTACCTTCACTAGCACTAAGTATACATTGCCTTACTTGCAAAGGGTTGCTAGTTTGAACAGTAACACTCCTCATGAAGATCTAGGCAATAATGTTTGTATCAATCTATGTATATAATGGGGTTTATTCTTCTATTTTAACCTCATCACCCCCATGCTTAAAGTGAGAGAATGGATATGTGTTTCTTTTCATCATCTCTCCAATGCTCAGATGTGATAAATGACATGTACTCCTCCACATCATTTTAATGCTTCCATTGTGAGAAAGGGCATATACTCCTTCGAATCACTCAATGCCTAGATTGTGAAAAAGGTCATGTGCTCCTCTTACAGATAAATCAAAATCTTGTAGATATCCCTTTGTTATGTTGGTATGACTTGTTCACTTTCTCATTTTTATTGTTGGCACGGACTAGCAACTTTGTGGCATATTCACTTGTTTATGTTTATCTCTTTATTTGTGTATGTATTTTATTTATTTATTAAGACAATCTCATCACTTTAAATTGTTACAAATATTTTTAAAATTTCTAAGTCAATTTAAAATTCAAAATATAAAAACCACAATCAAGCGAGATTAATCAAAATTATGCATGTGAACCCTAAAAAAAATTAAATGTAAGTTAAACATTAAAATATTTTGAGTTTTTTAGCTATCATGAAATAATCAATTTAATTAAAAAATAAATTCAACACCCTCAAATGTTTATGTTTTCCAATTATGTAATCTCAATAATAATTCTGTAATTTAAACCATTCTAACCAAAATTTCAATAAAAGAAAAAAACTCCAAATATATTAAAACGTTAAAAATATAAATATGGACATTTTGTTATGTATTCAGGTCAAGTTTTTTGTAAAGATGTTTCTGTTTTTGGTTTGCCCCTTATCAAAGGCATTTTACATGTATTTTTATTTTGGATTCTAGTCAACGTTGTCCTTTATCAAAGGCATTTATTTTAGATATTTTTGGTTTTGGATTCCGGTCAACGTTTGAAGTTTTGAGTTTTTGGATTCCGGTCAACGTTGTCCCTCATCAAAGGCATTTTAAGCAGAGGTGACGAGCAGTTCTAACACAGGGTACTCGTAATTCAAACGCCCTCACTTCTCTTTCGGTGGTATGTCAATATCCGCAATTCCACTATGTCATTTGTAGGAATTTGAAGATCTTTGAATCAACCAGGGCTATCGAAGATTCAAACCAAACCTAACAACAGATCGCTAAGATATATAATTTGCGGGTCGACAATGTGGACGCCATTAAACAACGCATGCAGTTTTTATTCCCTTGGTGTCTATGGACTTTCTGCCTGGAGCCTGCAGCGACAGGTATTTTGCCACTCTCCAGACTGGATAATGTTACCCCAATCTTAGCTCAGTCCATTGTTGACCCAGTTGCTTTAACTGTTAACTCGGTGTTAAAATAAATCTAAATAATCTCTGTGTAATGTGTGACAGGGTGTAACGTTGATAGCGTTGGCTCTATACATAGTACTCAGAATAGTTACAACCGTTAAGGCAGCGAAAATGGATATCTTCGTCCTCTCAGGGCAGAGCAACATGGCAGGCAGGGGAGGAGTTCATGGTTCTCGTTGGGATCATTTCCTTCCTGAAGAATGCCACCCACACCCTTCAATTCTCAGGCTCAAGTCAAATCTTCAATGGGAGCAAGCCCGTGATCCTTTGCATGCAGATATAGATAAACGTAAGTATGCGTGCCTCTCTCTCTGTATATATATATATATATATATATATATATGCATTAGAGTTAGAGTTGAAGCTATGCATACCAATTTGGTTTTATGCAATGTTGAATGCAGGTAAAGTCTGTGGAATAGGTCCCGGAATGATATTTGCAAACAGTATATTGAAGCATTATAATGATACTGAAAAAGCTCGCATTGGTTTGGTTCCCTGTGCCATTGGAGGTACTACTATCAAAGATTGGCAGAAGGGCGGCCCACTCTATAAAAATATGATAACTAGAACCAAGGGAGCTCTCAATCACGGAGGTGTTCTAAGAGCAATTCTGTGGCACCATGGCGAAAGTGATAAAGATTATGAGAAGAATGCTAATAGTTACAAACATAATCTCGAGAAACTTATCCATGACATCCGCGCTGATCTGCAACATCCTGATCTCCTTTTCATCCAGGTAATGCGTTTTCTCATTCTGTTAATTTAATTGGGTATTTGCTATATTAGTTTTGTGCCGAGTATTCTCTTATCTAAAAGGGTGCCTAGGCCTAGAGTATATCTTGCTTTGAAAAAAGATTTAGGGGCTGACCTTCTCTGCAAATTATGTGCCTTGTACTGATAAGCATACTAACGTTCACTCCTCATGTGAAGATAAAAATTTATTGACAGGAAAACATGATTAGAAACTAGATTTTGCCCTTCCAGAACATACAAAAAGCGCCAAAGCGTCATGCTGTAACTGGCCCCTCAAAATATCAGCAATCGGTCCCCACTGCTTCTCCATCCCTCACTCTAGTCTCCATCTTGAATTCCTGGAACCTGAATATTGCCATGTGGTGTGCTTCTCCATCCCTCACTCTAGTCACCATCTTGAATTCCTGGAACCTGAATATTGCCATGTAGTGTGAGCAATGCCTCATAGCCACATCAGACTGACATACCATTCTTGTGTAGCCTCTAAACATCTTGCTAGCTAAAGGCCTGTTGTCCATTCCACTTCACACCAATTCCAAAAATGTTTACTACCTTTAAAAATCTTAATGAAAGCATTTGCTCTCTCCAAGGAGGAGGCACGCTCAATGAAATGAGGCAACGGGAAAGAAACATCTTAGCTCCTCATTTCAATGAGATTTCACTTTTGATTCCAAATCGTACTAGTGTATTCATGAAGATGGGCAACACTTTTTTGGCAAGTAGAGGACACGAATATAATAACAAAAAACAAGCTCGATTGACCTCTTGACAAACCCACTATCGAGCTTTAAAAAACTCAATCAAGGGCTTTAACCGAATGACAGGGCTTTAAAAATCTCAATTGAGGGCTTAACCAAACACTCGATTGAGCTATTTTAAAACGCTTCAGGGTTTTATTAACCCTCGATCGAGCTTGATAGCTTGATTGAGGGTTTTATTTAACTCTCGATCGAGCTTATAGCTTGATTGAGGGTTTTATTAACTCTCGATAGAGCTTTTTAAATCTCTATCATTTAGTGATGATAATTTTTTATTCTTTTTGATATTTTGTAATTTCAAAGGCATGGACTTTGGTTTTGATGGGAAGGGAAAATCTTTCGATTTATTCTTCAATGGCTAAAACCACCATTGATAGGATGTTGGGAGAGATGTGTTGATCAATTTTTGCTCCAAGAAATCTTTCAAAAAATTCTTTGTAGGATTGATCTCGTCCCTAGCTCACTCGGGCTTGTGGTGGTTTGATCCAAGAGTTTTGTGTCTGTGCATTCTAGGAGTTGTTCTCATTGGTGTTTTTGAAGGCTGCATTGGTCAGGCTTAATCATTGCAACCTGGAAAATCAAAAAATCTTTATTTTGCATTCTTTAGTTCTCTCGTGAGATCTTGCTAGCTGGTGGATTCACCCTGGCTTGTGAAGGAATGGTGGATCAGGTGTTTGTTGTTGGAGGTTAAGATTTGGATGGGTCATGTGATGTATGTTGAGATCGCTACAAGAAGATTCACCAAGAAGTTTCAACCTTTTGTCTGAGTCCCTGGTTCGTTGCAGCTGCAGAGGTGGATCCTGGTCCCATCTTGGTGCCAGATCTTGATGATCCATGTTCTTCGGATTTGATAGGAGTGTGTTTCATTTCCAGTTGTGCTGGTGAAGATCATTCTGTGATTTTGCCTAAGTCCCTGGGTTGATCATCCTTGTTGAGGTTTGATTTTGCAACTCGTGAATTGTTTGCAGGCGTGGAGTGGATCCCGTGTGCTCTTGGTATTTGTGAACTAGGTTTCCTTTCAAGAGTGGTTTCTCTTGCTTGTGTTTGGGAGAAGATTGCAAGGTGTTGTTTAGATTGATGTCTGTTGCAATTCGACCTTTTGACTCTTGAATTTCCACTAATTTGATTGTTGGTGTAGTTTGCTCCATTATCTAGATTTGGCCTTGTCTGCTGTTGTCATAGGATCGTTCTAATTAAGCACCTCTAGTGCTCTGTCTGGACATTTCTGGTGGTGACCTTTCTGACTATTGGTGGTTTGTTCTGATGTCCGGTGGGGAGCCTCTTTTACCTCTTCCTCCAGATCTAGAGGCTTTCAAGAAATTGATTGCTTCTAGTGGAAAGAGGAAAGGTGGGCCTGTTCAGAAGTTTGTCAAGAAAGTTGACATCCCTTTTGTTGAACTCCCTGCTGACAAAACTTGTTGATCGGCCCTAAACTTAGCAAAACACGGGTTAATTGGGCAGTTTACTGGTCTCTGGCCCTCTCAACGGAATTGGCATCCTCTGATCTCTGATGGAATTCGCAATCATTTTGTTGGGAGAGGTTTTTATGTTTTTGTTTTTGAATTAGCAGAGGATCGTGATCTAATTTTCCAGAATGGTCCATATTTCATGGGCCCTCAAGGGCTTTACTTGAATAAATGGACTCTAGATTTTGATCCCACGCAGGATGTTCCATATGCTGTCCCTTTTTGGGTCAGGCTACCTCATCTCCCTCTGCATTGTTGGAACTCAGCTTCCCTTGAAGCCATCGGGAATAAATTAGGTAAATATATCGATAGGGCTAAACGTAAAGATCAATATTATTGTGCAAGAATCTGCGTGGAAGTAGATTTGGAGACTGGTCTTCCAGAGGCAATCAATCTAACAGTCGCTAAATGGTCTCACACCCAGGAGTTGGATTACGAACAAATACCATTCAATTGTAGATTTTGTCACGGTTATGGACAGTTTGCTCGGAACTGTAAGAAAAAAGGAGACGAGGAAAAAGTTAATGAGAAAAATGAGTAGTGGAATCTAGTTCAGAAAACAAGAAATCCCAATTTGGGGACTAGAAAGAAGAACCAAGAAGTAGTGGCTAATGAGAAACTTCCTTCTCCCTTAGGTACCATTACCCCTATTGGTCCTCTCAATCAATTTGTTGTCCTCAACTCTTCTGAACTTGAAGAAGGTGAAGTTCAGGCCTTTGATGGAATCGAGATGGATTCAGAAGTCACTCTGAATCAAGTTGGCCCTTCTCTATTGAATTCTCTCCAGGATGGAGATCCTATTCCTATTGGGGAATGCTCTTCCCCTTCCTATGCTGATATTACTCGAAAGAGACTGGTGGTGAGATCTGATTCCTTGGATGATTCCATTGAACGACTCTCCAAAAAGGGTGGTAGGAAATCTAAGAAGGAGATTCGGGAGGAAGAGGCTGAGAGACTCAAGATGCAAGGAAGTCAGTCTACCATTGTGATGTCTTACAGGATGAACAAGAGAACCAGGCCTCCAAAGGGAGTAATAACTCCTTCTACCACGGGTAAGTAATGCAACTAGTCTCTTGGAACTGTAGGGGACTGGGGAATCCATTTAAGGATGATGCAGTAAAAGATCTTTTGAGAATGGTTCCTTTAGATATTCTCTTACTCCAAGAGACCAAGGTAGAAGAGGAGGTTCTCCTTCTCTTAAGTAAAAATAAGTGGAAGCTTAATTCTAGAAAAGCAGTCATTGTTAGAGGCACTTGTGGGGGATTGGCTACCATATGGTGTGAAGAGAAATTCCATTTAAAAAAATCTTTCACCACTCAGCACTGGATATTTACAGAACTTCTTCATTCTGCCAGTAAGATTTCAATTTCCCTTTTCAATCTGTATGTACCTGTTAACTACATTGAAAAACAATTATGTTGGAAGTTGTTATCATATTTTTTAGAGGACAATGCTCCAACAAATTTAGTTTTAGCTGGCGATTTAAACATTTCTCTGTCACCGAATGAAAAAAAAGGTGGGCAGTGTGGTAGAGATTTTATGCTTGGAACGGTTGAGGAGTTAATTCAACACTGGGATTTGATCGATCTTCTTCCAAAAGATGGGTGATTTACGTGGTCCAATAATAGATTCGGAGCTACCAATATTTCTGCCAGACTTGATCGATTTCTCGTCAATAGCTCATTAATTGATGGGCAATCCCTTGCCTCTTCTAAAATTTTAGCGAAGTTGACTTCTGATCACAATCTGATTTCTTTGTTTTTCGAAAGAGAAGAGGAATTGGGGCCGATCCCTTTCAAATTTAGTCCTCTCTGGATTAATAAAGTTGGATTCATAGACATTGTTTCTCATGCTTGGTCTCAGTACATAGTTGGATCTCCCAGCTTTTTTTGGGAGCAAAAGCTAAAAAACACCAAAATCGCTTTGAAACAGTGGGCTAAAATTCCTATGCCTTCTCCTATGTTCTCCAGGATAGCGAAAGTCACTGAACTAGCTGAAATCAATTGGGTATGGAAGACACAGTCATCTCCACTTCCCAATTAGCATTGGATAAATTGGCTCAGTCCAGTGCCACTCAATCTTTTAGATATGAAGAAGAGCATCTCAGGTTAAAGTCCCATAGTCTTTGGCTTAAGGCTGGTGATAAGAATTCTGCTTATTTTCATAGACAATGCAGGATCAGACTGTCTCATAATCATATCTCAGAGATTGCTATTGGAGATGGCAATTTTGTTAAGGGTCAAGATCAATTAATTCAGTTTTCTTGCCAGCATTATCAGCCTCTCTTTCAGGATGATGGCATCACTGATAAGGATGTTTCTTCTAAATTGTTGGAAAATATTCCTTCTCTGGTAAATGCTGAGGATAATTATGATTTAATGAAGCCCTTTACTGAACAGGAAATCATTGATGTCATCTGGTATATGGAGTCTGATAAGGCTCTTGGGCCAGATGGATTTACCATCCACTTCTATAAAGTCTATTGGTCAATAATCAAATCTAATTTGATCCGAATGGTGTATGCCTTTCAAAGAAAAGCGAAAGTGGGAGGGTGCACCAATTCTACATTTCTTTCCCTCATCCCTAAGGAAGTCAATCCCTCCTCTTTTGACAAATTCTGTCCTATCTCGTTGTGTAATGCTTCCTACAAGACCCTTGCCAAACTGCTTGCTAATAGATTTAAGTTGTTGTTAGGAAAATTAATTTCTCCTCTTTGGGGTGGATTTGTGAAAGGCAGACAATTAGTGGATAATGTAATTCAGGTTCAAGAAGCCCTTCACTCAAGCTTCCAAAGGAGAGAGAAAGGTATGTTAATAAAGCTGGACATGAAGAATGCATTCGACAGAGTTAAGCTTCCTTTCCTTTATGATGTTTTACTCTCTTTTGGATTTTGTTCTGAGTTTGTAAGTCTGATTAAAGCTTGCATTGACGGTCCTTGGTTGGCACCATTAATCAATGGTAGACCTTCTGAATTCTTCAAAGCTTCCAGAGGCCTTCGTCAAGGCTGTCCTATGTCCCCTTTCCTTTATATCTTGATGGCTGAATCTCTTAGTAGAAAATTGGTCTCTGATAAGGATTCTGGATTGATTCCGGGCATCAGGATTACCAAAGGTGTGGATCCAATCAATCATGCCCTTTTCGCAGATGATTCCTTGCTATTGGGAGGGGCCTCTATGAATATTGCCCGAGCTTTTCAAGACACTCTCTCAAAGTACTGTCAATCCTCTGGTGCCTTGATAAATAAAGATAAGAGTGTTTTTTACGGTTGGAATGCTGAACCGTCGGTTATTCTACGAATATCAGGATTTCTGGGTTTCTCTGGCTTCGATAAATGGGAAAAGATCAAGTATTTGGGTCTTCCTCTAACTCTTGGACCTTCGCTTCCCTCTCTATGGCTTGAAGTAGTAGCAAAGTTAAAAGCAAAAATTGTTTTTTGGGGTGGCCAGTGGCTATCTAAGGCTGGGAAACTGACTTTGATAAAGGTTGTTCTCTTAGCTTATCCTATCTTTCGGTCCTCTATGCTACTAGCCCCTAAAAGTATCTCTTTTCATATTTCTAAATCACTGCGAGATTTTCTTTGGTCGGGAGGTAATGGAAGCCTAAATAAGTTGCATCTGTTAAAATGGGAAGATCTTAAGAGGCCACTTTCAGCAGGGGGTCTTCAAATCAGGGATCCTAGCCTTGCTAATCTAGCGCTGAGTGGCAAGCTTATCTGGCAGATTTTTGTTGATAAGAACCATCCAGTCAGTAAGATTTTTCTTAAGAAATATATTAAAAGTGGCTCATTGAGAAATCTTTCCTCCGCAAATACTCGGACCGATACTGCCATTTGGAATTCCTATAGAAAAGGGTTTGAATTTTTTAATCAGCAATTATTTAGAATTCTAGGCAATGGTAAAAGAATTCTACTTTGGGAAGACAATATCTTCGGGAATCCTCCTTTATCCTCAGTCTCTTCTATTTCTGAGTTAATGAGCTGGGCAACAAACAAGGGTCTCAGTTGTTTGGTTGATATATCCATTTGGGATTGCTTGGGGAATTGGGTAGGTTGGTCTATTCCAAATCTACATGTTTGACTTATTCCTCAAAGACACCTTCTGCTATTATCTCTTACAAGCCTTTCTCTTGTTCATTGCTCCTAGTCAGATGCTTGGGGATGGGGAAAAGATGGAGTGTATACCACAGCTAAAGGTTTCAGTGCTCTTCAATCCCCCCATAGCTCATTTTTCCCTCCAGCAATATGGAATTTGGTATGGGATTCTCATTGTATGCCTAAGGTTAATTTTCTATGTGGTTAGCATCAAAGAACAAGCTCCTTACCGGTGATAATCTCTCTAAGTGTGGCTTCAATGGTCCTTTCCGGTGTAGTTTGTGAAAATTTGATTTGGAAAATGCCGAGCATTTATTTGTTGATTGTGTATTTTCCAGAACAATGTGGGAACAAATTCTCCATGATCTGAATCTCACATTTCCAGCGCAGTTCTCTGTTTTAGCTTTTTACCTGAGTTGGCATGCCAGTCGTCCTCTGAAATCATTTGCACCGATTTTACAATCTCATTGGCATTCAATTGTTAAATTTACATGGTGGGCGCTTTGGCTTATGAGAAATAACTGCATCTTCAACGATCTAGCCCCCTCTATTCAATTCGTTGTTCAATCTGCTCAATCTTGGTTTGCTAAATCCTCTGGGTGGAATTCAACTTCTCCATCTTCACCAAGGACGGAATTTGTCTCTTTTAATTCTATTATAAATTTGAAATGTTCTAAACCGGTTTCTTCTATCAACTGGAAGTTTTGTGGTAATGAAGATTCTCTTAAAAAAAACTGGATGCAATCTAGTTCAGTAGTTATGTTTTTTTATGGAGCTTGTAAAGGGAATCCTGTATTTTCTGGCATTGGTGGTGCCATTTTCTTCCCTGGTTTTTTGAAATTTCTTAGCTACAGTTGGGGTCATGGATTGATGACAAACAACCAAGCTGAATGTTACATCTTACTTATAGAAACTCAGGTTTCCAAAGGAAAAGGTTTCAAGTCAGTATTAATATTTGGTGATTTTGAGATGCTGGTAAGAACTCTAAACATAGAAGGTATCTTCAATAATTCTCTCTTGAATGTAATATTGCAGAGAATCAAGACAAATCTAAAAGATTTTGCTAGCATTGAATCCTATCATATCCTTAGGGATTTAAATAAACTTGCAGACACCTTGGCCAACAAAGGTTTCCTTCTTCCTCAAGGAAATCTTAGTATTGACGGGGAACCCAGTGAGTTTCAGCCTATACCTTAATAGTGCTTTCAGTTGTAATTAGATTTTCTTTTATAACTTTTCCCCTCAGAGTAAGTCTTGGTGCAGTCTCTTGACTTCTCAAATTTTGTAAATCAGTTGATTGGCATTCGTCAAAACATACCAGCTTTTTCCATTTTAATAAATTTACCCATTTGTGTTAAAAAAAAAAAATTTAAAAATCTCTATCATTTGGTTAAGCCCTTGCTAGAGTTTTTTAAAACTCAATCGAGGATTTGTCAAGAGTTCGATCAAGATTGTTTTTTTAAGATACGCACGCCTTGCCAAAAAGTATTACGGCTTGATTGAGGGTTTTATTAACCCTCAATTGAGCTTCAAAAGCTCGCTCGAGCGTTTGCAATCGATAAAAATTTTAAAACAAAAGGTTGCGGGATATTTCTCGCATGTGGAATTTAGAAGCTCAATCGAGCTCTTGCAACAATTATAAAAATAAAATAGCAACAAATTGCAGCTTATTTCACCATGTCTCTTGCATAGAAGCTCAACCGATTAGTAGAGAGGGGTTACAAATGTAATACTAGAGTAATTGGTGTTTTATAGATGTGACTAAAATTCATGGAAAATGCGAAGAAAGGTTTTTTGCTCTTAATCATTGCTTGTGATTAAGTACCCGGAACCAAAGGATCATTAACCCATTTGTCATGATTTCAATCACATCTATAACATCAATTACTCTGCAACTCATGTCTACACAAATAAAATCTAAAAAAAGTGGCAATCCTACTGCCTTTACCTGATCCCTCTTCAAGGCATTTACTACTACCAACATGTATCACTCTTCTTCTTTAAATTATATTTTATTAAATTTGAATATCTTATATTATATGCTTGATTTTTATTTAATGTAAATTGTATCTTCTTGATTGTATATGTTAATTATAAATTAATTATGTGTGTGTGAGAGAGAGATTAAATTTTATTTAATCTAATAAAAAACAACACTCTCAATAGTTTATCTAGTTTAATTGGAAGAATATTATACATATATATACACCTAGTTTTAGAATTGGGAAATAAAATTTAATTGATATAAATATATCAATTTATTAATTGGAAGAGCTCAATCCTATGAAGGTTTTAAATATAATAAATATTAACAAATTTATTAATTTACAAAGACACCCAAATAGTCAACTTTGAGAAGAAGAATGGGTACTCCAATTTTTTTTCTAATCAAAGGGTTTAAAAGCTCAATCGAGCTTCTAGCGTAACCACACATAAACCTTTGATCGATGTATTTAAAAATACACTTAAAACCTTGATCGAGGGTTGTTAAAACCTTAATCGTGCAATAGCTCAATCGAGGGCTTTAAAAACAAGCTTTTAGCCCCCTTTTATGCAAATTTAATTTTACTGACCTCTTTGCCAAGCCTAAAGCATGTTCTTGGATGCATCTTAGGTGGTGGGCTTTATACCAATGGATTCACCAATGAATCCTCTATCCATTGGCATTTAACTTATAAGTTTTTGAGTTCATATGATAAGCCTTTTTTATTTTCTTTTCAAAATTACTCTTAAAAACCATGTCCACAACTTCAAATTAGCACAAAGAAAAATCAACAACATAAAAACTACACAACCAAAAAAATTCAAAAAATATATATACACCCCACATAAGCACATCAACTTCAAAAGGGTATTTTTTGTTTTGCAATTTTTATAAACAGTTAAAAAAAAAGTATACATGCACACACGTGTACAAAATGCGATTAAATTCTTTTCAATGGCCAATTTCGAATATTAATAAAAAAATATAATTTTTCAAAATAAATTTAAAATACATGTGCGTGCCCCGGATGCATTTTGTGTAGATTGTGTTCATATATATATTCCAAAATATGCATTTATCACTAAATTATTATATGTTCTACGCTTTGAGTATAAAATTTCATACAGGTTTTCCATAAATCTCCAAAAATGTTTACTACTTGTGAAAATCTTAATGAAATCATTTTCTCTCTCCTTGGAAGAGACACGTTAAATGAAATGAGACAACTAGAAAGAAACATCTTAGCCCCTCATTTCAATTAGATTTCATTCATGATGATGGACTCAGCTTGGTAGTCTGAAATGTGCGTCGAGTACAAAATTTAACGTAGGTTTTCCATAAGTTTCAAAAAATGTTACTACCTATGAAGATCTTAATGAAAGCAATTTCTCTCTCAATGGAAGAGGCACACTCAATGAAGTGAGGCAACTGGAAAGAAACCTATGAATCTCCAAAAATCAAACAGGTTTTCCATAAATCTCCAAAAATATGTACTACCTATGAAAATATTAATGAAAGCATTTTCTCTCTCCATGGAAGAGACACACTCAATGAAATGAGGAAACTTGAAAGAAACACCTTAGCCCCTCATTTCATTGTTGGGGAATTGTCCACAAAGGATAATGAAAAACCTTTGTTGACAAGGGAAGTAATTATTATTCAAATGCATTTGAGGCAATGAACAAAGTTGGAATTGGTGAAGTAATTAACCATGGGTTTCATGATGGGGATTTTGTTTTGAACAACCATCCTCTAAGTATCCAAAACATTCATTGCAGGAATTAAAAGCATGCAAACATCCAAGTACTATGATGCATATTAACCCTCTCATATTTGGGCCACTTGGTGCAGATTTTGATGGGGACTACATTCATGTTTTTTATCCCCAATATTTTAAGTCTTAAGTTGAGATTTCTCAGCTACTATGTGTGGATCAAGAAATGTTTAGTTCTTCATGTGAAGCATACATAGGACTGAGTGTCAATACTAAACTTGATGGAAATCTTTAATTTGGGAAATCCCTACTAGATGAAACCAAACCATATTGAAGCAGTCATCAATGTGGACTTTCAAAACCTTGGAGGGCCATTTTGGATAGCTAGCTAATTTCTTCAAATGGATTTACCTTGGAATTGAATTATGAGGAGAATAAGCTTTTCATAAGCAATACTGAAATACTATTATTCAATGGCAATAAAATGCAATTGCAGACTTCTCTGACTGAAATTTCCATTGCAATGGTTAGATGAAAAGGTCCAAAAGCAACAATGAAGTGCTTGAATTCAGTTGAATGTTTTATGATTGAATTTTATCATTGATTTCCGTGCATGTCTAGATGATTTGATTCTTGGTCACTATGTTTCTCATACAAACATATTTATGAAAAAGCTAGCAAATGAGATTTTTGAAATTTCTAGGTCTATCAAGAATAGGAGAGGACGAAGATATGAGAATGCCATAGTTTCCCAAGTGGAGAAGACTCTACCTAGAGGGTAAGAAAAATGTTACCAAGACTATTTCTTCTTCAAGTTCCTTTTTTATGATTGACATTGAGAATGCAAAATCTAAAAAATTGAATGATCCCACTCAAAATTTGAGTAAAACCACGAGATATGTTGAAAATATGAAGAAGAAAAAAGTAATTTTTCTCTCTTCCTATAAAGTTCATAAACATTATTTTATTATTTTAACTATTATATTATTTTCTTTAAGAGGCCCATTTTAGACCCCAAATTTTCTCTAATGGAAGAAAGATACAAGAATTTAAGAATATTCCTTTAAAAGATTTTTTCTATCCAAAATGTCATTGAGTAAGTGGATCTATGTGCTTTCCAAATTTAAAAACCTAAACCTAATTAAGGGAAGAGTTACACACATACATACACATGCAAGATGGCGTAATTTATCACAAACCCTCCAAGATTGCACCTCTACTAACATGTTGGAGGACTTTTCCGCTACCAGATGAATAATATGTTGTTAGTGGATTATGAGGCTCCAAATGCCTCCTTGCCTCCATTGGTTGGGGATTTAAGGAAGAAGCTAAACAAAATCCTTGTTTACACTATGTTTATTCAACTACAAGTAGTTTAGGCACCTTAAAAAAGGCTAACAAACACATAACATGATCAATTATATTAGAGGATCCTCATTCCCATATTACCATTAAAATATTATAGTGAACATAAAAATCATTAAGACTACTACAAGAGTTCAACCAAAGTATCAATTAAATCTCATAACCAACTTAAGAAATGTTCACTTAGGTTATAATATATATAACATCATATAACAATATATAATAAGAGTGTCCTTTTACTTATTAAGCTAAAATTTAAGTATCAAATCTAGACAAGTAAGTTAAGTAGGGTCTGCAAAACAACACTATTATCATTTTCTAATATTACCTACCAAAGAGGACTCTAGCTTTAGTGGATTTATAGCAACAAGATCAAACAACCAAGATGGAGATAAGTGCGAGAAGTATCTAGGTCCAATCTTAAACGATAAAGAAATCAGACAAGAAATATTTGAGACAAAAGGTAAGGAACCCAAATATGCCTAAGAATATAATGTGAACACGGTAAGTAAGATACTTAGGAGCATATAATATTCGGAGCACTAAAACAATGACCTTTCAAGATTATGAAAACTCATCGTTGTCACATTTGATCAAAATGTATGTGCAAAGCTAAAAGTGCAAATAACTACAAAGATTAATATCACTTACTCTAAAATGTTGTACAAATATAATAGGATCATATACAAAAAAAATATTGGAATAGCTTCACTGAAGATTTGAAGGGGATAATCTTATGCCCTCATTCCCCCACTTGAAACAACAGTAAGAAAATTGAAGTATATGGTTTTAATGCCCTCATTTCCCCATTAGCATTAATGTTTATATATATAATATAATTTAAATTATAATATTGTATTATTATGTCCCCGCTTGAGGGGATATATATGAATCGCTCAAGGTGATTATTTGAAGTAATTTGTTGCAACTTTAACAAAATTATAAAATTTTTGCTATAGTTTGTATTGATTTTTTTTTCGGAATTATTTAAATATTGATCTATCTTGCTTTTTATTGGTTTATATAGGTGACGTAGGTGTGGGAATTGTGCCCCAAGACCCACTGGCGGGCTAACGTTAGCAGCATTAACTCAGTCAGGTGGATTAGTTGAGAGTTTGGCATAAATTTTTGTGTGTTTTCTAAAGTTTTTTCATAGTTTGATTTTTGAGTGTATTAAATAATTATTTTTTTGTTTCTCTATTGGTTTAGTTTAGGTGACGTTTGCTTGGGGTCCCGGCAGGCTCTCATCAGCAAAGTATAAATTCAATCTGCACACTGCAGCCGATGGGAGATGTGTGGGCTTAGGTTTGCTGAAACCTCCATTACTAAGTTATTATTATTAAAATTAATGTTCTGAACAACCTCTTTCAAATCACAGTCTTTTAGATGCCACTAACTCTTTACAGTGACCTGCATTAACTCACCCAATCTTTTTAAATGCCACGCATCTATTGCTCTCATTATCCTAGATTCCAACCCTCTTAAACCTTCCCTCAAATTCCTTCTATCTGTGCCTAGTACACATGGTTTGATCTCCTCCTACCTTCAAACCAAATCCACGGTGCTTGTTTTTCATCGATTGTTGTAAAAAAAATGCTTTGCTTTATCTAAATCTCATTTAAACTCTAAGAGATTCCCAATTTGTTTTTTGCTCATCATTTTTCCCCTTGAGGGTTATCTAGTTCGTGTGTGCACAACACAATTATTCTGCATCCATGCCCAAAAAAATCTAAGAAGCATGCCGGATAGACCTCTACGTTTCAGGTATTTTTGAAACTCAGACTATTTTGCAATGGTCTTAATTTTCACAGGTCATTTTACAGTCTCTAATGTAGTTTAGAGCTTTAAGCAGCTAACGCTTCTTAGAAGGAAGATGTGGACCATTGTGCTGGATCGGAATGCTCACGTATCATCTGAATAGCTTTCCATTCATGAACACTAAGGGGGATGAAGCTTATTGTTCATTCTATTCCCTGTAGATATCCTTTTGACATGATATATAATATAATATAGAAGGCCCTACAGATCATTGAACAAAAATGAGAGCATATATTATCCATGAATGTATGTGGTTCAGATACTGAGGTCAATGTTCACAGGTGTTTTATGAGTTTCACTATGTTTCATTGTATCGGGTGGAAGAATTTATGCTCGCGGACAATTTAACTCAACCACGGGATAAAGAGGGTTGGAGTGAGGGAAAAGGCACACTCAACGTGCCTCATCGCTTAAGGCATTCGATTTATTGAATTTACCAGAGTCACCCAGTCATGTAAGAGAGCCTTCATTCACTATATTACAGGTGAGCAGAGCAACTAATATCAATCAATGGACCACCTTTTTATCAGTTGTTGATTGGGCCAATCGGGTGGTTGAGGGGTACAGCCTACCTAGTATGGTGGGTAAGGCTAATTAAGGCCATCCTCTCTTATGCACCTTTTTATAATAGAATCTGATCATTTTTTTTATCTAATTATGAAACATTTGAGAAGTCCATGACGTTCTTTGTTACTTTTCTGGCAGTGTAGTTTAAGGCTTTCAGTGGATAACGCTTCTTATAAGGAAGAGCTAGAGCTTGGAGCTGATCCATTGTAAGATTAGTTATTTTCTTCCTTTTTGGATTTAAAATGGGAAAAACTGTTAAATCTTCGTTGAAGAAGTGTAAATTTGGCAGTCTTTTTAATTGCAGGCATGGTATATTGGTTGTGTGTATATCTGGATTTTGAATGTTTCCTTTTTAGTTATTATTTTGGGCATGGTATATTGGCTGTGTGTATATCTCGATTTTGAACCTTTTTTTTTTATTATTATTTTGGACTTTAGCAATTTGTTGAACAGCCCTGAGCATATGTAATGCCCCCTTACTTAGTTAGATCTTTACTTCTATGAGAACTCCAATAGCTCCAACATTTGAAAAAGCAAAAGGCTCATATCAACCAAACAACCCTGAACATATGTAACGCCCCTCTTTCAAATAGACCCCCACCTACCTGCTTACAGTCTGCGTCATTGACATTGAAATATTGATGTCTTTTTTATTTCGTATATTTAAATATATGGTTGTCCGTGGTTGTTTTCGATGGAGTGCCGAGGATTTGAAACCACAGACGGACGACGCTGCCATAAGAAGAAATAAAAAACAATCTTCGCTGGTGTTCTATAAATTTTGTAAACCTACGTAATTGAATTGTAATAACTTATCGTCGATTTTAGCACCGCAGAGATTTTCGAGCTTAAATGTGGATATATATATATATATATATATATATATAAGTGCTTCTTTCATTGACTAATGAATATTAGTCAGTTGGTAGCATTCTTCATAGCTGAGTGAGTAATGTCTTCAGCATTCTTCATACCTTTCCTTGATCCGGTGGATTATTCATCTTCTAAAAATACACTGATCCAATATGGTACAATAGTTATTAATCTATGGTTTTAACTCATATGTTGAACATTATATGCACAGCCGCGCAACTATAGCTTGGTGCACAGTTATTGCCGAGAGCCGCGCAGATGGTGTGCAGCTCATCGCATGGGCACGCAGCTAACGCATGGTGCACAGCTTATCGCATGGGTGCTCAGTTATGTATGGGCCATGCAGCTTGCGAACCATCCAGTTGAACATCGCATGGTCCGGGGAAGTCCTCATATGCTGCGACAACGGATCGGGTATATGGCGAAGTCCTCATATGCCGCGACATTTGTATACTGCGAAGTTGATGGTGACATCAAACGGTTACATTACATGTGGCATAGCCTAGTAGCGGTCATTGCAACATGTTATAAGGTAGTGTATGAGCGTGGAGTTGGTGGCAACGTTTCGGGTATCTAGAATGTCGTGGTAACTTTAACGCTTGGGCTGTGACTTGGCGGGATGGCATGATTCAATTTAGCATATGGTTGTAACCATAATAAAGAAGATAAAAACTGTGGTCCGTTACTGATCCTCTCGCAAAATGCTTAAATAGAGGATGTTGGCCAAGGGATAGACAGTGAAGAGAGGCAGATTGTTCAGAGCACAGAGCATCGTTTCTCTGTTATGAGAAGCTTAGAGAGTTTTTACTGCGAAGTGTCCAGATGCTGTGCTGTAGAAGTCGACATTCTCTGTTATATTTTAGCTTTCCTTGCTAATTGTAATTTTCAGAAGAGAGGTCTTAGAGACTTTGTACATCATTATGTTTATAGTTGCTGGAGTTGATTCCAGAACCATTTTTGTACCATCTTAAAGAGATTAATTGGATCGGTACCCATTGGAGAGGGACCCGGGGATGTAGCCCAGTGGAGGGGGTGAACTCCGTTATCAACTTCTGTTTGTGACTCTGTTTCTGTGTTTTCTTCCTTGTATCTGTCTATCAGTGTTGTGTTTTTTATTCCTGTTCTGAGCATTTAATTTCTATTAATGTTGTTCCATTAATTAACCTGTTGCATGCATTCTTTTAAAACAAACTTTTTAAGGCACATAAGTTGAGGTCCGATGAATCATTCCTCTAAGGCTTGCTTGCTTGTACGTACATGCTCTTGTTATGGATATGGGCTTGTTATAGACGGAAAGTTGCAAAGGTAGAAATGGACAAGTTTATTTATCACAAATTACTAGTGCATCCAGCGCTCATTTGCCACCAGAAGTAAGTAATTAACTAATTTGCATTTGGTAATATCCATCAGCTATATTTTAGGTAAGTAATTAAGTAATTTGCATCTCGTAATATCACTCAGTTGTATCCCTTTAAATGTTAGAAAAGACTTGGTTCTCATGATTCTAATTTGTAGTCATAACATGTGATTTCAGCCTCAAAAACATTTTCATCATGGGAGGCCGCAAAGGCTCCACAGCCTCTGTGAGATTTATTAAATTCAGCATTTATGTGACCAGGTCCAAAGGAGATCGACTTCTAAATAGGGAGAGGGGAAGCTACGAAGTCATTTGGCCAAGATGCAATTCAAGCTAATTTATCTCATCTATGGCTTCCTGTTTGATTGATTGATGGAGAGTATTCAAGCCTAATTACTGATATTGCTCAGATCTTAGCTATATATATAATGCCATAAAATATACAGGTATGAACACGTGGCCATAAACAGGTTTAACTGACTAAACACACTTACTTCTATTGCTGGTGTTGCATATGGAGTATAAATAGGCTCTGGCAAGAACTTGGTGCTTTATTCAGATGAACATAGATAGATGGTATGAATCACGGGTTAATGAGGTAAACTGGTGCAGGATCTGATATTAGTTACGAAGGGGTTTTTATTAATATAAATAAAGGTGCTTATTCAATCAATATATTACAACTTGAACCCACATTCGTACAGTCAGCAGAGCATATTTAGATTTAAGTTCTTTCTTAAATAAATACATATAACTCTCCATTTCAGTTATTATCTCGGGAAGACGTCATTTTCTTTTCTGCATTTGTTTATTTCAGTGAATAGAGAATTTTTTTTATGAAGGGACATAAAAGCTTTCTAGGTTGGTGAAAACTAGGACGTGAACTACCAAATTTTTAGACGGTCAAAGCAACATTTTGAGAAATTAAAACGTTTTAAATTTAGGTAAAAAAAACTAATGATTGGATATAGTTTGATAGACAACCAGTTTGGTAGTAGCTATTTTCAGAAGCCCATTTCGAGGTTATGGCTTCAAGGAAGCCCATCCAGCTTTATCACGAGTTTTAAATCCCAATACATTTGGATCTTAAATGTTTTCATTGTGATTTTTGGTTGAAGTATACAGAAAATGAGTCACTGTTTTGTCTCAAAATTTAGTATTTCAAATGGTTCAGTTATCATTTTGTTGATTCTGAATTAAAGAAGATATATATTTGTGCAAAGAAATTACCAGAAATTGTCTGTGGCTCTCTTCAATCTTATATGATTGATAATATTTTTTTATCAATTGTTCCTCTATATGTGTGCTTTCTGCATAATTATCCATCATGGTCTTTTTAGACTTGTGCATTGCGGATAAAAGAGCGATAACTTCCCAGCCACATATTTAGGGAAATTTACTCTTTTTCTTCTTTCATTTTATTTTGCATCTGACCTCAAGCTATTTGGAAATCCTCATAGAATGACACCTTCTCATCAATTCTTTTCAATTATTTTAGCTTGAATGAAATGGTCTAGTTGGATACATAAAATCAATGCTTCCACTTATTTCGAAGTTGATCTGCAACCGTTTTTACCATCATTGATTGAATCTAATCCCTGGTGATTTCTCAAGAAGTATGAGATTCGTATTACTGTTATAGTTCAAAATTAGATGCAGGTTAACATTCTTATTTGGCTAAAAAAAAAAAATTATATTTCACATTTACTTTTATTTATCTATATCTTAAATTTATGAAATATTTTTTTTCTTAAAGTAAAAAAAATGTAAAAATAAATAAAACTATGGAATTAACTAAGGAATAATAAAATTTAAATTTATGTAAAATTAACTTGCACAGAATTTTTAAGACGAAGGATAACAAAATAAAAGTTCACCTTGCAAAAGATACAAGAGTTTGGCTTTAATTCCAAATTTACATTTCCTTCTCATTGCCATTCCATGATATGTTGAATGGTCTCTCAAATGCTATGAATCCATGAAATTTAATCTCCTCTTCACTTCACTTTTAGGCGCTTATATACTAAAACTAAGATCTAATGTTGGTGAAATATGATGAAAATGTATACTATCGAATATTGGTGAAATGAAGATGAAAATGTAGGTGAAACAAACATTTATATAAGTTTTTAATTGGAATGTACTAGATGCAAGAAAAATTACTGTACTTCCAGTGATTAGATTTTTTTGGTTCTGTCATTGTCGTGGTCTTTTAGGATTTTAACATTATTGTTTTTATTGTCTTTAGGGCATTTCGAGATTGAAAGGTAAAGCCTTCAAAAATTATAATGTAAATGTGAAATGCAGGTTAAACTTGAAGCATTTTAATGTTACCATCCATCTTAATATTCACTTACCAAGTGGAATTATATATTTGATCCTACAACTGCTTCCTTTGAGTAGATCAAAGATAAAAACTGAGTATTTCAAAGCTAAAATTTGAACATATACACTTTCAAAAATAAATAATATTAACAAGTTATAATATTTATATAATTTTAATTTTATAATATTATATAAGTATATTTTGTAAATAGTGTAATATATGTTTAGTCACTAGATAATTAAAAAAAGAATAAAGTTTAGATATTTAAAAATAGATAAGGTTTACAAAACTATTTATAAACAATAAAAGAAGTTAATAATAATAATATAATTATTAATTTTAATTTAATAAAAATAATATTAAATATTGTATTTAATTAATATTAATTTAATGAAATTAATATTAAATATTATATTTAAACTATATTTAATTTAATAATGTGTTTAAATTCATAAGTATAAAAAGATTAATGTAACTAATATAATGTAAAAATATTAAAATGTAATAACTTAAGTAATATTAATAATTTATTTAATAATATAATTAATATGTAATATTGTTAATAATGTAATTAATAATGTTAATACTAATATTCATAATGATATTGTTAATATTAAAAATCATTATATTAAATATTAATAATAGTAAACATATTAATATTAATAATTATAATACTATTAATAAATAAATAATTTTAATATTAATGTTAACCATTATAATAATATTTGTTATTAATATTAATATCATTGCAATGTATATTTATATATATTAATATTAATTTTTTTAATAGCATTAATATGGTTGTTAAATAAAGATGTAATATATTTTAACATTGCCATGTAATTTTATATATTAAGCAAATTATTATATAATAATATCTATGATATTAAAAAAAATCATATTAATCATATTGACATTAATTTTAATCACTAACAATAATATTTATCAAAACTTTAATATTAAAGTGGATTAATTTATATGCATTGAATTCCACAATCAATTATAAAATCAAATAAAAGTTGAATAATGACCATTTCTTTATGTATGGTTTGTTTTGTTCTTATTTGAGTGGCACTCATATGGATTAAGCAAATAGGTCGCCCTTCACTCAAGTATTAATGAAGTAGAATGGAAATATATATTTATTTTTGTGTTTTTACTCAATTATTGAAGGGATTATGATAAAAAGAACAACATTTATAAATTAAATTGAAAATTAATCTCAAATGGAAAATTAAAAAATTAAAGAAAAAGTGATCATAATAATTAAAAATAAAAAAAGTATTATTACAATAAATAAATTAGCACAAATCTATCTTAATAAATAATATCAAATTTCTTAAAATGCAAAGAGTTTTCTCAAATTAAAAAAATGGTTCCTATATGTTACCTATTATAATATTATACAAAAAAAAACAAAACAAATAATAATAATAATAATAATATTTTTTTAAGATTTGAGATGAATTTCATGAGTTTTTCTTAGTTATTTGTAATGGCTTTGATAAGACACATGCATATTGCAACAAGAGCAGCCTAAATAAATTAAATAGAAAAAAATGACTTATGAAAAAATTCAAAAATAAGTGAACTTAATATAAAAAAAACTTTAAAATGATATCATTGTACATAATTAAATAAATATAGATTCATCTTAACTCCAATATATATTGCAATAGATTTTATTCATGTTAACTCAGATTTTATTCCTCTTAACTCTTGATAAATCTTTAAGATGGATTTATATTAGTTTCTACGATTCTAAGATAAATATGAACTTTAATAATTGAATAGTTCATGTTATTGAGATTATGTTTTTAGTAGAATATATGAGTTTGTTTTTCTCACTATTGAATAATAATTAAGTTTTATTGTTGTTCTCAAAGATAGCTATTTGAAAAATTGTTGTAAAACTCGAAACTTTGTACAAAGGGTTTCTAACAATATTTCCCTAATTAAGTTTTTAAGTTTAAGTTTAGTTGTGCATAGATTTGTTAGTGCAACTTATCTAAATTACAATCTCTTTGTTGGACAATTATTTTGATCTTAAATTTAAATTTAACATTAACATTCTTAAACATATTTTCCTGAAAACATTGAAAAAGATGAGTTGATATATCTAAATATATTTTTAAATGATGCATTGGAGATTTCCAATCTTTTGACATGATCTAATATCACTTCCCTTTCTTTATGGCATCCAAAATGAGAGCTGAGGGCACCTCCACATCCAAGGGTGGATTGTACCTGTATTCAGGAATTTCCCGAACACTTGTCACCTCGTCAAACTCACCTGAGACATATTCTATATTTTGAAGTTTTTTGTATTTGCTAGTTTTGTAGAGTTTTGAGCTCACTTTTGTCAAGTTGCCTAACTTGGAAGAGACAATAAGTGAGACACCAGAGGCAACCTTCCTGGGTTATTGATCCCCGAACCTTTTGCTTGAAGCTCAAAGCACTCAACCACTCTAGATAGTCCAAACAGATGGGATATTTAGGCTCTTATTTAGCTAATCAATCCTAATAACACTAATAATCTATTTTGAGCCATGTGTAGAACGAATTCCTTGAATGGTTTTTATAGTTGCAAAGATTCATCCCTACAGTTCGAGTTTGGCACAAGGACAACTTAGGCGTACTTAGTTTCAAACTTGTACTTTCTTTCCCTTCCATCGTTTGGCTTAGACACATAAATTAGGTTAAATGTCATCTTATTCGACATGCCTAAATCGACGAAGATTCGATGACTGCAAATACGTAAGAAACACTCTCTTAATACAGGGAACCATGGATGATCTTTGTTGTGTGGAACATATAGTTGATCATGGTTTTATTAATGATACGTAAGAAACACTCTCTTAATATAAGGAACCATGGATGATCTTTGTTGTGTGGAACATATAGTTGATCATGGTTTTATTAATGATACATGTAGTGTATGGTTATGCATACTTACCTTGTAATGAACGAGATTTGGTAGGGGCCTTGATTACTTGCCAACATGGATGCTCAAATAAGAAATGTTTTCAGAAGTCGCACATACATCTTGTAAAATGTAATTATGTTCATTTCATTATAAATTTAATTTGACTCTTTTGCTTTTTTTTGCATACTAACCTAATATTGTAAAGCTTACCATTCCAGTCTTGAAATTTATTATGAATTCTCAATCCAATACCAATGGTGATAGCCAATATTCACTTAGCTATTTTAAATTTGGTTATGAATTCACTTATTGACTATGAAGTGTTAAAACTTGCATATTTTGAATCCAATGGCTACATTAGTTTGGATCAAATCATGAATCACGATGGCACACATATTTTTTCATGTCTTACTTTTTTGTCAACGTTGTACCCTTTTTTGGAGTATTTCATGTTAATCAATTTGCAGTATTTCATGTCACTAATCTCATTTCATTGTAATTTTTACTAGTACCTTACCACCACCTTGTAGATTTATCCTCTTTTCCTTTATTTTTCATATGTAGGATGGTAGTAATCATCAACCAAAATATTGGTTGGAAAACCCAAAGAGCTCATTAGGACTTGAACTTGACATCTCCATAATTTCACGACAATGAAAAATATAAATATATGTTGATAATCTATAGAACTGGTATAAAGTCATTACACCGCAACAAAGCCTGCAAATAAATATAAATCTAGAGTGTTTTTCTTGAAGTTTAATTATCTGAAGAACATAAGTCTAAGCATTATCCATCAATTTTCCTTAATTCTAACTAAATTCCTCCTAGCTACAACTTTCTACAAAAAATCAGTTGACAATGTCGAGGACATTGCCACCACGTGGCTCTTGTATTATATATAGATATTAATCAATATAATTAATTTATTAAAAAGTTGGATAATAATACTAAATTAGGGTAGGCATAGATCTACTTTTATGAAGGTGAAGGAACATAAATAGCTGGTGCAATGCATTTTCATTAAATAGTGAGGAATAATAAGATATTAAAAAGTGAAAATTGATCAAATTTAATATAAAAAACAAGTGAAAAAAAACTTATAACATGTCGGCTTATAATTAAAAAAATAAAAATATATAATATACAACCATATTAAGGCAATACTTATAATCTTACAATATGAGTGGTAAAATACTAGTAGTAAGATTCAATTGACTTGAATAATAAAAAGAAAAATTATAAAACCAAGAAGATATAAAATTTAATTTTAAATTAGTTATTGTAAAACACATTTATGTAATTATATATCAAATTTCAATTAAGACATAATGTTAAGAATAAAATATGTGATAGAAAATAAATTACAAAATAATAGCGATTACAATAACTCTAGATTTACCTTACAAAATCTCTTAGGGAAAAACCAAACTTCAATAATAGATTTATTATTGGTCAACCACGGATGCCAAGAGCATTCCTCCTACTCTATGCCAAGAGCATTCCTCCTGCTCACTTTGACATATTGCAATGGAATATTACAACCATATTTATAAGGTTCTTTAAATGCAAATACAACTAGCAAGAAACCACAGGCCACAAAACCATGTGCCTTAAACCACTTACATCCTTGCCCATTCCCAAGTGAAGGTTAGCCTAACATGTAAATGTTCATTTTTAGTTATAGAGAAAAAAAAGTCATTTCTCAAAAACATTTGGATAAATGTTTAAAATCTTGATTTGATGGTAAAATGTTTTTCAAATTTCAATTTATTCTCGAAATCTAGATTTTAAAATTTTAGATGGATTATTTTACTCATTAACTACTCTTAATGTTCATTATTAGTTTTAAAGAAAGATAAGTAAAGTAATTTTTAGAAAACTATTTAATTATATGATTATTAATGTTGCTCAGTTCATTCTTCTAGTGATATTTACCCTATTTTGAATTAAAAAGGGTTTGCACCTCAAGAGAAACCTCTCAGCACTTGGTAGAGCCATAGTTAGTATGGATCTATACTAGTTATAAACAATTTAGCGTTTTGCATATAATAAATATAATAAATAAATGTATTAAGTTTAATTGTCATAAAAATGTGAATTAAAATATGTTAATATCAATTTTTTTAGGGAAATGTCCTAGTAAAAGTTTAAACCTTTAGAAATTTTATTTCTATACTCTTGATAGATCTAAGTTTAAATAAATATAAACTAGTCATAACACAAACCTGAATCTAAGCGGGTCATGACTCATAACATTTAAAAATGAAATAAGGAGAAATAACTCTTTCTCATCAAACGTACTAAAACTATACAAATTGCTCCTTCACATAGAAAATTATTCCTTGATATCAAATGTGGTAAGACTTTTTTCCTAATGTTTTTCAAGACACTGATCTTTTTCATACTATGGCTGGCACAAAATGAATCTTAAGTTGTGGGATTTATTTCTCCACTGCATTTAATTTTTTTAGGAGCATTACTTTTCAAGTGGTTAGGTAATGAGATGGTTATTAAATTAGAGAAACCAAGAAGGAAACCAACAGAGAACAAAGGCTTGCTCAAACAGACAGGAGGAGAAACACTCAACTCAATTGTATTCGGGAATAAAGAACACATATATAGAAAACTGATAAGCTAAACTAGATCCAATAAATGTGGATCAGATCCACCAGCATCAGAGCTGTTTGAACAAGAACCCTAGATATAGAAAACATATGAATATATTTCTGCATTATATCTAACAACCTCCCTTAATGTAGAAATGGATTATTAACAACGCATAATTTCTTCCTAAGATCCTCAAAATGGATCCTTCCAACTGGCTTAGTGAATATATCAACAACATTCTCACTTGTATTACAATAGATGAGTTCAATTTCTTGGGACTCAATCTTTTCTCTAACAAAATGATGTTGCAGCTCAATATGTTTGGATTTGGCATGATAGACTGGATTGTGTGTCAGCTTAATTGAGCTTTGATTGTCACACTGTATTCTGGTAGCTTGTTTTTGTTATGTTCCAACATCTTCAAGAATTCGCCTCAACCAAATGGCTTCACAAGTAGCAGTGGTTAAAGCTTTATATTCAACTTTTGTGGATGACAAAGAAACAATTGGATGTTTCTTACTGCTCCATGATATGACTTCCGAACCAATTTTAAACGCATATCCAAAAGTTGATTTTCTGTCATCAGGATTGCCTCCCCATTCAGAGTCAGAGTAACCTGCCAACTGAACATCAGATACAGTAGTATATAAAAGACCATAATTAACAGTTCCTTTTAAATATCTTAGGACCTATTTTGCAGATTTCCAATGTGTTTCGCATGGCTTAGCCAAGAACTAACTAAGGATGCTAACAAAATATGATAGGTTTGGCTTGGTAGTAGTGAGGTAGTTCAGACTACCTGAGCCAAATAAATAGTCGCTCACACAATGAATTCACCAAAAGACTTGATAAACCAAATAAGCCATTATAATGATATATATATTGATGATAGAATAGATAAAGATGATTGGATATTACAGCATAGCTCACTTTTAATATGGCTTGAGCATTCATAATGAAGGGTTATGTCCCTTCACATTAATAGCTAACTACTATAATAATTAACAATTATTATTTTATTTAATTATTATCTTATTTATGTTCGTTACATTGCCACTCTCTTAGAAAGGCTTTGTCCTCAAAGCCTTATAATGTTGTCCCATCGTTCTTTGTGATGGCATAGCTCACGAAACATGTCGATACGAACTATTAAGTGTAGAGCATAACTTCCGATATGTTGACGAATCGATCCATCCCAAATTGATATGTTGTGGACTGTTGGGATTCCCTACCGATCTGTCGTCCAGAGATTTGATCGTATTAATACCATTATGTGTCGACAGTTCCCACTTTTTACCATATCGATGTTTATGGTTGGGGTGTTGATAGGGAATTTTTACAATGTCATTTTCTTTTACGAGTGTCATCTTTTGAGCATTGATATGACCTGGAAGTTGAATTTTCATTCCTTGATGTTTTAAGGTTTCGTTCTGTATCTTTTTCAACTTGTTTTCTAATTGCATGTTATCATTTTGAAACTTCTTAACCAATTCTATTTTCAATTTCCTGTTATCTTCAGACTTCTTAAGTTGTTCCTTAAGATCTTCGTTATGACTTCTGATGTAGCTATTTTCTTCTTCCTTCAATGTCTTCAGTGGCAGTCGATGGTGGTGGAGCGCAGGAGGCGCGAGGGCAGTAGCGTGGAGATGGAGTGGCGGTGGTGGGAGTAGAATGAAGTGAAGGCAGCGCGAGAGGAAAGCGGTGGCAATTGGAGGATGGGGAGTGCTGCAGATGGGGGAGTAGGGGTTAGGGGCGTGGAGAGGGTGTAGCAGCTGGAGGAGCTGCGCAGGCGAGAAGGCATGTGAGCAAGGCCAACGGCGGAAGGGAGAGCGATGAGAGGGTGGAAGATGGAGGATGGGGAGGTGTGGAGGATGGATAGGCAACGTTGGGAGGCTTAATGCCGAACGTTTGAAGGGGGATGATTGATACTTGGAGAGCAAGTGAGCGAGGCGGAACGGGGGATGGGAGAGGACGAACGAAGGATGGGAGAGGACGAACGGAGGATGGGAGAGGATGTGGTTGCAGTTGCGTGGTGTGGTAGTGTGTGGAGTGATGGCTGAGGAGCATGTGGGAAGATCAAAATGGTGGTGTGAGAGAGGGGGCGCGTAGATGGAGGTCCAGTGGCTAGAGGAGAATGGGCATTACAGCGTGTGGGCTGAAGGAGATGTGAGGAGCAGCCGCGTGAATTTGAATCTTCTTCCTTTCAATTTGAAATTTGAAAAATGGCCAAAAGCCAAGAGTGGTCAAAGACCAAATGTACAGAGAAACTCTGAAGTGGGTGGCCAAGGGTAGGATCACAAGCGGAAAGGCTCTAATACCAAATGAGCCCAAAAGACTTGGTAAACCAAATAAGCCATTATAATGATATATATACTGTTGATAGAATAAAAAAGATGATTAGGTATTACAGCATAGCTCGCCTTTAATATGGCTTGAGCATTCATAATGAAGGGTTATCTCCCTGCACATTAATAGCTAACTACTATAATAATTAACAATTATTATTTTATTTAATTATTATCCTATTTATGTTCATTACACTACCCACTAGTTGACGATACAAGGTACCATCAGCTTTTTTAGATCCATCACTGTTGTATAATTTGACATTTTGATTCAAAGGAATGGATACAAATTTGCATTCACTCATTTGAAATCTGTCAAGTATTTCCCTTGCATATTTGCTTTGAGTGATGAATGTTTTACCAGATTATTTTCAAAAAACAATGCCTAAACAATAATGTAAGTCACCAAGGTCTTTCATTTCAAATTCCTATGACAAATTACTTTTAATATCTGCAGCTAATTGATATCTCCATCTGTAATGATAAGATCATCCACATATAGGGATATCAAGCAAACATTTCCTTGTTTATCTGATTTAATATATAAGCTTGAATCATATTTACTTTTGAGAAATCATTGTTGTTTGAAGAAGGTGTCAATCTTGATATACCATGATCTAGGAGTCTGTTTCAGTCCATAGATCATTTTCTTTAACCTGCACATAAGTTGCTCCTGTCCTTTTTGAACAAAACCTTCAGGCTGCTCTAAGTATACTTCCTCTTTTAAATCACCATTTAGAAAGGCAGATTTGACTTTTAACTGGTGTATTCTCCAGTTATGTTTAGTAGCTAATGCAACTAGCAATCTTATAGCGTTTAACTTAGCTACTAGGGCATATGTCTCTTCAAAGTCAATCCCCTCTTGTTGAGAATAACCCTTTGCAACTAATCTTGCCTTAAACTTGTCAATACTACCATCTGCTTTAAGTTTAGATTTGAATAGCCATTTTGATCCTATGGGTACTTTAAGTTTGGGTAATTCTACTAAATCCCAATTTTTGTTTCTCATAATAGAATTATATTCTTCATTCATTGCAGTTACCCATTCTTCCTTATCTTTGGCTTGTTCATAATTTAAAGGCTCTACGACATTCATTATACTAATCATCAAGTCATAATCTCTAAAGTTTGACGAGATGACCTTCTAGGCACTACAGTAAATGTTGGAGTTCTATCCATGATTCTTCTGTCTTCTGTTGTTTCATCATCTGAGGTAGTATCGCTCATGCTTGAATCCTATTCCTGAACTTGTTGTTGTTCCTGCACCTGTTATTGATCCTGCAATTTTTGAAGAATTTTATCTATTCTGACATGCTCATCTGGGATCAGTTCTTCATTAGCATTATTCATCATGTTACACATATCTGTATTTTCATGAAATACAACATTTCTACTAGTAATCAATTTGTGCGAACTAGGATGAAAGAGTTTATATGCTTTATGATCATCACAGTAGCCAACAAAGATACATTCTATGGATTTTGCATCCAATTTCCTTCTATCATCTTTAGGTATGTGTGCAAAAGCCCTAGACCCAAAGATTCTTAAATGACTAATTTCAGGTTTATAGCCATAAAAGACTTCAAAGGGGGTTTGAAGTTCTATATTCTTTGTTGGACTCCTATTCTTTAAGTACACATCAGTATTAATTGCTTCAGCCCAAAATCCATTAGAAATGTTTTTACCTTGGAGCATGCTGCATGCACATTCCACCAGTGTTCTATTTCTCCTCTCAGCAACTCTATTTTGCTGAAGTGTATCAGTGACTGTGAATTGCTGTTGAATTCCATTTTTTGTACAGTATCTTCTGAAAGCTCCAGAAGTGTACTCACCACCTTGGTCTGATCTGAGGATTTTAATGTATTTACCTGTCTGCTTTTCAACTTTGACTCTGAATTCCTTGAAGTATTTGAATACATCACTTTTCCTTCTAATGAAGTAAGCCCATGTGAACCTAGATTTATCATCAACAAATATCATAAAATACCATGCACCACCAAGTGATATGGTCTACATAGGTACACATACATCAGTGTGTATTAGTTCAAGGAGTTCGGTCTGCCTCTTCTCTTCATGGTTAGGAAATTCATTTATGTGTTGTTTTCTTAGTGCACATGCAACACGTTCAAGATGATCATTTTTAATGACAAGAAGACCCTCAACCATCGATTTTTTCTATAATAACATGAGATCATTATGGTTGAGGTGTCCATACCTTTGAGGCCACAATTCGACGTCTGAAATAGTTGATGATGCTAGTGCGTGATGGTTTCCCTTGATTGCATCCAGCTTGTACAATCCACCAAGTCTAGATCCTGTCGCTATAACCCTGTAATGATCTTGGACATCTTCGGCATGGCACTTATATTTATCAAATTCAACTTTCATATCATTATCGGTGATAATAGAAACATATATTAGATTATTTTTTATGCCTGGGACATACATCACATTATGTATCTGTTTAAATTGTCCATCAGGTAGGTTAACACTTATCACTGCATAACCTAGGACTTTGTGGGACCTGTTATCACCTAAAGAGATGTGTGTGCCATCAGACTTTTCATAATACTCATCATACCAATCTCTATTAGAGGACATGTGGGCAGATGCACCCGAATCTATGAACCATGCATTTTCATCATCTGTCTCAGCAGACAAAGCATGTTCATATATAAACAATCTTAGGTTTTTAAATCCATTGACATTCGGGATGTCTTTTCTAACATAATTTCCATTATGTTTTTTGTATCTGTTATTGGAATCATTGTTTATCTTCTTAAAACAATCTCTAGCTATGTGACCTGATTTGCCACAATAATGGCATACAACCTCTTTATTAGCACTAGAGTCATTGCGTGACATACCTCTCTGTCTTGCACGAAACTTGCCTCTGTGTGAATTCCAGTGATTGCCTCTGTGTGGGTATTTTCCTTTTGCCATCAACGCCTAATCTGAAGTCTGAGATTCATGCTCTTACATCTTCATTTTTTCTTCTTGTATCAAGATTTTGCCGAGCTCTGTAAATGTAGGAGGGGTTTGTCTTGCTGCAAGTGCTGAGATGAATATTTTATAATCTGGCAATAGACCTTTTAATGTGATAGATACCAAATCAGTACTAGATACTTCTTCACCTATGCCACCTAGATTGTCTCGAAAGTCTTTGATACGAGAGAGTTATTTATTCATAGTTTCATTCACATCCATCTTGATAGACAATAATTTGGTCTTTAAAAACAAAATTCTATTAGAGTTAGACGTCTCATACAAACCTTTCAGTTTGTTCCATGTATCTTTGGACGTCTTGGAATTTCTGATGCGAGGTATGATGTTGTCTTTTACAGACATACGAATCAACACATTTTCTTGGGTTTCCCGCGAATTCCAATCGCAGACAAACAACGGACATGTAGGCTTCTGTTCATCCCCTTTCATAATCGGCCACAAACTAAGAGCTTCAAGCATAGTAATCAGCTTGAATTTCCAATTTACATAATTTTTTCCATTCAATTTTGATGCTTCGGTAATGTATAAATCGGCAAGGGACGTGTCAGCCATTTTTACAGTGCTTAACGGAAAATAATTTCAACCAGACACGAGAGAAAAACAAAATCTAGCTCACCTCTTCACTGTCAAACCAGGAAACAGCTTGGCGCTCTAGTATTTGCCCAGATTCGACACCGATTAAAATCACAGTGAGGCCAGATCCCGCGCTAAAAAAATATTGGTTAAGGAAGGGTAGTTCGACGCTTTTTTCTTTTAACTGATAGGAGCCATCGGCGATCTGATTTTTCTGATGGAGGCACCATCGGCACATTGAGGGCGATGGGAGAAGCGCCAGCGTGGAAGCCCAGCGCAGACTTTCAGAAAAAAAGAATTATACCGTGGAAAAAAAATACACACTACTTTGTAATTCGTTATAAGTGAGGGAGAAAATTCTTTACACATGAAAAAAGAAAAAATGAGCTCCCGAACCAAGTCTGGCAGTGATTTAAGTCTAGGAGCAATCTGTTTAAAAAGAAATATAGCAGCGATCTCCACTCCAAAATATGTAGCTGCAATTTCTCGACGTGAAGAAATTTTTTTTTAACTCTCAGCAGCGATCACGCAGCGTGCTCTCCTTTCAGGTTCACGCCCAACACTATGGCGTCTCAATTCAACAATGGCTACACACTCTCATAGCCCAACAGTGGCTTCCTTTACTACTCAGGATGGTTCCCTCAGCCTCACATAGCAGCAGCCTTCAATGAATTTTTGGTTCCTCACAGTAGCCCTCAACTTGGCTCTGATACCAAATTAGAGAAACCAAGAAGGAAACAAGCAGAGCACAAAGGCTCGCTTAGACAGACACGAGGAAAAATACTCAACTCAATTGTATTCAAGAATAAAGATTACATATATAGAAAACTGATAAGCTAAACTAGATCCAATAAATATAGATCAATTCCACCAACATCTAAGCTGTTTGAACAAGAACCCTAAATATATAAAACATACCAATATATTTCTACATTATATCTAACATATTATAGCAGTGTAACATTGTTGGACTACGAGGAAATTGAAAAATTCTTAAACATACATAGAAAAAATCATAAAACAAAAATTCTTAAACATACATAGAAAAAATCATAAAACAATAATCCTAGAAATATACCGTACGGTATATATAATAGGCCCAATAGACTGACTGGTTGTATGATACATATAACATGCCCAATAGACAGCACAAGCAGTTGTTGACATATTACTTGCTTCTGCTTACAACACAGAGGATGATGTTGTTGTTGTAACAAGGAGCAAACTAAAGCAATCAATTGCGTGAAAATAGCGAGGTGGATACCCTGAAACCGCATTTGGGCATTTGAAAAAACCTTAGTTGTATGAAAAATCGAAGTGATTACACTGAAATCTCATTAGGGGAATGGACAGTAACTTGCCTGGGGCCAGGAATACGACGGGCCCCATGTTTGGATTAGGGACGAGGACATCCTGAAGAGCTAAGGACGATATGTAGAGCCAGGAATCCATAGGATCAACTTTCATACGCCCCGATACAATAAATTCAAGAGAGTCATCGAACGCTCTGTATATGAGGAAATTCTAGGATTCGGGATCAAAGAGGCAAAGAAGAGTTTTTGAGAGATATGTCAACGAGTATATGGGCTAACCAAATCGTCCCTTAATAGCCCGAATTCGGTATAGCAGAAATGGTTGAAATTGTAGTTTTTATTGTTTTAAAATAGCAATTTTTATTGTTTAAATCATAAAATCACGATAGAGGTCGTTTTAAAATCCGCCATTTAATCTAGAAAATATCAGGGTGCTTGCTGGAATTGGGTCACCGGTTAGCATCTAATTCCGTTCTTTTCACATAGATCAGTTTTTAAGATTATCCCTCTGAAATCGCTCAAAGAAGGAGCAAATGTTGAGAAAGTATGGAATGCAATGTTTGTAATTTTAATTTATTTAGTTTTTATGTAGATATGTAGTTCTAAATATTTTAAATCTAATTTAAGTGGACATGTTTTTTTTTATAATTTTTTTTGATATAGTACACTTATTAGGATGAGCAATGAAGGAGTTACACATCTCCCTCTACTGGGTTGTACAATGGGTGTCTTAAAAGCAATCAGAAGAAGTCTTATCATTAAAAATTAGATTAAGAAAAATGGTAATTTTTTTTTTAAAGTAGTTGGAAGAAATTATAAACTTAATATCAAATAGATATAATAAAAAAATTTGGATAAATAAATAATAGAAGAAAAATCACTATTAAAAATTAGATTATAAAAATGATAAATTAATCCCAAAAAAAGAATTACAAAAAAATATTATTGAAAAAAACAATTTTGAAAAAAATTCCATTTGGGGTTTTGAGGTTCTTAATATTTTTAAATTAAATAAAAATAAATCTTCAAAAATAATTTTTGAATTCATATTTTTAAATCACAAAACTCCTTTAAAAATTCATACCATATAAATTATTTAATACACATCAAGAAAAACAAAAAATAGAGACCAATAAATATTAAAAACAAGAGCCACGAGGTGGCAATGCCCCCTTGCATCCGTGATAGCTAGCTAGTGGTTTGCAATTGCCTATGGAAAAAATTGAAACTCAATAAAAATAGATTAAATTTTTTTATAGCCTACTTAAAACTCAATAAAAATAGAATAAATGTTGTTATAGCCTACTTAGGCATCCTTTTGAAGATGGTAGAGATTTGACTATTTAGAAGACTCTAGACTCCAGTTCTATTTCAATGGATCCAAAGTGAGGATGAGCTTTACCAGCTTTGTGAGAACGACTACTACATCTCAAATAGGGCATGAAGGACATAAAAACAAGCCTAAATACAGAGTGGGGATGAACCATTTTTTATTAGCTAAATGATAAATTGTTGATGCTTGTTGGGTGGTTAAGCTAATTCCTTCAGAATCAGAGTATCAGAATTTGAAACTAACTTCTCCTTCTAAAATGGTACCCACCTCTCTCTTGGAGTTGCACATTTGGGCTTGAAAAGTAAGTTATCCTCTAAAGGAAGGGTAGAAAGGCAAAAGAAAGGCAATGAAAGTGAGGGCAGTACTCCATATTTGAATAATGCTAAGCCAATATAAGAAAAAGAAGAAATTGAAAGAAAGAAAAACCTTCCTCAAAGGAAAACTCACCACCTACCCTTCAATCAAATAGAAAAGTTTTAGTAAAGTAAGGCAACAATTTCCATTATTACATATATCATAATAACCACTTATGTAAGTATACACCTATCTTAAAAAAACCTATTAATAAAAATTAATAACATTTTGAATTTTTTTTTATGGCATGAAAATAAATTCCACCTAATTATTTGCCCCTTCTTTGAATTGGTTTCTTAAGATTTTCAATAGTATTTTGACGGGAGGCATATGCCCATCAAATTCCAAGCCTTCCTCAATAACTTGAGTTAAAATGAAAAATTCATTACATAAAATAGACATTACATAAATTATTTTAACACACTTATCAAATATAAAAACCATATGGACTTTATGTAACAACTATACATATATATTTAAAAAAACACACACATGTATAATAAAAATATGTAAATTAAAAATTATTTTACCTCTTACTCAAATATACTATGATATGATAAAAATATTTATATTATGAAATTTCAAATTAAAAATAAATATCATTCTAATATATTTAGACATTGCAAGATATTAATTTTATCATTTCCTAAAATTTTGTTAAACATGTTACTATACCATTAAGTAATCAAAATAAACATAAAACTATAAAATTTTCAAAAAAAATCGGTGGTTGTTTTTGATGTCTCATTCATGATAGTTGAAGGTAGATGGCCAATCTGAGAGCATAAACCGACGAAAATGAAATCGTCATTAAGAGAGAAGCGACCCCATCTCACTCAACCTAATCAATTTGGAAAAATAAAAAAAAATATAAGTAAAGGCGTTACAAACAATGCGAGTGTCTAGCCCATTTCACTCAACCTAATCAATTTGGAAAAATAAAAAAATATAAGTGAAGGCTTTATAAACAATGCCAATGTTACACCTGCATGGCATTAAAACAAATGGCATGACAATGCCAATGTTACACCTTTTTGTATGAAATAAAAAACAAATGGCATGACAATGTCAATGTTACACCTTTTTGTATGAAATCAAATTTGTGTATATTTTATAGTAAGACAATAAATTCCATTATCCTAGGCGATAAATTCCATTATCCTTAGTCAACTAAACTCGGCTATAAATAATTCTATAATAAAGCTAATCGCATTAAGAATTTAAAGATTAATTCTTCAAACCCTAAAATAAACTTTATCAATATAAATACCATAATACTATGAATTAACCAATACCATATGCCTATAAACCACTGAAAGATAAACTCATTACTACTAAAATCTAATTTTTTTTTAACTATCTTTCGGTGGCCTTTATTGACGAGATAAAAAAGTGGTGAAAATGAAATCGTCATTAGGAGAGAAGCGACCCCATCTCATTCAACCTAATCAATTTGGAAAAAAAAAAGGGGAAGGCTTTACAAATAATGCCAGTGTTGGCCCCATCTCACTCAACCTAATCAATTTGGAAAAATAAAAAATATATAAGTGAAGGCGTTACAAACAATGCGAGTGTCTACCCCATTTCACTCAACCTAATCAATTTGGAAAAATAAAAAAATATAAGTGAAGGCTTTACAAACAATGCCAATGTTGCACCTGCATGACATTAAAACAAATGGCATGACAATGCCAATGTTACACATTTTTGTATGAAATCAAAAACAAATGGCATGACAATGCCAATGTTACACCTTTTTGTATGAAATCAAATTTGCTTATATTTTATAGTAAGACAATAAATTCCATTATCCTAGGCGATAAATTCCATTATCCTTAGTCGACTAAACTAGGCCATAAAGAATTCTATAATAAAGCTAATCGCATTAAGAATTTAAAGATTAATTCTTCAAACCCTAAAATAAACTTTATCAATATAAATACCATAATGCCATGAATTAACCAATACCATATGCCTATAAAGCACTAAAAGATAAACTCATTACTACTAAAATCTAATTATTTTTTTAACTATCTTTCGGTGGCCTTTATTGACGAGATAAAAAAGTGCTTAGCCATGAATATCGCACCGACATTGGGCCACTTCATCAACGAAGGAGACAACGATCTTTTTTCGAATAAAACAAGATTGGAAATTGCAAGCCAGCTGTAATATTGGATATACCGACAATTCCATGATCAATTCCCTGATCAAGTTTGTACTCTGTCGGATTGCTAGGACTTAGGATGAATACGGTTAGAAGAGATAAACACATCCATTGTTAGAGGAAAACCATGGAGCTTCTCTCAGTCCGTTCAATATTTGCGTTAGAGAGCTAGGAGAAAGTTGAGTTCATATAAATATTCTGGGGTTGGAATCATTATATAAGTAATATATTCATTGAGTTCTTTGAGGTGAAAGAGAAGAGAGTTTCTATGTGAACGCCGCATCCTGCGGCGACATGGTGCAAACACAAGACGAGAAATCCAATGTACAGAATTGTGCGTCGTCGAAGGTGGGGAAGTGGCAGTCCAAGAAATCCAATGTACAGAGTTGTGCGTCGCCTTACACACAATGCTTTTTGTATGAAATCAATCAAATTTGAGTATATTTTAAAGCATGGCTTCAAGTTGAATAATCCTCTCATGAGTATGAAATCAATCAAATTTGAATATATTTTAAAGCATGGATTCAAGTTGAGTAATCCTCTCATGGGCGTTTAACCTTTCTCAATAAATAACTACCACTATAAACATCTTATAGTAAAATCAAAACTTAATACTAGGTATTGGGATTCAATGTCTTTATGAATAAAAAGGCGTATTGTAGTCTAAACCATATGCCGGCACCATATTGTATAATTTAAAGCGTGGCTTCCAAGTAATCGTCGAACCATGAGCATTTAACCTTTGTCAATAAATAACTCTAATCATCTTATTGTAAAATTAGAACTTAATACCAGCTAAACCTTTGTCAATAAATAACTCTAAGCATCTTATTGTAAATTAGAACTTAATACCAGCTATTGGAATTCACTGCCTTTATGGAAAAAAAACGCGTATAGTAGTCTAAACTATATGTGAAAATGGCATCACCATCCTTCACATTAGTGCTGCAACAAGCAAGGCTGGTCCTTTTTCAAGATGATGACGTTAAGAAATTTAAATTTCTAGGAAACTTCAGGAGAAGTTACAATAAACGTGATTTTTAGAATTACTGTGGAATTGGTAATTCTCTTGAATTGGCAATTCTCTGCATGACTCTACTTTGGGGAAATGAACCTGGATTATGCCTGCTTTCTGTCTTTCAACAAAAGAGCCCTTTCCTTTCCAGTACAATGTCAATTATTTAGCAGGTGGTTGGGTGGTAACTTTCCCAGGAAAACAGTTCAGTTCGTGAATTGCTCAAACAAGTTTATTAAACCCACCCCACCCCACCTCAGGTTTTGTCGAGAATCTTCAATGCTTAGAACAAGAAAATTATAAGCTCATTAGCAAGGATGAGAGAGTCTTTAAGGCTGATAATTGGTTAAAAGTGTACTCCCAACCAAAAAAAGTAAAAACAAGTGCTATATTTTGTTTAACTTGAATAGCATACATACACATTCTTTACATTTAGAGTTCAAAGGTGGTTTCCAACTGAATTGGCATGAAAATGGGTTTTAACTGAGTTAAAATAGATTATTTGCATCAGAATTGCTCTGTAAACAAGGACCCCATTGCCCATTATTCTTCTCTATTTCATGCACCCAGGTACACTTACAATTTCTCTGGACAATGTTGCAAGGCCAAACTGGACGCCTGTCAAAGTCGCCTCCTGCATAACCGCGCAGCTTCTTCCATTGTGCCAGTAAACGAAGTGATTGACTACTTCTGCTTCACTCATTGACCTTCCTTCCCTCATTTCTATTTAAAATAGGACGCGAATCCCTGTTTTAAAATACTATGTCACCTGATTCTTCTCATCTAACCTCCGGCTGTCAATTGACTGCCTAAATGCTTTGAAATACTTACTAATTACCATATGTATTTCGAGACTTTTAACATCTTTATAGTTCATGGTGAAAGAAATATGCCATATGTCAATATGTTAGAAGGCATTTGGCATTTTGCTTCACAATTGGCTGCTCTATTATTGATATTCCATACGAGGATGAACGAAACACTGCAGAATGATCTCAGTGGCATTGTCAAGTGCATTGGCGAAGAGATTAAGAGGAACACTGAGAACAATATTTCTGGATGCCCTAAAATGATTTGCAATGACCCAAAACCGTACCATATAGGCTTCTATTACACCAAGGATCAAGATCCCTGTAAAAATCTCCAAATCTCCAATGCTGACAGTGATGAGCTATGTTCAATATACCCGATTACCTGATGATGAAAACGAGCATGGAGATAAACATTTCCTTTATATTTTTGCAATTGACTTGTGCGTATTCTGCGAAGCACTTGGTATGACTGATATTGTCAATGACCTGGTTCCCGTCCTTGACATTTGGGGCAGGTCGGTGTTGGATATTCAGCGGCTGCTTGCACAACTGATAAGCTATAAATATTTGGCTTTATTTTATATGCATGTGTCTCATCCTGCCAGCATTTATAATGGTAAAACCTTTTACACTTCTTCATCTAAGCGCCAACAAACCCATCTTATGTACCTGTGGCTTTGTTTTGACGGGCTTTAAAACTTGGATGTTTGGAAAGAATGTTTATGTTGGACTTTAGGCTTGAACGCTTACTGTAAATGCTGCCAACAAAACCCATCTTATGTACCTATGGCTTTGTTTTGACGGGCTTTAAAACTTGGATGTTTGGAAAGAATGTTTATGTTGGACATTTGGTTTGAAAGCTTGCTGTAAATGCTTTAAGAGGTGGTTACTCTTGAACTTGATGAAGGGCTTGAAGATCAACAACCAAAAGAAATTTTACAAAATTGACAAAACAAAAAATGAAGACTATTTATTTGAAATTGACGTGGCTAGGGTACTTTTGCTACTTGACACTTCAAAAACAATAGAAGTCTGTAGTTAAAAGCAAGCAACCAAACAATGAAGCCAGCTGAACAGAAGAAGAAAATGAAGATTGTGTGCGAGAAACAGAAAAGGAGAGCTGGTCATGGTCGTGCCGCTCCCTCGTATACGGACTCGGGCATAGAATGGCTCGCCGTTGCTTTTCAATGGCCGCGTGGCAATTGACATGCGCCTGACTTGAAGTGTGTCGTGGGGGCGTTGCTCGGGAAGGGAGGGAAAATGTGTGTATGGTATACAAATGTGTTTGCCTCATGCTGCACTTTTTTCAAAGAATTTCCACGGCTCGAATTGAACGCATTTAGTATGGAACAAGATACAAGATACCAATCTCTGGATGGCAATAAGTTTTGCAAAGCTCAGAGATTGAATGTCAATTCATGGCCATCGCCATTCCATTCATATATTAAAAAAACAACTAACACTATAACAACAGTCTGCCCACCGTATTTTCGTCCACACACGGTAGGATATCTGGCACAAAATGATCATTTTATGCTTACACAAGCCTGCCACAGGGTCTTGGGGCACAAAGTCCCAGGCCTACGTCACCTATATAAACCAATAGAAGCAAGATAAATCAAAATTTAAATAATTCCCCAAAAATAATTGATACAAACTATAACAAAAATTATATGTTTATGTTAAAGTTATTACAAATTACTCCAAATAATAGCCTTGACGGATTCATATATATCCCCTTGTCGAGGACATAACAACAACAAATCTTTAAGAATTTAGAATTTGTGAAGATCAACCTCAGACACCCACCCAAATTACCCACAATAAAAAAATGTGTAATAAATATTAAAAACTAGAACAAATCTTTAGGAATTTAGAATTTGTGAATATCAACCTCTAGTCTAGGTCCAAAAAAATGAAAGAATACCTATAGGTTTAAAAATAAAAAACTAACTTAAATTAAGTTAAACTAAAAGTGTAAAAAATTATCCTTAAGAAAATAATAATAAAGAAAAAGCCCTTTCCATATTTATGGAAAACTTCTAATCTTATTTTTAATAGCTCTAATCTCAATCCAAATGCTAGTTCCAATTTGTCCACGACATCTTCATCATTTGGATTCATTGGGTCTTTCTATCTTTGATGCTTTTCTTAATCATCTTAAAAGCAGTTCTATTTCTCCTTATATGATATATCTAATTCACCATTGAAATCAAGCAAGACAATTCCTTCATTTTCTTAGATGTCTTGGTTTCCTATCTCACCAAGTTTACTTTAAGAAAACCCATACCAACAGATACCTATAGGCCCAATCTCATCACCACATGGCTCAAAAATCTATAGTTCTTAAGGCCTTTATATCTAGAGCCATTGGCATCAATAACCACCAACATCTCCAAACCAAAAGAACCAACCCACTTCACTAAAGCTCTCCTAGCCAAAGGCTACTCCCAAAACTAAATAGACTTACCCCAATAACTCCCCTTGGAATGAATCACCACATTGCCAATATCTTAGCTAAAAAAACAAAACTCTATTAAAAAAACCCTCCCCAAAAAACTATTAAATGATTATTTCTAATGGTCAAAGACAACTAACCCTCTTCTAATCCAAGGTGTTTATCAAATCCATTACTCATGTGGCAAATCCTAAGTTGGTCAAACATGCAAGGTGATCCATACCCACCTCAAAAAACACATAACCAATACTAGTCATAATCATCTCTCCAAATCCCACATCCCTCTACTCAACTTATCTTCAAAGCCCTCAAAATCAAAAAACACCCCAATAATTTTAATAGAAATAATGGATAGAATTTAAGTTAATCTTGACCAACTATTTATACTCCCATTGACATCATTACCAACATCCATTACCCTAATACTGCCTATTCTTCCTTCTATTTTTTTTTTTATCTTCTAACAAACCCCTCCTTTTACCTTGATGATATTATTAAAAATAAGTGTCTCCCTCCCTTCTTTCTTCATCTTTACCTAACCTACATCTCTTTTCTCTGGTTCGCACTCTCTGTTTCCCCATTTACTTTCTGAACTGTGTAAGACTGCATTCTATTATTGAAAATCCTTTTCTCTATTAAAAAATAATACAATTATTAAAATAAAATTATCAGTTAAACTGCACGTCCCTGTGCCTTGTAAAATTTATTTATCGTTGTAATTTTTGTTAATAAAAATTTCCTGTTTAACTTTCCTAACTGAACTCAGGTAGAACATAAAAAAATTCTGTCTTACTTTCCTAACTGAGTTGAAGCTAGAGCATCAAACATTTGGATATATATTTGTTTCTCATTTATTTAATGGGCAGTTCTGAATGTGGTCTATTGCAGGTTGCTATAGCCGTCGGTGATCCTCCCTACAGTAAACTTGTGCAGAAGGTGAGGGAAGCACAGCTGGGTGTTAGCATTCCAAATGTTTACTGTGCTGATTCCAAAGGGCTTCCCCACAAGTCGGACAAACTTCACTTGACAACAGAGTCACAGGTGAAGCTGGGTAAAATGCTGGCAGATGTCTACGAAAACCACAAGATTTCTGAGAGAAGTTACTCAGTGGCAGTTCATACCATCTGGGATGAAAAAGAGAAATTTGGTTTTGTTCAGGATAACCCTATTGATTGCACAGAATGTTCCTAGGGTTTAGATATTTTTGCTCAGTGTGAATTGAAGCAACAAGAATTTCTACCACTGCTATGATCTGATTAAAAGTTCATGTTTGAATCATTTGTTAATATTGGGTCGACTTCCTATTACCAGGAATATCAAAATTTGTTCAGTGATTTTCTACATACTATTTTGGTTAAAATTTCATGTAATGCTATATTGTTCATTTTCGTTGTATATGTTTGAAGAAGCTTGTGAAGCAACTTGAGACACTTAAAGCCGCTTGGCATCCCCAGTAGAACAGAGTGGATATTGTGAAGCACAGCTAGGGTTTATCATTACAAATGTTTACTGCATTAATTTCAAAGGTCTTCGCTTCCAGAAGGACAAACTTCTCTTGATAACAGAGACACAGGTGCAGCTGGGCAAAATAGTGGCAGATGTCTGTGAGAACCACAAAAATTCTGAAAAAAGTTGGGGGTAATTCATGCTCTTGGAATGAAAAAAGTAAGTGTGGTTTTGATCAGAATGGCCCTATTTATTGTACTGAATGTTCTCGGGGTTTAGAGCTCTACGAAGCAACAATAATTTTCTGTCACTCCTATGATCTGAATAAAAATTCTAATTTGAATCATTTGATAAAATTTGGACCACTTCCTACTGGCACGAATATCAAAATTCGTTCCATGCTTTTCTACATAATATTTTGATTAAAACTTCATGTACTGCTATCTTGTTCTTCATTGTAGCTAAGTCTAATGTTTGAACTTACTTTGAGGCCTGTAAAGCAACTTGAGAAACTTAAAGCTGTTTGGCATCCTCCAATAAAACATGGTGACTCTTGTAAAGTATTTTCTCGTACTGTAGAAACTCAGAAAGGGGGAACAGATGATTCAAATCAAATTTACATCTTGTCATGTTTAAGAGTCCAGAGCAAAGCTGCAACTTCATAAGATCAAAAATTAACTGCTCTTACATTAAATGAGCCAAAGTACTCCTCACAAAAAAAAATTCTGCATAATTTTTTCATGAGAAATTAATTTATCTTAAGGCCATTTACCTACTGGGAAATTGGTTATGCAGTATACTTATTATGCCCCTTTACTGCACCTGATTAAAATACTGGCCAAAGATTCCATACAGTGCATCAGCTGGTCGGTAATGTTACAACAAATTAAATTTAGTGCTATTTTTCATTGACTGGTTTGTCTGATATATTACTTCGATGAAATTATCCATGTTCTTTAGGAACATTGAAGCCAAAATATTATGAATGGAATCTGGACATATACAGGTTATACAGGTTGGGGACGAATATGATACCTAGCTCCTTCTATTACTCTGAGCCTTAGTATCTACAAGTTCTCCACATTTGGGATTTTTAGTGGTCTGTTTGCATGGATGCCATCTTGCAGAAAGCAGTCATCCACGTTCCCAAATCAGTATTCATACTAAATGTAATGTTCATAATGAAAACTCTGTGCTGTGTGCACATGAACACATTATCTTTCATGAAACTGATAAAAGCACAACATCTAAATTTTGTCTTTTTGGTTGTGATTTAACCAACCCAACACCCACGAGCAAATTTTACAGAAGAGAGCCCTTTCAAAAGCTCCATTTAAGCCCAAACATTAATGCAATTCATGAATCCAATCTAAACCAGAACAAGTGGTAGGATTTTCACTTGCCAGGAGGGCAAGCTGGGAGAGAAGCGGACACCAGGAAGGGCTTCGGGGCAGTTCGGGCACTAGGCAAGGGGAATCCCCTCTTCCAATCAGCGATAATCCTCAACCAGCACGAGCAACTCCTTTCAACATTCTTCCTGCAATTTCCTCAATCTAAAATTCAACAGACTCTGTAACTATTTCATCCTTGTCCAGAATCTCTATCAGAGCACCATAGTTTTCTGCAAAGGATTGAAGTCCTGAACAGAACCCAATTATCTGATTATCAATAGAAGATCAGTGGTCTCCTCCATTAGCAGAAAACCCCAAGTCTCTGGCGAGAAACAAGAACCCATGGTCTCCTCCATGAGCCGAACGATCATGGGATTAAGATCAAGAAAAAAGGACCAAATTGACCATGGCAGCTGCAGTTTTGGCAGGCAGTCATCCCATTGACTGGAATGCTACCAACTCCTGCTTTTCAGGACAGCGATCTTTTTCACGACGCTCCTTTCCTTGTGTCATTTAGATTAGCATTTATTGCTCCACTGCGTTTAAAGTTTTGAGGGCACTACTACTCAAGTGGCTAGGTAATGAGATCGTTGTAAAAGCGCTGTAACATTACTGGAGAAAATTCTTAAACATTCAAAGAAAAATCCATAAAACCTCCTACAATTATACCCTATGTTATATATATAATAGGCCCAATAGACTGATTGGTTGTATGATACATATAACATGCCCAATAGACAGCTCAAGCAGCTGTTGAGATGTTACTTGCTTCTGCTTAACACACATGATGATGTTGCTGCTGTAACCAGAACAAACTCAAGTGGGTACCCTGAAACCGCATCTGGGCGTTTGAAAATTCTTAGCTGCATGAAAAATCGAAGTGGGTACAATGAAATCGCATTGGGTATTTGAAAACAACTTAGGGATGTTGGTGTAGCTCTCAACCAAACACATTAAATGCTGGCTTCTCCCGCCTGTTTTTGAGTAGTCTCTATGTTAGTTTATATACAATTGAGTTTTAATATAATGAATGCATTTTTTTGCTCTCAAGAAAACTCTGTTTTTTCTCTGTTGTTCCTGTTTTGTATGGAGATTAAGTCAGTTTTGATCATGTTGTGCATTGTTTAAATCCGAGATTAAGTCAGTTTTGATCATGTTGTGCATTGTTTAAATCCACATGGTATCAGAGCACCAGGGCGTTAGCGTCCTCCATCTCCTTTGGCTACAGTGGGTATGGACGTTTTTGTAGGGCATCTCAAGTTTCCTTCTGCCATCTTTGCTCTACTATTTGATGTTAGCATCTCTGTTCAGAAGCTACTGCTTGAAGCCATCATCAGTCACATTTCTGGTGATCTCTATTCTCTTTCTTTGGCATCTTCTTTTGATCATGTTGTGCATTGTTTAAATCCACATGGTATCAAAGCACCAGGGCGTTAGCTTCCTCCATCTCCTTTAGCTACAGTGGGTATGGACATTTTTGTAGGGCATCTCAAGTTTTCTTCTGCTATCTTTGTTCTACTATTTGATGTTAGCATTTCTGTTCAGAAGCTATTGCCTGAAGCCATCATCAATCACATTTATGGTGATCTCTATTCTCTTTCTTTGGCATCTTCTTTTCATTAGGAAGGCAGATAAGTTGCCAATCCATGTTTTAAGTTTTGACTCCTCACAACTATTTTAGCTGAAAATCAACCATGGTTGTTTTACTTAGGAGTAAAGATCTGTACAGGGTCACCACTAGCTCAGAGAAAGAACCCGCTCAAAATATTCAGAAGCCTAAATGGCATAATCATTGTGATGAAGCTTGAGGATTAATATGTCTCTCTCTTTCTCCTGAACTCTTGTTTCACTTAGAAAGCATAGACACTCCCCATGAAGCTTGGAATCAACTTGAAAAATTGTTTGGTAAAACAGATGCCATTCGTGACCATGAACTGGAAAATGAAGTCATTAGTCTGAATTCTAATAATTTTGATACCATTCAAGACTTTATTTCCAAGTTCAAATCCCTTAGGATTCAATTGAAGGACTGCTATATTGAGAAGAAAGATGAACAAATCATATTTGGATTGCTCTCTAAGTTAGGAAAAACATGTTCAGTGTTTGTTTCCACATATTATTCAACTTGGGATGCCTTGGGTCAGGTTTTCGTAATGCCCACTTTTGATGCCTTTGCTGAAAAAATTACTCATGAGCAGGATAAGCTCATTCAAATGGGCTCTCTTAGCTCTATAGATTCTAAGTCTCATGCATTAGTAGCTACCTTCAAATTCAAGGATGGCACATAAAAATACATCTAAAGGGAAACAAAAAAACAATACAAAATCATATAACTCTTCACATTCCTCTCCTAAACTGGATTCTAAAGAAAAGAAAAAGCATCTTAAATGTGCATTTTGTGAAAAAGATGGTCATTCATAATCTCATTGTTTTAAGAAACTAGTTGTCTTGTCTTCATAAATGAAGAAACACAATTTAAATATCAGCCTATCTTCTCCTAGCAATGATACAGGGAATGCTAAAGCTCTCTTACTAGAGCATATTTGTCTTCTTCTGAACCTGAAATTGAATGGATATTTGATTATGGAGCCACCCATCACATGGTTGTCCATAAGAATTTGTTTCTTCCATTAATTCATGCAAAACTGTTATGTTTCTTCCATTAATTCATGCAAAACTGAACATATTTTTGTGGGGAACTCTTCACCTTTAGTTGTTAAAGGGTAGGGCTCTGTTGAAATGAAGGATGGCATGATTACTAATGTTTTATATGTTCATAATCTTTCAACCAACTTGCTCTCAATTTATTAGATTACGAATTCTGGTGCAAGAAAGATAGCCTCATTTCCCTTGATTCTGTAATTGTTCGTGAAATTGAGGATCCTTCACAAATTGTTGCCATAGGGAATGTGGATCATCATGCATGCTTGTATTCATTTTCTCATTTTGAGCTAACGTATCCTACCAATGCATTGCTTTCTCACACAAATGAATTAAGCAGATTATGGCATGAGCGATTTGGCCACTTGAATTATCACTATCTTCAACAACTCAATAAGCAAAACATGGTTATTGATCTTCCACCTATCTCCTTTTCTAAGGGTGTTTGTACAGGGTATATTCTTGTCAAGCATCCTCAACATAGTTTTGATAAAGGAAAATCTCATACAACTTCTAAAATTCTACAACATGTTCACAGTGACATTTCAGTCCCTTTCCTTGGTCTATCTTTTCAAAGGGTGCACTATTTGCTTACATTCATTGATGACTATTCTAGATGCACATGGGTCTATTTTTTGAAAAATAAAAGGGAGACTTTTAATACTTTTCTTGTGTTCAAAGGCTTGGTTGAAAAGCAATCTGGAAAGTATATCAAATGTTTGCGGACAGACAATGGTGGTGAATATATCAGCAATAGATTTAAAGACTATTGTGCCACTGCTGCAACATACAGTGAGTTATTGCCCACAACAAACTGGTGTTGTTGAAAAGAAAAATTGCACCTTAAAAGAGATGGCAAATTGTATGATTCATGCAAGAGGCCTTGCCCCACATTTTTGGGATGAAGCAATAAATTGTGCAAACTATGTTCAGAATCAAACACCTCATAAGGTTGTTCAAGGGGTGACACCTAAAGATGTTTGGAGTGGACAGAAGCCTTCTATTCTATTGGACATAATAGGGTGTTTGGGTGCAATGTTTGGGCGTACATTCCAAAAGAAAAACATAGGGGAATGGACATGCAAAGTAAGCCTTGCATCTTTGTTGGCTACCCGGAAGATGTTAAAGGGTATATATACTCATGAATTACTTATCAGCAGGAGTGTTTGATTTGATGAGTGCCCTCCTCTGCATCTTGTTTCTTCATATGATGATCCTTCCTTTGAGTTGGCTGCCCCTACTCATGATAATGATCTTGAAGAACAATCAGCTAGCACTCATCCTCCACTTCTTGATTGGGGTCAAAGAAGAACAAGATCCTCTCTTCATAGGACTCTTAAAGAATTTATGGCTAGTGCTTATGATCCAAATGACTTTCATGAGGCCTGTGATATTAAAGAATGGGATGCTGCCATGAAAGATGAGCACAATTAATTGTTGGAAAATGACACTTGGGTCCCTCTTCCAAAAGGTAGAAAATTGGTTCAATGCAAGTGGGTATATCGAACTAACCATGCAACAGATGGTACAATAGAGATATATAAGGTTCAATTGGTTGCTAAAGGGTTTTCACAAGTTGAGGGACTTTACTATTTTGAAACCTTTGCTCCCATGGCTAAAATGAATTATATTCGCCTTGTTCTTTCTATAGCTGCATCTCACAATTGGACTGTACACCAAATGGACGTCAAATGTGCATTCCTCCATGGTGATTTACAAGAAGAGATATAGATGGAGCAACCTCTTGGATTTATTCAAGACTCTTCACTTATGTGCAAGATCAAAAAACCCTTGTATGGTCTGAAACAAACCCCTAGGGCTTGGTATGAGAAGATGGATTCTTTCCTTCTTTCTTTAGGATTTTCTCATTGCCTTTCTGATTCAAATGTGTCTATTTTGCAGTAAGATAATGAACTTCTCATCCTTGTTCTCTATGTGGATGATATCATTCTTACCGGGAGTTCAACTATCTTGATTGATAAGGTGAAATTTGATCTTCAACGACAGTTCGACATGGCATATTTAGGGTTGCTTCACTACTTTTTGGGACTACAAGTCTCATAATATACATCCGATATAGGTCTCTCGTGGCCCAATTATGCGTTGGATCTCTTGTGTAAATTCCACATGTTGGATTGCAAATTTGCACCCACCATTTTTGTCCGTAGTAAGGTTTTCAAAAAAGTTCTCTACTCCTTTAGTTGATGTTACTTTGTATTAGCAACTTGTTGGCAGCCTACTGTACTTGATTCACACTCGTCCAAATATCTCATATGCAGTTAGCTTGGTTTCTCGGATCATGCAGGAACCACATGAGCTCCATTGGAAAGATGCAAAGCGAATTCTTCGCTACATTAGAGGGACACATACACATGGCATCCAATACTCATCTAATGGCAATGCAAATTTAGTGGGTTATACTGACTCAAATTGGGTTGGTGATCTTGATGACCGCGGATCCACATCTGGATATGTATTCCATCTTAGTTTAGGCCCTGTTGTTTGGTCTAGCAAAAAGCAAGCGACAATTTCCCTTTCTTCTATAGAAGCAGAGTATCGAGGTGTTATTAATGTTGCTACTGAGTCAATTTGGGTTCGGCGGATGTTATTAGAATTTAATTTATAGAAGGTGCATCCCACTATAATCTGGTGTGATAATCAGAGTGCTATCCACATTTCCAAGGAACCTGTGGAGCATCAACGCACCAAGCATATAGAAGTTCACATGCATTACATCCAATAGTTTATCCGTGAATAAACTATTGATTTGCAATACTATAGGATGGAATTGCAAGTTGCTAATATATTTACAAAATCATTGGCACATAGTAAATTTGTTCAGCTTTGTGCCTTGCTTGGGGTCAAGGACATTGTCCTTGAGGGGGGGTAATCTTGGTTCTCCTCCATATTTTCCTATTTATGTTTTGATCATTTTGTACATGGGTACCTTAGCCGGCCCTGTTTCCAGGACCCATTTTTGTCTATTTCTGTGTATTCCTCCTCTTGCTTAATGGGGGGGTGTTGGTGTATGTTACAAGTAAGCTCATGTCCGTAGGTAAATTTGGTTTTTGTGGCTCTCAACCCAACACATTAAATGTTGGTTTATCCTGCCTATTTTTGCATAGTCTCTATGTTAGCTTATATACTGTTGATTTTTAATATAATGAATGCTTTTTTTCTCTTAAGAAGACTCTATTTTTTCTCTGCATTTAAGTTCTTTGTTCTTTGTTGTTCCTGTATTGTATGGAGATTAAGTCAGTTTTGATCCTGTTGTGCATTGTTTAAATCCACAAGGGAAATGGACAGTATCTTGCCTAGGCCAAGAATACGACGGACCCCATGTTTGGATTGGATATGAGGAAATATCTGAAGAGTTGAGGATGGTGTGTAGAGTCAGGAATCCACAATTCTTGATCTTGTTGTTTTTTTATGGCAGTGTGTCCATTTTCTCTCGTCCTACCTAGGCTTCCACTAGTCCCACCAGGGTGAAAGTAAATAAAAGCAAGTAATCACCAATGTGATCAACATCAACTATCGGATCAAAACCCTTCCTTTAGTGGCGACTATGACTCACTTTTGGGTCAATTGACTGGGCGCATCGATTGCCACAATATACCTCATGGCTCAATAACTTAGATTATTTCCTTTATGCCATCTGCTTCAGTGTGTGTGGGTTGTTTAGAGAAAAGGTAGTTCACGGTCAATCTCATCATCAATGCTTGATTTCCAGGATCGGCTTTCATACACCCCGATACGATATAGTTGAGAGAGTCATCGATCGCTCCCAATACGAGGGAATTCCTAGATTGGAGATCGGACAATCGAAGGCCCTAAGAAGAGTTGTTGAGACATTTGTAGCCGAGATTGAAACTCCACTTGGTGATGATAATTTCAGCGGAGTGGCATCCTATGAAACCTTTGAAGGAGTGGCATTGGTGGAGGCTTCTCCATGGGTGTCCCAATTGCATTCTTGGAAGAACCGCATCGTCGAGGACACAATAAACTGTAATGGGCTTGTCCTTGCAACTACTGCGGTGTTGGGTGTCACATGTTAGAATCTGATTCTAATCTCTCAACATCTATCTATTTTTCAAATGACTGCTCCGAAATCATGTATGGGGGAGAGCAATAAGCACCCCACAGTGCAGCAATAAATTTTGTGGCTGCGGGGCACATCAATGGTTGGATTTAATCCAGCTCTTCATCCAACGGTTAATGTTCCCCGCAGCCACAACATTTATTGTTGCGCTGCAGGGTGCTTATTGCTCTCCGTGTATGGGTGGAGTTGTATGTGGTTGGACATAATAGAGGGTTCAAGCATGCAATAAGCGACAAAACTTATTTACTAGTGGGAGTTCTCACTTCTCCCGAGGCAAGTATGGGAGGCCTGCTTGGTGAGAACATCCAATAGCCCTCCTGCACTTGTCTGGGGAGAAGTCAGAACTTCCATTGGTAAATAAGTTTTTCCTGCAATAAGCTAAGTTGTTGTTAGAATACTCAAAAACCCATCTCCATACTTACGATATATTTTATTAATCTTCGTGATTAATTTCCTAGGGTTTAGATTAGATAGTTGGCTTTCACTTGCAATTTTAGTCAACACTTGCCATGTTTACAGCGAGGAGCGCCTTATACTGATTCTGGATAAGATTCTTCCAACTTTATTGACTTCCCATATTAGTAACTGTGCTTTCCTTCCTTTCTCAGACTTAGATTCTTTTTCCAGTTTTAAGGTGGAAAAGGTAAAAGCTAGTCTCATGGCAATTGCCTTCTTTTTGTCCAACTCATCCTCCATATTTTTCTCTCTCAAAAGAATGATCCCATTGAATTTCCACCACTCATTAGCTGACACCTTATTCATCTAATTCTTGACCTCCTCCTTAACTGATTTACAAAGTGTTTTATGCATATAGGGGGGATTTTTTTATTTTAGTAAACTTGTTATTTGTGAGGATTCAACTTTCCTTCTAAGGATTTTGAATCTCTTATGTAATTATATATTTGGAAAACCACTACATTAAAAAGGTTGGTTGGTGTACACTTATTCAATTCAAGTTAGTGTTATGCACCGGTTCAGCCTCGAATTTTGAGTGAAATCTATGCATGCTTTCTAGAAATTTTTGTGAATTCAATTGTGCTAATATTGGGCTTAATTTCCACATCGCATCATATCACCGTTAGCTCGATGGTTCTCCTCTCTTTTGTTATCTGTGATTGTAGGATCGATTCTCACTCTCTCAGGGAGCGCATTCTATCTACCAAGGCGCAGTTGTTGAAGCAATGAATCAATCTCAAAATATCATCTTGACTCCATTTAATTACTTTGAATGGAAGGCACAGATGGAGATCTTGTTGAGGAGAAAGGGACACTGCAGGGTGACCATGACAACTAAATTTGATCCTAATGGAGTAGTAGAGAAGATCAAGTGGAACAATAGGAGGGATGAAGCTTATGGTCTCTTGTGTCTCGGTGTTTCTAGAGACCATCTTTTCCATCTGGAGGGACTAACCACACCAAATGAAGTATGGGAGAAACTTCAAGCTTTGTTTGGAAAGACATATGAAATGAGGGGACATCAACTGGAGAATGATCTTATCTCACCGAGTCCAAGCAATTTCGAGACCTTACAAGACTATTTCTTTAAGTTCAAAGCTCTTGTTCTTCAACTAAAGCATTGTAAACTTGAAAAGAAGGATGAGCAACTAGTGTTGGCCATACTTTCAAAGTTAGGCCCTAACTACTCAGTGTTTGTTTCAACCTTCCATGCTACCAAACTAATTGTTTGAAACTGGAAGATGCCATCACTTGCATAATTCATGGAATCTTTAACCCATGAGCAAGACAAGTTGTTCATGATGGGAACCATTAAACCTTCCAAAGATCGAGATTTGGTTGTTGGAGATTCAAAGAAAGATTCCAAAGGCAAGAAGAAGGCTCATCCAAAGAAACCTCCTAATCAAAATAAAGACAAATCAAAGTCTCAGGAGGAGTCTTCAAGATTCAAGAAGAATCCACAGAAGAAGAAAGTAAAAAGGTGAAATGAGCAAGTGTGCATACTGTAATAGGGGATTCCATCAAGAGAGCTCACACATGAAGAAACAAATTGATGTCTCGACTCTTTGAGAAGCACAATATCTCTCTCCCTGAAGGCGCAAAGGAGGAGGAGGAAGGATCAAATTCTGAAGGCAAGGAGAGAGTTCATGCCCTAGTAGCAAGCACTGTAAGATTCTCTTCTTTCATCATCGATTCTAGAGATTCAAGGCATATGGTTTCGACAAGGGAGGCCTTCACCTCTCTTGATGCTTCGAATGGTCCTAAAATTGTTTTGGGAGATTACTCTGAAACTGAAAGCAAAGGCAAATGTAGAATAGATTTTGACCATGGTTCCTTCAATAATGTTTTGTATGTACCAAGTCTTGCTTCCAACCTCTTGTCAGTCTATCAAATGATCCACACTGGGTCTTCTAAGAAGGTTGTCTTCACTCCCAATGATGTAGAAATCATTGAAATTTCCAATGATAGAGTCATAGCAAAAGGTTTTGTTGATCATAGCTCAAAAGTGTACAAGTTCTCACACTTCATGCCCTTCTCAAACCCCTCTGCTCTCCTCACTCGTGCCAATGAAGCTAGCAAATAATGGCATGAAAGGTTTGTTCATCTAAACTACAAATATCTTTATGATTCGTTTTATCAAAACATGGTCATAGGGTTACCCAATATGAGGCTTTCTAAAGGAGTTTGTCAAGGATGCATCATAGGAAAACACCCAGAGCACAAGTATGAGAGAGTCAGTTATGAGCGAACCATTGCACCCCTTGAGCTTGTTCATAGTGATATAGCTGGTCCATTCCCTCATTTGTCAATGAGTCAAGCTAAATATGTCCTAACCTTTATTGATGATTTTTCCAGATATTGTTGGGTCTTCTGTCACATGCCCCAATTTGCAAAACAATTTTATGTTATTGAGGAACATTATGTTATATTTTATTCTAAGTTTGTAATTGATGACCAAGTGGGGTCAAGAATAATTAATGTATTTCAGAATATTTTATTAATAAATAAATAAATGATAAGACAACAGCTTAGGGAAGTTGCTAAAAGAGTGTTAACTGGTCACTTGGTTGAGGAGACTGGGTGGAGAGTATACTGACAAGTGGCAGCATCCTCAAACTACTTCTAACTATTGCAGGTGGCAACTTCCCTATATTTGTGGTCATGATTCCCCAAGAAAGTGGAATTGGAGCAAGTGGCTCATTAAGTAAAAACTGGCCCAAAAGACCTAGGCATTATTATAAAACTTCCCATTGAAGACAGCTGAGGCTGCTCATTCTGGAATGGTGATCATTCAGTGTGAATGAAGTGCACATGAGAAATTCGATGGAGGGGATTTATGGAAGTGAGTTTGAGGGGTTAACTGCTGTGAACTAAACTTATGCAACTGTTAGGCTGAAGTTCTTACTGTTGTAAGCAGGATTGAATTACTGTTGTAATTTTACCAGTCAAGTGACAGAAGGTCTTGAGGATACATCCTTCACCTAGTACTCTACCAGGAGGACCAGGAAACAGGCTCGGGGGTCCTAACGAAGTGCAGACTAAGATTTCTCCAGGAATAGGTTGGAAGGAACAGCCTCCTTAAGCTGTTGTCACCCCATCAATTGACAGGTTTTTATTTGTTCAATGTTTATTTACAATTTATTTACTATCTTCAGAAAATGATTACTAGTTTTTGAAGATAGGTATGTTATTGTTATATTACGGTTTAAGGAGAAAAGGGCATTATTTATTGATAATATCAGTGATTAGTAGATTATATTTAAAACAGTAGGAATATTAGTGAATGAGATATGAATAGAAAGAAAATACCACATTGTATTTTCCACGCCTTTTATAAGGCAGTACTCTTGTACAGCTGGTTGTTAAGATAAATTAGTAGATTTGTTTATTATTCTTTATGAAAAATGCAAGTGATTACTTACATAGTTTTTTATGTGATTCATTAATAGAAAACTAGCAGTACTTAACCTATCTACTGAAAGTATCTGTAATATCTAATTACAGGAAAATAATAGAGTATACATTAGTCACTAGTAGACATATTAATCTCAGAATAATTGCTAGTACTAATATTTATTCTAAACACAATAAATCAAATCAAATAAACAAATATAGGAACTGTAAAAACAGTATTTAGGGTTTTAACCTAGCTAAGTACTTCAAATGATTTCCAACTTCATATTACATTATGCACTGGAAACTGATGTTTACCTGAAACCGATGTTTACTGTAAACCTTTAGAATTTTACCTAGGGTTTACAAAAGACATGTTTTCTCTTTATTTACAAACTTGCAGAATCTTACACTAAATTCATAGCTGTAAGTAATTATTTATAAAACGTAAAAATAGAAAACACAAAACCAAATTCATTTCTGTAAATTCTATTTCTTTTTCAGAACTGTAGGGTAATTAAAATATTAACCCTTCTGAGCAAGGCAGAGTACAATTTTCTTACTCTTTAACACAGTAAAAGCTCCCAATGAAATAAATTGTTGTAAATCATTTTAATTACCAAATAACATAAAAAATAATAACACTGTTAATGATTTAAATAAGAGACAAATTAGAAAGCAATGTAATGGCTCTTAGGCCTTTTATAAATTTTAGTCGAGGCTTAAAGCCTGTACAAAACAAACCCTATAAATTCTTTTAAAAATAGAAGTCAGTAAACCAAAAATTATAATTACTAATAACCCTTGTCAGTTTACAAGTTTTGCTGACTAAACAGATTTATCATTAAACGCAAAGACTATTTTAAAAATTGAGATTTCATATAGTAATTGAAATAGCATGGTCACGGCTTAAGCCGAGTTGGAAAAACAAAATCCTTTACATCATCCAGGCCGTAAAGGCATTGTCACTAAAACCTAAATGTCACGGCTACAATAGCCTTCAACATTCCTGCACACAGTACCCTCTAGGGTTTTGAAATCATACAAAAACAACTAATCAAGAAGTAACAACCTAACATGTAAACCAAGGCCGTGCCATAACCAACAGCCAAGTTTCCTATCTTTCAACCCACCACATCCCAATGCAGGAGAAGACCCTTAGTACAACTGGGGCATACCAGGGTCTACATTTTGAGGCTTGAAAGAATGAGCTCACTTCCAACATCCGAAACTGAGAAAAGAACCTGCACAGAGCCACCATTAAATGGTTTAAAATCTTTTAATGTAAAACAATAAAAATTCATTTTTAAAGAGAAAAAACAAGACAGGTCATTACTTGCTAGCTTTTTCTTGTAGTAGCAGTCGAAAATGCCAAAGCCAATGGGCAATTTCGATGGCACCTTAGAGAGTGTTTCCTCAAAGTTACTACGCCGAATGCAATGGTAAAAACCTGAGCCATGACTTCAAAGGAAGTAAGCAGTACTTCAACCGAATGGGAAACATTCACAACTTAAGCTCTGTCACTATTTTCAAAATTTACTTAAAAACCAGACTTTACCCTTCACGAGGCCTAGCTCACGAAGGAGATGGAAAACCGAGGAGCCAACTTAGAGTACCAACGGCCACAAGCTCACAGCTTGGCCGCATCAGAAAAGAAACCCCCGCACTCTTGCAAATGAAGTTTAGGGTAAAAAAACCAAAGTCAACTTAACGATTGGATTGATCATCCACGTGTCCTGCTGGAATTTTCATCGACGTGGGTAACTTATCTATACTCCAGTATGCAGTTTATAACCTGCATTAAGATGATTACCAATCAAACGATAATCATTAAAATCATATCATATATTGATCTCTAATAATGTTTTGTTCTTTGATCATTTCGATGCCAAACTATCAACCTTAGTATTAAGAAAAGTTTGTTCTTTTAGGGTTTTATTGTAAGTCAGGATAGGGTAATGTATTTTTCTAACCTTGTTTACCAAACATAGGAAAGAAAAAATGACAAGTTTTAACCATAAACTATTTTAAGTAGGAGATCTAATGACATCTTGAGTTAACATTTTTATTTGTTAGGAGTTGGAAGGTAAGATGTTATTTATAACCTAAGATATAACAAGATCTCTTATATTTTTGTAAACCAACTTTCTTATCTCAAGTTTTTACTAAACAAATTTGTGTAATTGGGGATGCTAGCAAAAGCAATTCATAGATCCATAGAAGAATCTCAATGTAAATCTAGCATCCAAACTTTGTGTGAATAGATAGCAGTAAAAATGGTTTTGGGTTATTTTATTGAGTATAGTGTTTTGTAAAACCCTAGAACAAGGGTAAATGTGATGGACACCAAACGTTGTGAAATGATCTAAGTATCAAGTTGTAAACATATTTTCTATTTAAACTCTAGATTATATGTAAGCAGGAATACTAGTGTTCTTTAGAATTTAATCTCAATCAACCAGATGTTTTGATAGTAATCGATCATACAATTTTAACACATGCTTATGTAGTTTGTTTAAACATCATTGCGGAGTTTTGACAGCAAAATAAATTGAGACCAACTTTACCTCTTATGGAGACAAGCTGCAGTTAAAACATTTTAAGTCTAACATCATAAACATGCTAGGGAAGTATCTTCTTGACTTGAATATAAACATTAATTTAATTGAACATACGCTTACCTGCTAAAACTGTAAGGAACCATCAGTCCCACTATGTTAACTTAAAACCTAAGTAAGCCCTGATCACACATAAGAAACATTCTCTACTCGACAAAAGAAAAAAATAGTATATCTAGCATCAGTAAAATACAAGTTTCTTTCTTACTTCTGGAAGAATTACAACTGTTAAGTTGAAAACAGTACTAACACAGCTATCAAGGAGAAGCCTTTAGATTATACAAATCTTATAAAGAAGCAACTCTTTGTTTCTCTTACCAACTGTTTTATTATCTGCTAACCATTACCGGTACTTTAGCAGTGATATTAGACATTTTATGTCACATGAAAAATTTTAAATTTTTACGAATTTTTGAGTTATTACATGTGGTATCAGAGCTCAAGGTTCAAACACTAGGCCTGAATGTAGCTCAACTTGCTTATGTGGAACAGTAAATTAAATAAACATGCTGATGTTGTTTTCTTTTGAATGATACATCCAGAGAATTTTGTTTCTGAGTTAATGATAGATATGGATAGATTGGAAGAATATGTGGATGAGGAATCTCCTTACACTGAACAAAATAATTTTCGAAAAGAACCTATATAAGAAGAGATAGCTAATAATTCTTCCGAACTACTACAAATAGTTAAGAAACTAAAAATAGAGATGGAATCGGTTAAGAAAGAAAATGAGAGGATTCTGAGAGCTCGGGAGGAGTTAAATCAGATTTTAATGGAAAAATTTCATACTAAGGGAAGAGATAAAAAAACTGAGTCTAAAGATATGGGTTACCAGCATAAAGATAAAAATACTAAACAAGTTAAAAATGAAAGTAGCTCATCTTCTAAAGTATATGGTGATTTACATAAACAAAACTTTCATTATACTAGTGACAGTAGTGAAAATAATCACCATACTAGGAAGAGAAAGTTTAAACCTTATGAAGAAATCTCTGGGGAATTCAAGAAGATCAAGCCACCAACCTTTAATGGAGAAACTAAAAAGGGGGAAGAAGCAGAATCCTGGCTGTCCGGGATGAACAAATACTTCCAAATTTATAATTACTCTAATCAACTGAAGGCCGGGATGGCTATTTATAATCTCACAGGAAAAACAGATATATGGTGGCAGGACTTAAAAAGAGTAAAAGGTATAAGGGAGAAAAATATAAATTGGAGTACATTTAAGAAATATTTCAGGAAGAAATTTTTATCTGAACAGTATTATGAGGAAAGGGCTACGAAATTTTACGGGCTAAAACTGGGAACAATGAATATGAAAGAACTAAATAGTAAATTTCTAAGTCTGCGCAGGTATGTGCCATATATTGTGGACGAGAAACCTAAGGTACAGTAGTTTCTTAGCTGTTTATCTTATCATATAAAGGACAGAATTGAGTATGACAATCCGAAAACATTACAAGAAGCAATAAGAAAAGTGAATTTTTGTTATGAACAGAATCGTAAAAAGGAAAGTATGACCAACTGGAAGGCCAAAAGAAATAATAACTTTGAACAGAAAAATAAAGATTTTGTGCCTAATCGAAATTTTAAGAATAATAACACCAAAAAATTTCCAAGTAAAAATTTCCAAGGGAACAAAAGTAATTCACAGACCAATCCAAAAAATCAAAGGAATAAAGAATCTACTAACAACCATAATAACTATACAAAGAATTTTGAACGAAAGGAACACATAAAGTGTTGGGAATGTAATGGTCTGCATTATGCATCAGTTTTCTCCAATCGAATGAAGACTGTTAGCAACATACACACCATATAGGAGGATATGATTATTGGTGATCTAGCGAGGACAATGCCCAGGATCAATGCAGCATTAGAGAACCGGCAAGCAGATTATCAAACTTCCATGGTGGAAGTGGAAGGTAAGATAAATCAAATACCTATATCTATTTTAATTGATCCAGGAGCCAGTTTAAGCTATATTTCTCCTAATTTAGTAGAAAAGTGTAAGCTTTCAGTTGAAAAGTTTGCAAGATCTTGGTTAGTTCAGCTAGCTACTGGTGCAAAGAGAAAAGTAATTAACTTTGTTAAGAATTATGTAGTAACTATGGATCAGTTTGAAACCTATGTTAAGCTCAATTTGTTACCTTTAGGCTCATATGATATGTTAATTGGTATGGATTTATTAGAACAACATAGGGTGGTCCTGACTTGCTTTGATAAAACCTTCACTTGCATAAATAGCGATGGAAAGTTAATAAATGTAAAGGGAATCCCTAGGAAAATAGTCGTAAGGCAGATTTCTGCTTTGCAGCTTAAGAGAGCTGTTAGGAAAGGCTATAAGGCTTTTGCCGTAACAGTAATCGATGAAGAAAACACTAACAATAGAGATAAATTAAAATGGGAAGATATTATGATTCTAAGGGAATATTCAGATGTATTTCCGGAAGAAATTATGGGACTGCCTCCGAGACAGGAATTAGATTTTACTATTGAGTTGGTACCTGGTGCAGTGCCCAACTCAAAAGCCCCTTATCAGATGAATATACTAGAATTAAATGAACTTAAGTCGCAGTTAAAAGAACTCATTGATAAGAAATACATTAGACCCAGTGTGTCTCCCTAGGGGGCACCTGTCATCTTTGTTAAGAAGAAGGATGGAACTCTACGACTATGTATAGATTATCGTCAACTAAATAAAATGACTATCAAGAATAGATGCCCATTACCTCACATAGATGATCTGTTTGATTAGCTACGTGGAGCCATGGTGTTCTCAAAGATTGATTTATGATCTGGATACCACCAGGTCCGAATCAAGGATGAAGAAATCTTTAAAACAACCTTTAGGACTTGATATGGACATTACGAGTTTGTCGTTATGCCATTCGAGCTTACTAATGCCCCAGCTGTTTTTGTGTGTCTGATGAATAATGTAATGCACAAATATCTGAATAAATTTGTGGTCGTATTTATTGAAGACATCTTAATTTACTCAAAGTCTGAAGAGGAACATAAAGAACACTTAAAAATTGTCTTACAAGAGTTACGAGAACATCAACTTTTTGCAAAATTTAGTAAATGTGACTTCTTTAAAGATAAAATTCAGTATTTGGGTCATGTGGTGACTAAAGAAGGAATTTATGTTGACCCCGAAAAAATAAAGGCAATTGAAGATTGGCCAGTCCCAAAGGACATAACTAACATCCGATCATTCATGGGGATTACTGGTTATTATCGGAGATTCATAGAAGGGTTTCCAAGAATTGCAAATCCTATAACCTCTTTGCAAAAAAAATGGAAGAAATTCGATTGGAATCGGAAGTGTGAAGATAGTTTTAAAAAGTTAAAAACATTATTAACCACCGCACCAATTCTAAGAATTGATGACCCTAATAAAGATTTTATAGTATGTACTAACGCATGCAATGATGGTTTAGGTGGAGTTTTAACTCAGGAAGGACACGTCATTGCTTATGAGTCCAGGAAGCTAAAGATTCATGAGAAAAATTATGCGACCTATGACTTAGAATTAGCTGCTGGCATGCATGCCTTAAAAATGTGGCGTCACCATTTAATAGGAAGGAAGTTTATACTAATAACAGATAATAAATGATTGAAATATCTGTTGGATCAACCTAACTTGAATGCTAGGCAAGCTAGGTGGCTAGCTTTTTTGAGTGAATATGATTTTGAAATTCAACATATTAAAGGAAAAGAGAATAAGGTTGCTAATGCATTAAGTAGAAATGCAAAGCTGAATTTTACAGCAGTCATCAGCACTTATAAGACAGACTTAGAAGAACAACTAGAAGATGTAATAGAACAAGATGAAAATTATCGAAAATTACAAGCAAAGGTAAAAGAAAATTTAACAAAAAATCTAAGTACAGGGTACAGCTTGAATTAAAAAAGATTATTATTGTATAAAGATAGATTATACGTACCTAATGTACCTAAGATTAAGCTGTTAATTTTAAATGAAGTTCATAAAACTCCTTATTCATGGCATCTGGGTTATCAGAAAACCATAACCATGCTAAGAAAGGATTATTTCTAGCCAAACATGAGAAATGAATTGGCAGAATACATTGCTAGGTGTTTTGAATGTCAGTAAGTAAAAACTGAACATCAGCATCTAGTTGGGCTACTTCAGCCATTGCCTATTCCTAGCTAGAAATGGGAGATAATTAGCCTTTATTTTATCACGGAACTACCTAGAAATCAGAACTTAAATGACTCAATAATGGTAGTTGTTGATAAATTGAGTAAATCAATCCATTTTATACCTGTAAAAACTACTTATAAAGCTGCAAATATTGCTGATATTTTCTTAAAACAATTTTTTCGGTTGCATGGAATACTGAAGGTGATAATTTCAGACCGAGACCTTAAATTTACAGGTAATTTTTGAAAATATTTGTTTAAGGGTTAAATACTACGTTAAACTTTAGTACCTCTTTCCATCCTCAAATTGATGGACAGACTGAAAGAGTAAATCAGGTATTGGAGGATCTACTAAGATTGTATGTAAAGGAGCAGCTAGGTAAACCTAAAGATTATTTACACTTGGTTGAATTTGCTTACAATAATCATTATCAAGCTTCAGCTAGGTATAGTCCTTTCGAAATTCTGTATGGAAGGAAATGCAATACTCCCATCTCTTGGAGTAATCTAGTGGACAGGTTAATATTAGGACCTAAATTATTAAAAGAGATGGATCTAATTGTAAAACATGTACAAGGTAATTTGAAAATTGCGCAAGATCGACAAAAAAGCCAAGCAGACCTTAAATGAACTCCAAAGGAGTTTCAGGTAGGTGAACATGTTTTTATTAAGGTGAGACCCAAAAAGAGTTCTCTGAGGTTGGGTAGTTGTGCTAAGCTAGCACCTCGACATTGTGGTCCTTTTGAAATACTGTCCAGGATAGGACATGTAGCATATCAGTTAGCTCTACCACCAAATCTAAAAGTTCTCAATGTTTTTCATATTTCTGTATTAAAAAAATATGTACATGATGCTACTCATGTTATTAATTGGAATGACGTGCAGGTGGAACTCGAAGGAGATTTTCTAATGGAACCAGATTGTATCATCAAAAGGAGGGAGATCTCACTTCGGAATTGCACCATTGGTCAAGTGAAGGTGTAATGGAAGCACCTTAGTCCAGAAGAAGCCACCTGGGAATTGGAAAGTCATATACGGGATGCATATCCAAATCTATTTCAGGGGAACTCTAAGGACAGGGAATAAATAACATCGAAGAGGATATTATAAATTAATGGGGTGTGTATGTCACATTCCCCAATTTGCAAAACAATTTTATGTTATTGAGGAACATTATGTTATATTTTATGCTAAGTTTGTAATTGATGACCAAGTGGGGTCAAGAATAATTAATGTATTTCAGAATATTTTATTAATAAATAAATAAATGATGAGACAACAGCTTAGGGAAGCTATTAAAAGAGTGTTAACTGGTCACTTGGTGGAGGAGTCTGGGTGGAGAGGATACTGACAAGTGGAAGCATCCTCAAACTACTTCTAACTGTTGCAAGTGACAACTTCCCTATGTTTGTGGTCATGATTCCCCAAGAAAGTGGAATTGGAGCAGGTAGCTCATTAAGTAAAAACTGACCCAGAGGACCTAGGCATTATTATAAAGCTTCCCATTGAAGACAGTTGAGGTTGCTCATTCTGGAATGGGGATCATTTAGCGTGAATGAAGTGCACATGAGAAATTCGATGGAGGGGATTTACTGAAGTGAGTTTGAGGGGTTAACTGCTGTGAACTGAACTTATACAGCTGTTAGGATGAATTTCTTACTGTTGTAAGTATGATTGAATTAATGATGTAATTTTACCAGTCAGGTGACATAAGGTCTCGAGGATACATCCTTCACCCAGTACTCTACCAAGAGGACCAACAAATAGGCTCGAGGGTCCTAAGGAAGTGCAGACTAAGCTTTCTCTGAGAGTTGGTTTGGAGGAACAACCTCCTTAAGCTATTGTCACCCCATCAATTGACAGGTTTTTATTTGTTCAGTTTTTATTCACAATTTATTTACTATCTTCAGAAAATGATTAATAGTTTTTTAAGATAGGTATGTTATTGTTATATTAGGGTTTAAGAAGAAAAGAGCATTATTTATTGATAATATCAGTGATTAGTAGATTATATTTAGAACAGTAGGAATATTAGTAAATGAGACATGAATAGAAAGAAAATACCACACTGTATTTTTCCACGCCTTTTATAAGGCAGTACTCTAGTACAGATGGTTGTTAAGATAAATAAGTAGATTTGTTTATTATTCTTTATGAAAAATGCAAGTGATTACTTACATAGTTTTTTATGTGATTCATTAATAGAAAACTAACAGTACTTAACCTATCTACTGAAAGTATCTGTAATATCTAATTACAGGAAAATAATAGAGTATACATTAGTCACTAGTAGACATATTAATCTCAGAACAATTGCTAGTACTAATATTTATTCTAAACACAATAAATAAAATCAAATAAACAAATATAGGAACTATAAAAATAGTATTTAGGGTTTTAACCTAGCTAAGTACTTAATAGGTTTGTTTAATAATTTCCAAGTTCATATTACATTATGTACTCGAAATTGATGTTTACTGTGAACCTTCATAATTTTACCTAGGGTTTACAAAACACGAGTTTCTTCTTTATTTACAAACTTGCAGAATCTTACACTAAATTCCTTCATAAAATTTAATAGCTGTAAGTAGTTATTTATAAAAAGTAAAAATAGAAAACACAAAACCAAATTCATTTCTGTAAATTCTATTTCTTTTTCAGAACTGTAAGGTAATTAAAATATTAACCCTTTTGAGCAAGGCAGGGTACAAATTTTTTACTCTTTAACACAGTAAAAGATCCCAATGAAATAAATTGTTGTAAATCATTTTAATTACGAAATAACATAAAAATTAATAACATTGTTAATGATTTAAATAGGAGACAAATTAGAAAGCAATGTAATGGCTCTTAGGCCTTTTATAAATTTTAGTCGAGGCTTAAAGCCTGTACAAAACAAACCCTATAAATTCTTTTAAAAATAGAAGTCACTAAACCAAAAATTATAATTACTAATAACCCTTGTCAGTTTACAAGTTTCGCTGACTGAACAGACTTATCATTAACCGCAATGACTATTTTAAAAATTGAGATTTCAGACAGTAATCGAAATAGCATGGTCACGGATTAAGCTGAGTTGGAAAAAAAAAATCCTTTACATCGTCCAGGCCGTAAAGGCACTGTCACTAAAACCTAAATGTCACGGCTACAATAGCCTTCAACATTCTTGCACATAGTACCCTCTAGGGTTTTGAAATCATACAAAAACAAATAATCAAGAAGTAACAACCTAACATGTAAACCAAGTTCGTGCCATAACCAGCAGCAAAGTTTCCTATCTTTCCAACCACCACATCCCAATGCAGGGGAAGACTCTCAGTACAACCGGGGCTTACCAGGGTCTACATTTTGAGGCTTGAAAGAACGAGCTCACTTCCAACATTCGAAACTGAGAAAAGAACCTGCACGGAGCCACCATTAAATGGTTTAAAATATTTTAATGTAAAACAATAAAAAATCCTTTTTAAAGAGAAAAACAAGACAAGTCGTTACTTGCTAGCTTTTTCTTGTAGCAGCAGTCAAAAATGCCAAAGCCTGTGGGCAATTTTGATGGCACCTTGGAGAGTGTTTCCTCAAAGTTACTACACCGAATGCAATGGTAAAAACCTGAGCACGACTTCAAAGGAAGTAAGCAGTACTTCAACCGAATGGGAAACATTCACAACTTAAGCTTTGTCATTGTTTTTAGTCTTAAGACACTTAAAAACCAGACTTTACCCTTCACGAGGCCTAGCTCACGAAGGAGATGGAAAACCGAGGAGCCAACTTAGAGTAACGATGGCCACGAGCTCACGGCTTGGTCGCACCAAACAAGAAACCCTCACACTCTTGCAAATGAAGTTTAGGGTAAAAAAACCAAAGTCAACTTAACGATTGGATTGATCCTCCACATGTCCTTCTGGAATTTTCATCGACATGGGTAACTTCTCTATAGTCTAGTATGCAGTTTATAACCTGCATTAAGATGATTACCAATCAAACGATAATCATTAATCATATCATATATTGATCTCTAATAATGTTTTGTTCTTTGATCATTTCGATTCCAAAATATCAACCTTAGTATTAAGAAAAGTTTGTTCTTTTAGGGTTTTATTGTAAGTCACGATAGGGTAATGTATTTTTCTAACCTTGTTTACCAAACATAGGGAAAAAAATGACAAGTTTTAACCATAAACTATTTTAAGTAGGAGATCTAATGGCATCTTGAGTTAACCTTTTTATTTGTTAGGAGTTGGAAGGTAAGATGTTATTTAGAACCTAAGCTATAACAAGATCTCCTGTATTTTTGTAAACCAACTTTCTTATTTCAAGTTTTTACTAAACAAATTTGTGTAATTGGGGATGCTAGTAAAAGCAGTTCATAGACCCATAGAAGAATCTCAATGTAAATCTAGCATCCAAACTTTGAGTGAATAGATAGCAGTAAAAATGGTTTTGGGTTATTTTATTGAGTCCAATGTTTTGGAAAACCCTAGAACAAGGGTAAATGTGATGGACACCAAACGTTGTGAAATGATCTAAGTATCAAGTTGTAAACATATTTTCTATTTAAACTCTAGATTATATGTAAGCATGAATACTAGTGTTCTTTAGAATTTAATCTCAATCACCCAGATGTTTTGATAGTAATCGATCATGCAATTTTAACCCATGCTTATGTAGTTTGTTTAAACTTCATTACGGAGTTTTGACAGCAAAAGAAATTGAGACCAACATTACCTCTTATGGAGATAGGCTGCAGTTAAAACATTTTAAGTCTAGCATCATAAACATGCTAGGGAAGTATCTTCTTGACTTGAATATAAACATTAATTTACTGGAACATACGCTTACCCGCTAAACCTTTAAGGAACCATCAGTCCCACTGTGTTACCTTAAAAGCTAAGTAAGCCCCGATCACACATAAGAAAATTTCCCTACTTGACAAAAGAAATAAACAGTATATCTAGCATCAATAAAATACAAGTTTCTTTTCTACTTCTGGAAGAATTACAACTGCTAAGTTGAAAACAGTACTAACACAGCTATCAGAGAGAAGCCTTTAGATTATACAAAACTTATAAAGAAGCAACTCTTTGTTTCTCTTACCAACTATTTTATTATATGCTAACCATTAACGATACTTTAGCGGTGATATTAGACATTTTATGTCGCATGAAAAATTTTAAATTTTTACGAATTTTTGATTTATTACATCTTCTTTCTCAAGTACAAGTCATAAGTCTTTGGTATTTTCAAGGGTTTTAAATCCCTATTAGAGAATCGATATGGAAGAAATTTCAAAGATCTTAGATCTGATAATGGTGGTGAATATGTCAAATATGAATTTATACAATTTTGTGAAGATGCAAGTATCCAGATGCAACATTCAATTTCTTACACACCTCAGCAGAATGGTGTTGCTGAGAGGAAGAATAGATCTCTCAAGGAGATGGCTACTTTGCATGATGGAGTCTAAATATTTGCCACCAAATTTTTGTGCTGAAACAATCAATTGTGCATCCTATTTTCAGAATATGGCGCCTCACAAATCCTTGGATGGAATCACTCCTTTCAAAGCTTGGAGTGGACACAAGCCTGATGTGTCCCACTTCAGGTTTTTTGGCTCTAAAGCTTGGGTTATAATTCCACCATAGAAGAGAAAGGATTTACATCCCCAAAGACAATAATTCCTATTTGTTGGGTATCCAGAATATTCAAAAGGTTACAAACTGGTCAACTTGAGCACTCAAAAATATTTCATCGAAAGGAGTGTTCAATTTGAAAAAGAGCCCATGTTAGGAGCTGAAAGTGGAGAATCCTCTTCACCTCCACCTTTGATTGCAAGGGAATACTCTAATAGGATTTCTGATTTTGATATGTCTAATAATGAATAATTGATTGTATATCCAAGCACTCCTACAAGACCTAAATTGGCAACAAAGACTATACAAGCAGCTAGGGAACTAGCTGGGAATCCTAGTGATCCTAGAATACCTAGATCTCAGTTTGAGAGTGCCCTCTCTGTCAAGGATCCAAGCTATTCTAAGAAGTGTTATTTGATGATTAAATATGATCCACAATCATATGAAGAAGCTTTATATTATCCAATATGGAAGGAAACCATGAAAGAATAATTCCATTCACCACAACAAAATGAAACATGGGAGCTAGTCAATCTCCCACCTGGTCGAAAGATATTGAAATGCAAATGGGTCTTCGAAACAAAGTTTGTTGTTGATGGATCTCCTTTGAAGTACAATGAAAGGTCAGTGGCCAAGTTCTTATCCCAAGTCCAAGGAATTGACTACAATGATACCTTTGCACTAGTGGCAAAGATGGACTCAGTAAGACTAGTTTTCACAATTTTAGCATCCAAAGAATGGGAGGTACATCATATGGATGTGAACAGTTCATTCCTAGATGGTTATATCAAAGAAGAGATTGATATGCAGCAACTGTAAGGTTTTTTTACTAATCCATCTCTTGTGTGAAGGTTGAATAAATCCTTATATGTGATAAAACAAGCTCCCAGAGCTTGGTATGCCAAGATAGATGGCTTTTTATTGTCTCAAAACTTCAGTAGATGCAATTCTGATCCTAATGTATATATGAAGTTGATTCATGGTTCAATATTAATCATTGTCTTCTATGTGGATGAAATTTTGATGACAGGAAGTTCCATGAAATAAATTGCTTTCTTGAAATCTTCTTTGAACCAAGCTTTCTCCGTGACTGATTTGGGGTTGTTAAGCCAATTCTTGGGGCTCGAGATTTCTTAATCATCATATGGTATCAAAGTACATCAGTGAAAATATGCTTCAAACCCAGTAAAGAAGTTCAACATGAAACATTGCAATCCAACCAAGACTCCCTTCCTCTCAAGAGTTAGGCTTGAAGATGCAGATTCAACTCCTTTAGTAAACAATACCCTGTATAGGCAGCTAGTTGGTTGTCTTAACTATCTAACTCGCACTCGACCTAATATTTCTTAAGAAGTGAGTGTGGCATATAGACACATGGAGAAGCCACATGAACTCCATTGGAGGCAAGCAACAATAATCTTACACTTTGTGCAAGGAACCAAGACACATGGGATTCACTATGTTGCAAAATCTGATGTAGATTTAGTTGGTTTTACTGATTGTGATTGGGATGGAGATAGTAATGATAGAAAATAAACTTCATGATATGTTTTTATGCTTGCACATGGGTCAATTTTATAGTCAATTAAAAAGAAAAGTGCCATTGCACTTTCTTCAACTAAGGAAGAATACAGAGGAGTTGTGAATGCATCTACTCAATGGTTGTGGTTGCAGTGAATACTTGGAGAGTTTGGGATTGAGTCTAACACTTCCATAGTAATATATTTTTACAACCAAAGTGATATAAGAATCTCAATAGACCCTATTCATAGGTAGTTAACCAAACATATAGATATCCATATGCACTACATTAGAGGACTTGTGCATGATAATATCATTGCTCTGCACTATTGCGCATCAGCTAAGCAAGTTGCATACATCTTCACCAAGGAATTCTCAGAGAAAAATTTCAGTCATCCCAAATAATTGATTGGGAAGGTTGATCACATGGTGAAGACAGCTTGAAGACAAGATTTCACAAAATTGGTTCATGTCCATGTTTTGAGGGAATAATTTCCCATGAGGTTTTCCTTCTTTCCTTGTTTTTGTGGACAAGCAGTACATAAAGGGTGACTAAGCCTTGTTTCTAGGCCCTATATCTCTGATATATTTATGATATTTCACATAATTTAGGATTAAAGGGGGGTTTTAGAATACTCAAAAACCCATCTACGTACTTAGGATATATTTTATTAATCTTCATGATTACTTTCCTAGGTTCTAGACTAGTTAGTTGGCCTCCACTAGAAATTTTGGTCAACACTTTCCATGTTTACACCCAAGAGTGCCTTATATTAATTTTGGATAATATTCCTCCAACTTTATCAACTGCCTAGATTAGTAACCTTGCTTTCCTTCCTTTCTCAGACTTAGACTATTTTTTTTTATTTTAAGGTGGAAAAGGTAAAAGCTAGTCTCTAGAACCTAGACTAGAGTGATCCTCATTTTTTTTTACCAACTCATCCTCCGTCATTTTCTCTCTCAAAAGCATGATCCCATTGAATTTCCACCACTCATTAGTTGACATGCCTCATTCAGCAAATTCGTGACCTCCTTAACTAATTTGGAAAGTGTTTTATGCACCTAGGGGGGGTTTGTTTTATTTTAGTAAGCATGTTATTTGTGAGGATTCAAATTGCCTTCTAAGGATTTTGAATCTCTAATGTAATTATATATTTGGAAAGCCACTACATTAAAAAGGTTGGCTGGTATACACTTATTCAATGCAAGTTAGTGTTATGCACCAATTCAGTTTCCAATTTTGAGTGGAATCTATATGCTTTCTAGCAATTTTTGTGAGTTCAATTATGTTAAGAGTAGGCTTAATTTCCACAGCCACGGGGTGCTTATTTCACACCGAATTTTGTGGGGTGCTTATGGCACACCGATGGTCCAGACTCCATAGAATTCCGATGGTGTCTAACACCCATCGACATAATGGAGTAAACGTCCCATCAAGACACATCACAAACAAAATCTCACAATAGTCAATACTTAACTAATTCTGCAATTCCACTTAACTGTGTAAAAAGACTAGGGGTGATGTGGAAATGTAGTTATGAGAGAACTTGATAACTAGAAGACATAAATTTTAAGCAAGTGTAAAAAATATTAAATGTGCAAAATGTAATTTTATTTGACATTGAAAATATGGTATTAATAGGAGTATATGTTTTTTCAGAATGTAGAAAAAAGGAAAAAAACAATAAATAACAAATGTGAACATAAAGAGCAATAAAATTTGGTAAGCGAGTATAGTTAAAGTGTTCAAAAAGGAATCTCCATGTCCATATGCTAGTGTTGTTGTACCATATAAAAACTCAAGTAATATGGATCATGAGATGAGAACTTCTTGTGCATTGCAACATAGAAATCCTAAGCCTGAAGCCAATGTGGAGGGCCAAAAGGGGTTGTTACTATCAATCATCCCCCACCATTTAAATCCAAGTTCTACAAGAAGCTTATCAGATATCAGACTACATTGGATGTAAACTAAGAAGAGCCATCATTGGATAGAAAAGATATTGGTCTTGATAAGCCTTTCGAATCATGCAAAGGTGGGATTGTTATGGAATGACAACGATGGGGACTCTATAGGTTATATGAGGGATGAACTATAAGACTTGCCAAAACAAATAAGGTGTCCATATCAACAAAATTGAAAGATATGTGTTGCAAGTGTTGATTTGTAGCAGCAACAGGTGTCAAGTTTGAAACCCTAATAATCATTAAGGTAGGGGATAAGATTTGAAACTTCGAAGTGTACGAAAGATTGGACTCTCCACATAGGTAAAAATAGGGATAAGAACCCCTGATCTAGAGACCATTGAAATAGCCTTCTCCATTTCCAAATGGTTCACAAGACTTGAATCTCTACCATCGTAAACAATAACAACAAGTGCCTAGTTTAAAGAGATAGTGTGACGGATAATCAAACCCTTGCGGTTATTGGACTAGAATCCATTCCCTAAACAAACTGAGGCTCTTGGATAAAGACACACATACATAAGCATAAGAGATAAGAAACAAAATTTGCAACGGTAAGTGAGTTTTTCCTTGTAGGGATAGGCTTGAGACTGGGTCAAATGGATTCGACATTCAAATACCCCATGAGAAAATACACAAGCCTGTAGCTTCCTTTTCTAAAATTCAAATAGGTGGCACCATAATAACAAAAATACCTTAGATATTTTCTCCTCAATTTCTCCTCGGGATGCATAAACAAGCCTTATATCGAATCTTGGCTTCTTCCTCTCAAACATCTTTGAACATTTAACTCGTACATCTGAAACTCACCATGGGATATCAAACTTTCCACCCCATCATGAGCATTTAAAATGCATGACATGCATCCTTATATATGACATGTATGATGGATGCATGATGAATATGCATTCTTACTCAATGTCTCGTCCTTCTATGTAGGATGTCTATTGGATATGTCACGTTAAATGCCTTGAAATATTTTTTGCCACTTTAAAATCTCCTCTCCCATGTATGATGTGTAGGATGGTTGCAGGATGAATACACATGTTTACTCAACCTCCCGTCCTCCTTTATGATATATAATACTATTGCAAGATGAATTCCCACTTCAAAATTTGTTCTCCTTTATACTAGATATAGGATATTTGCAAGATAAATATGAATACACTCGCCCTCTCCTCTTAAACAGCATGTAATATGTTTATGCATCTTTCCTTGACCTCCCTTCCTTCAATATATATATATAATCAATTTAAAATAATTAGCATACTAGTGTCCATTCTTCCTATAAAATAATTACAAGATAAATATACATACTTTCATAACATTCCCTTTAGATAAAACTTTTATATAATAAACATAAATACTTTTTATAGCTCTCTTCTTCAAAATAATTACAAGATAAATATACATACTTTCATAACATCCCCTTTAGATAAAACTTTTATATATTAAACATAAATACTTTTTATAGCTCTCTTCCTCATGTACAACGGATAAAGGTTTTTCAAGTATATGACTACATATACTTGCTTTACCTCCCCTCTATTTGTTGTATATGGCTGCATATACTTGCTTTACCTCCCCTCTATTTGTTGTATATGACTACATATACTTTCTTTACCTCCCCTCTTTTTCAAGAAAGGGCTTAGAAATGAGGACGAGCTATAGGAGCTCATGCCCTAAATGGATTTTGACATAAATTATTTGATCGTTAAAGGATTGTGATATATGATATTTGTAGTGGGATTCATATATCACAAGCCATGGAACCCACACTCAAATGGTACACAATTTTTTCGATAATGTAGGAATCTCCACATCGTGGGAAAGCACACTTTCTAGGTTTTTTGTCCTCATCTCTCATCAACTTTGGTGGTGACACACATAGAGATAGTCATTTATTATACCTGACCATGGTGCCTTGTTGTTGGTACGCAAACATTTGTATACACTTGTTGTTGCTATTTCCTATATTTTATCAATGGAGAGGAGGGTAAATGTAGCAAAAAAATGGTTAAATGATTTCACGAAATGCTTGAAATTTGTTAATAGTTGATGGTATATTATTGATCAACAATGTGGTGGGAAATATGTGAATGATAACCTTTTTTGGATCAAAACATTAGATGGATTTGATGTAGTTATCGAGCAGAAGGGATGTCTCCACGATTTCAAAGAGTTGATAGATTGCAAAACACATGGTTATTTTTCATAGTGGAATTTGGTGCATATTGAGCAAAACAAAGGATTCAATCAATGGACCAACATGCTTTGATGGTCATCTAACATATCTGATGGAAATGAGCAAACAAAAAAGTGATGGAAAACATTCAATTGGGTGAGAGGAAATGCCTTATGATGTAGTAACTCACTTTTGCTCTTCATCTCTTGACCTCAAAATCCATGTTTTCTATAACTAGCAATTGCTTAGAAGGTGCAAATACACACTATAGGAAGAACTATTGTTACAAAAGAATCAATAAGAGATATGATATTTTGTATATGTTTAGTGGACAATACTAAACATTATAATTGAGAGCAACCCAACAACATTCAAGACAAAACATGGTGTCAAAGAAAGTGTGCAAGATGAAGTAATTTTTGTTAAACAGTAATATCCACAACAAATACCAATACGCTTACACAAACACAAACAATTGAAAATAAAATCAACAAACAATAAAAGAATTTCTAATTGGTTTGTTCAATACCAACCCTTAGATACATTGTCTAACTAGTTTGTTCAACAATGGTCCTTGAAAAGATTCTTGTAGCTAGTTGCTTTCTCCACCTTTGTTTGTTAGGAATACGTGGCACAAGATAATTAAAAAAATCCTTCTCTTTTGTAACTAGTTTTCATAAAAATTGTGTTTTATAAAGATATGAAAACATGAGAGGGAAATGAATCTAACTCTAATTGGTGTGGGTGCATCCATTAGTTTGAGATAAACAACCGACCCAACCAATTCCCATAAACTTTGACTATTATTCAATTTCCCCACCATTCCGCCATCGAAGAAGAAAAACAATATTCACATAAACATCAAAAGGTGTTTGATGAGCATTTAAAATTGGTTGTGTGGTCCTTGAGAAGGGGTGTTTAGGGTTGATGTTGTCACGACTGCAATACACACCCTCTTTTTCTTGTGGTTTATTGGGCATGTGGCACCGCCTAGAAGCCTCCCGAGGGTATGACCAACTCGGGTGCACTCCAATGAACTACACCATACTTGTGGAAACCCTTTCCTTAACACTAGTTTGTTCATCTATTTTTATGTATTAACTATTTATCCATACTTAGCCAAATTGTCATCACAAGTAAAACACAACATAGTATAAGGGTGGGGTTTCCAAACCACCTAAACCTATTAACTTTTGTATTAATATGCAACAACTTTATAAATATGGAGTTGCCACAAATCGACAGAGCTCTGGGTGTGCTCTCAACCGACAAAACAACCTATGTTTTGAAAATACAACAAGACGATTTGACCCCTCCACAACCGTCCAACTCTCAAAATCGTCAACCGAACTAACCCTTATAGCCCATCAAATGTCACACGACTGAACTCATCCTGAACATTGCCTTGCCAAACCGACACTTCTCTCGCAACCCTGTTGCATTTCTAAGTTGAGCCAGCTAGCGACTGCGCCTGCGACTTGAGCTCAGATTCCTCCCTAGCTTGCACATCTCAGTCTCTTGTCACTTGGTTGCTTTCCAAAAGCTATCTTCCTTCCATTTTAGCCGTCATGCCTTTATACATGTCGCATAGGTGAGCGCGGCCCCAAAAATGGGTGTGCTCCTTTGCTTAGCACACACGCTAGCTCCGATTTGGTGTGCTCTCTCTCACTAGGTGATCCACTTCACCCAAGTGCACATGTGCTTGTATTGTCGATGGCATGTCGCGATGTCATTGGTTGGGGTGTTGATAATGACTTTTGTAGGTGCTTCGTCCATATCCCTCATGGTGTTGGGCACGCTTTCCACAGGCGCTTGGTCCAATAGACACAAATGTCTGACTAGCATTTCTGTAAGCGCGACTCTTGTGCAATCGATGCGGTTGTTGGGCGCACTTTTCATGGAACATGTTTTCGTTTGTTTTTTTTCATTCTAGCTCCATCCCAAGGTGCATTTTCCTATCCAGCGAGTGGTTGGGCTCCATCGTGCTGTCAATCACCAACATGCTAAGGTGTCATGCTCTTGGGCTTGCCAAGATCCAAGGTTGAGTGTGGCCTTTATTTGTGGGAGCACATCTAGGCTTGGTCCACGCGCTCCTCTTTCATCCTGTCACTTGGCCAAGGTACCACTTGCCAAATCTTGTTGACCAAACATGTGATATCCCACATGGACGCCCAAGATAACCTCTTGGGCATGAAGGAGGTGGCTTTAGCGCATGGTTGTAACAACCTCCCCCAGTTAAAGTGCATGTCGTCCTTGGAAAGAAGTCTGAAATGTTCCATGCTTCCAAATGATGCTGCTACTAAACTGCACCATATTTTTTCTACCAAGTGCTCAATACCTGTGCGTCACTCTACCAATACACCAATTTTGGTTCCCTTCGTCAGCTGCACCATCCGAGTGATCAGTCTATTCCTTGAGCTTTCGTTGTTCTACCATTTCCTATTCCTCCCTACATAAATTCCTCACTTTGTGACTTTTATGTTGTTGAATGAAACCTGTTTGCTTCATCCAATGTTGTCTTCTTCTCGGTCACAACAAAATTTGAACCCACAATCCAACGAAATCCAATGAAATTGACCATGTCGTCAAATTTCACCTTCAAAATTACGATTTTTGATCAATTTTTTTTAATTGATACATGTCATTGCCGGATAACTAATGATTGTTGCTTATTTGATGACTCCAATCAATTATTCGACGGAATCCGTCGGATATCCAACAGTATGCATGTATCATCAAAAGTAAATTGAGTATAGGGTATCTTACTTTTCCATGAAATCCCATGATAATGCCATGGAAGCATGAGAAACATAATTATAAGAAAACATGATTATGATTAAAAGTTAAAAAAACATTTCAATTTCAAAATATATCCACTTATTGTATTTATTCAAACGTATACAATAGATGGGATCCTCACTTTTCCCTCACCTATTTGAATGGTTGTGATTTCCTTGTGAAACCATCAAGAATGGCTACTAATCCCCTCTAAATAATGTGTGTAATCTCATTTCCCCATGACATTTGGGATGTATGATGAATTTTTTCACTATGGATATATTGAAGATGGTTAAAAATTAAGAGTTAAATAATTGATCAAAAAACGGGTCCAACATTTTATGGAGCATAAAAAAACCATACCTATACCTATTGTTTTTTATGATTGTGATGATGAAAATTATGATGGGGATGGTGATTATGTTGATGATGATGATGATGATGATGACAACCATAATGATCAAGATGAAGATGACGATGATGATGATGATGGTGATGATGATAATGATGGTGATGATGATGATAGTACAACACACCATATATAATTTGTATAATGTTAAATTTGAATAATATCAACTAACTTCCTTTAATATTATGTTAGTTGGGTCTTAGATTGGGTGGTTAAAATGTTAAGTGTTCCTTTTCATCTTGTTTTGACCCACCAATGTTTTGTATTCTCTATTTAGACATATTATGTTGTGGAAACATTGATATTATTTGTGTGAAATCCCTCACTAGAATTGCATGAAGTATCAAAGATACACTCCCATTTATATAGGTTGCAACAATTTCATTTTGAAATAACTGATGAACCTTGGCTATAGACAACATTTTATTTTGAAATAGCTAATGAAGCTTGTTCACCATGTGTAGGGCCTCAAACACAAAATAGGAATAATATATGGGATTATTTTCCCACCAATAGTACACAAGCCCCATTTCAAGGTTTGATCCATAAGAGATGGTTGTCATGGAGTACCATATTTTTGGGCAAATAATACTTGGAATTATGACCTAAACATTTTATTTTATAATTCATGCACGATGAAAAGGGACCTAAATCACCACATTTTCCTATATAGTGTGCCACTTAGAAAGGACTATGGAAACCATTTTAAGGTTTTGTGCATGGTGAATATATCTCAAGGCTGCAACCATGGTCCAAGGAGAAAAAATAGGAACTTAGGATTGCATCATTTCATTTAGGATTCATTGGCCATGCTTTAGGCACATCCACGTATTCCCTACAAAGGGAATCCTTCACCTTCAAGTCATATATGTAGACCTTTTTTAGCTTTTGCATACCAGCGATGGGTATGAGTTCCTTGGCCATGGTTTAGGGAAACTCCTAGGGTCTTAAGCCATACTAATTATCTCTATAAATCATGGGAATTGCATGGGGTCTTATACCACTACATAGACCCTACAAAGGAAACCTTTTGGATACAAGTGGAACATGGACGCCCTTTCATTGTTTGATGTGTAGGATAGGTCTCTTGGTCGTAGGCATGTTTGATGGGGGAAAGCCAGGGGATTTAGATGTAACTAATTCTTTAAGAAATCATGGAATGACCACCATATGAACTTTATATAGGTATTATATACTATAATAAAGGGATATGATCCTTATTTCACATTATTGGACCAATATATTATTCAATACAAAAAACTAGGGACTTATTAAACCCTTTTCTAGGGCTCGTAAGCCATGGATGGGGTCCCATTTTGATATAGAATTCCTTTAGATAGAATTTGTGGCACATAAAAAGGATATTTTCCTAATTTTATTATTTTGAGGAAATTATCCCATCCATTCATTCATACGAAGAGATGAATAGAATAATTCCTCAATGATTATAACTTGAGGTTTTACTAGAGCACTCACATTCTTTGGTATACAGAGAACACACTATCGCGAGGAGTAGAAGTTGAGGTTTTTCCAAAGCACCCACATTCTCTAGTATACGAAGAGCATAGTTCCACGAGGAGTAGACATGGAGGTATTTCCAGAGCACTCACATTCTTTGGTATACAAATATCATAGTTCCATGAGAAGTATACCCTGACTCAGGGTTTGCCATGATATGGAAGAGTTGGTCGTGGAGAATACATTGCGATGATAAAAGAACTGAAGGGATTTCAAGAGAATATTGTGAGGAGTAGAGAAAACTAACAAAGACAAAAATGAGACACAATGTCTTTAGTAAGCCCTACCATCTTCCTCTATTTTGCAAGAAACTTTACCCTAAAACATTGATATGTTCCTTGACTTTACCTTGGAGTTCCTGCTAAATGTAATCGATGGTTTGGAATTTGAACTAAAATATTGAATTGATGATTAAGCTCAACTTTGTCTAATCTTTTTCTCCCAGCACCCTGCCTCATTTTTGTATCTTTTTTAGAGTCTGTACTATCGAGATTTTCATCCTTTCAGGGTATTGTGGTTTTCCCAGCTTAAACCCCGAATTTCAAAATACATAGCTTGAATCGATTCAAGGGAAAAGTTTGTGTGAAACCCCATGAAGTTTCTCCGTTCCCCACCATGACCTGCACTATTTTTATTTGTGTGAATAATGTAACCTTCCTTTTTTAAGCGCAGATGGGAAAGTATTTGACATAGTGTAAATATTTTTTAATTTGAACTACTGTATGTATCTTTATCATCTAATGCTTTGAGATATTGACTCCTTTCGGGTACAGGGTTACCCTAAGACCTAAAATCTTCTTTCATATTATGGTTATATCCATTCATCCAGATACCTTAACTACTTAGTTTTGATTGAGGAGTTCTAGGTTTCCTTGTTTTTCACATAAATGGTTATTATATTTTACTATAATAGTTTTGATCTGTGGCTAAAATTTTCAAAACTCTTGACCTGTAACTCAAAATTATTTACCATTAATACATGCGAGGTCCAATAGTAGTACTAAACCCATTATCTTAGGCCACCAAGGAGTCTTGACTATTCCCTAATATATTCATTGTCATCGTCACCATCATCGTCACCATCATCGTCACCATCATTGTCATCATCATTGTCATCTTCATTTCCATCATCATCATTGTCACAATCATAATCATCATCATCACCATCATCGTCATCTTGATCATCATCGCCATCATAACTATTTTTATATCCTAATGCACCTGGTTTATAACTTGTAGTGATAGACAAGCCCTAAACTTACCCATTATATATCTAGTTCCAAAGGGATAGCCATTCACAAAAAAATATTTGAGGCTTACAAGTTGGATAGTCCAATTATAGGGCTTTCCAAATTAACCAAAGCATCATACTACCATTGAGATGGATGAACACCCCGATCAATAATTTACTTATCAAATTTAGGAGAGAATAAGGTATCCACCCATCCTTTGACATAAAAATAAATAAAATGCACTTATGTATTGTCCAAATAAAATAGAATCTCACTCACAACATGAATCCTAAACATGGATGTCTTGCAATCAAAACACACCTATCCTACCAAAGTAATTCAAGATATATTGATGCATGGTTTATTTTCTTCCAAGTTCATTTAATCCTTGAACATTGATAATAAAAAATTTGAGGCATCTTCCATCCCAACCTCATTATATTCAAGGCTCAAAGGTGCACCAAAAGAATCCCACTATGAAAAAATCATTGAGAATTGCTTGTTTTCTCCTTCTAAGGCCATCAATTCAAACCAAAGTGTCTAAGTATGTCATGAATTACACAGAAGAAATGAAGAAAACCCAATCCCTGTATTTTATTGCAAGGTATAAAAAAATCCCATGTTAGGGATAGGAATATTGGGATATGACATGCTTGGCACCATATGTTGCAAAAGGCCACATGAGGATGAGGTTGTGGAAGTTGAGGTGTTCAAGGATAGGGCTCACTATGTTAGAGAAGGGTCCAAAAATTTTGATAACAAATATTTTTTCTTTCTATGTGTTGCAGCTACAACTTTTCCCAAATTTCTAAAATTTTGGACCCTCCATGTTGATTTTGTTGAAGACCGATTGTTCCCACTCTGCTACGCGTTTAGATTGTTTGAGGCCCGTTTTTCTTGCTTTTCGGTAATTCGTTTGGGTCTGCGAATGCTTTGGACTGTAGAAATTAGCAGGTTTCATGTTGTTTTGTCATTGCTGAGGTTTGGCCAAGGTTTAAAATGGGATCTTTAGTTGCCACTTTTTCGGAGGTCAGTTAGAAATTGCACCAATGATTAAAGCCTTTCGCCGATCCCACGTTTTATTGTTGAAAAAATATCTCGCTTTGCATTGTTTCGGAAGGTTTTGTGACTCTGATTGGAGTTCGAGGGCTGATTGAGGTCCGCCGTTGTGGACCTTGAGTAGACTAACTACCCGTCGGACTGCTTTTCCTTTCGTCGATGTCCTGTTCTATTTTTCTCCGATATTGACTAGTCTGCGAATTTTCTCGACCGTATAACTTCTGCCATTGTGGCTATGTAGCGCACTAAATATCCGATGCTTCAGTAGATCCTACCCCTGACGTTTTATCACGCCAATTTTTGGTTTGTTTTCTGGAACCCCTAGACTGTAGGTCACCCACCGTTGCAGCTGCGTAGCTCACTAACCGACCGATGTCAAGTGTTCTGATTCGTCGATGGGTTTTTATATGCCCGTTTATTAATTGTTTTCCCGCCGATTGTTATGATCTCGTAACCAATTTCGTAAATGACTGGTGTGCCTTGTTTTATTAGGTTGAGATTTTCACGTGAAAACCCAGCTCCGGTTTTCTTTTCTTTCAGTACTCATTTTATTGGTATTATGGTTTATGTTTATTGAAGATAGTCGGAGTAACTGATGAGTTTTCATTTTATCGCAAATAGACATAGGAGATTTTCTCAGATCCCTTTGAAGATTATTACGGAGAAGAAGATGCAGCTGGAGGACAAAGCATGTTAAAGCATAAGGCAGCAGAGTTGTTGCTCGAGGAAAAGAAAATAATAAGGGTCTGAAGGGGGACCAAGGAATGGTAGAGCGTAATCAATGAAGAGAAAATACCCAGGCTTGGGCGGTTCGTCAATTACCTAGCTATTCCCATTTTTATAAAAGTCTTTATTTGAAATGTAACGTTGAATTATGACCATTTTCAAAGTGACAAAACTATGAGATTGAAACGGTTGGTGGGCAACCGAAAGGTTTTGAGCTGGTTCTTGTATAAATATACAAAAGAGATAGGGAGGAAGGGCTTTTTCCTAGTGAGACTTGTGAACTACTTGTTGTAAGAGGAACTATTTCATTTTGCAATAATAAAATTACAATTTTGCCTGTTGGAGAAAGTGTTGTGTGGAATGTTTAAATGTGATGAAATGAACAATGTTGAAGGGGAACTATTTCATTTTCAGTTGTGTTTCATTGACTGTGAGATCGTTCTAACTTTCTAAACCCATGTTCTTGTATGAATTCTCTCTGGTTTATTTTGTGATAATTTCCACTATGAGTAATGAATGTTTTAACAGATGACAAGCTATCTTGTTGTGCATATCTCTATTCATGTTTATGTGTTTTGATTCTAAGAGTAGCTATCTGTGATTTATATTAACATATGAGCAATAATACATTACTCATTAATTGATAATCTTGCTCCCTAGGGACTACTTAGTTAGTCTTTGTTAGAATAATCCTTCGAGATTATTGTAAATAAATAATTAATAGGAATTTGATTAGATAGGAAGCCAAACAGGCTGAGCGGAAGGTGAAACCCAACCGCCATGTACTTTGTATAAATACAAGCATTTGCATTGGAAATGAATATAGAATCGGGAGTTATTACCAACAAGTGGTATCAGAGCCTGGCTATTTGCCTGCCATAACTCCTGGCTGCATTGCATGCCTGCCATTCTCCCTGTGTCATCAGAACGCTGCCATTCTTCCTGCCATTCTATTCTTTCAGAGCTGCCTGCCACTCTCTCCTGCCTGCATGCGTTACTCCTGGTACTCCTCCTCCAAGTGAAACCCTAATTCTGCATTGAAGCGGCTGGGTATAGTGCGCCCTCAGTTCACTGAGAATTGGATGCTGCAAACCCTAAAGTAATATATTCCCTATATGTGTTGTGAGAAGACTGTCGTGAATGATAATATATGCTGCGTGAGGCAATATTATTGAGTTTTGGAGCTATTGAAATTTTATATGTTGAGTGATTTTATATGCTGCATATATCAGTCTATATGCTCTGTGATTATATATGCTTTTGAGTATATATATATTGAAGTTATTTGTGCAGCGTGTGGAGACAATAGAAGCCGAGGTCCTCCTGCGATTTGTGAAGCCGAGGTCATCCTGCGATTCAGCAAGATCTTGAGGAATTCCATTCCCTTTCTTCAGTATTGTATGCCATATGTTGACTGTCTCCTTTGACGAGTAATTGCTACGAATTTCTTGAGAGATGCTGCGATGTCTGAAAACGTCCACGACCAGATTGTAGAGGAGCGTGTTGGAAAAGGTGGGGCTCGACAGCTTGTTTACCATATGAAACGCCAGCGCCTGTTCCATGGTCTTGTGAACCAAAATTGTCGCCTATAGATAGCTTGCCAGGATGAGCTCCCCATCCGCGTCACGCTTGCTTCCATATCTCATCATTTTCCTCTATCGCAAAGCCGTTCTCAGACCCCATTTCTAGAGTCTGCGACCAATTCGATAGTCCACCTGAGAGAGAGGCAGAAATATTGTACACCGACTGTTTCGATTTAGTCACGTTGAAGGCCTGTTGAAGACTGCCTGGGAGTTATACCCATGGCTACAAAAGGTTTGTTACTGTAACAATGGTCTATTTGATTTCTGCGTGGACTAAAGACTGCTAAAGACTGAGCGTGGACTCCATTCTGCGACTGCGTGGAGGTAAAGTGTTGTTGAGGTGCAAGAACCCTAATTTTGCCCTAGTTTTATGTGTGGGAAGTTTAATGTAATGCAAAGGAAGACCTGGATCTTTGGCCAAGTACTCACCATATTAATCATTCCATGCGACTATATATATAAGACTCCGTCACCACTTTGACTATCCACATTCCCCGCACCTTCCAAATGAACCTTTACATTTGACAAAATCCCAACGAACATTGCAAAGAACGCAAATATTCAATCGACTTTTGTACAAAGCGCTGAATCTCATAGTCTTTCATTTTTATCGCTCCGACACGTGATGGCAATGAACAGAAGGAGCCAAGAAGCCGAGCATACAGAAATGAGCGTCTTGGATTGAACCCACGACCATAATGGGGGTTTGATGCTTGCGTGAAGGAGAATCGATGCTTTCATCTGCGTGGAGAAGAGACTGTTGAGGATTAAATACTGCTGATTACATATATATTGCGATTGGTGATTGCGTTGAAGACTGAGGACGGTTAATACTGTTGATTGATATATATTGATATATATTGCTGCGACGCATATTTTGTGAAATGTGAGCTGCGACCCATTCCAGAGATATTGTGCATATTCACTGAGTCTAAACGTGAGTAAGTCACAAGAATATTTCCAGTATTCAACTATGGGGAGGTAAAATGCTTTGTATTCTGCATTGAAATTATTCATTGGGAAATACATAAACCCTAATTTCTACGCATGAAGTTTAAGTACTCTGACTTATGTATATGAGATATTGAATACCTGCGTGGAGTAGTCTGTGTATCTTATTGTTTGAAGCCGAAACAATAATTTGTTTTGTGAGCTGCCTCCACCATTTTTGAGCTGCGTGGAGTACTTCTGTTGAGATTTTTGTTGAAGAATAATGTATGCTGGAGAGTGCTGCGACTTTTTGCTGTGTATTTGCTGCTGAAGACTGATATATTGTATGCTGCGACCGAGACTGATATATGCAGTAGTCTGTGTATCTTATTGTTTGAAGCCGAAACAATAATTTGTTTTGTGAGCTGCCTCCACCATTTTTGAGCTGCGTGGAGTACTTTTGTTGAGATTTTTGTTGAAGAATAATGTATGCTGGAGAGTGCTGCGACTTTTTGCTGTGTATTTGCTGCTGAAGACTGATATATTGTATGCTGCGACCGAGACTGA
>LPNX010168688.1:168611-242200 GCA_001517045.1 Pseudotsuga menziesii
TGTATAAATACAAGCATTTGCATTGGAAATGAATATAGAATCGGGAGTTATTACCAACATTCTTGTTTTCATTTGTGTGTGATTTAGATGTGAGAGAGTCTAAGACGAGAGGTAAGAAACTGCGCATCACATTGTGACCGCTCCTTGTATTCTTTATTAAGCTGCATGTTAGATAGGCACTTGCATATCATACTTAAAGTCAAAAATACAAAAAATATACACGGTGGACTAGGCCACAACCGGTAAAACCCTTAATTTTTGTTACTTGACCTACGGTAGCCGGACCACAAACCGGACGGATTCCCCATACCAAACAGTCACGGGCTAGTTGGGAACGTTGACTAGGGAGAATCCCTTGCTGTTGTTGCCTGCGAATTTCTAGGCCTCAACAGTTTTTGGTGCTAGAAGGAGGGCCACCAGTGCATGGCTGGTCGAGGAAATCCATTTCCTCGAAGTTACTCCACCAGTGATAGTTTTGAAAGCAGTTTATTTCCTGATCCAAATACTAAAGAGAATAGAGAACATTTGTTTTCTGTGGACAACCAAGTAGTTAATGATTTGAGAAGACACACACATGCCTATGTAAAGAGTATTGGAGGATTACCCACTATCCCTGATTTACCTTGAAGAGAATACAAGAAGAAAGATCCCATCTTGGAAGATTCAGTGTTGGGTAGAGATTTGGAAGAGTTAGTAGAAGTAGCATTACAGGAATTTGTTCAGCCTTTGGATCAAGTAGGCCCAAACACACCTTACTGCTCTCATGTGCATACTCCTGTTCCCTCACCTCCTCACTCCCCACCCAGACTCATGGTAGGCATAAATGCAAATCAGCCACTTAACCCACCAAATCCACCACCTGCTTGGAAAGCCAGATCACCCATGAACTTAACACCTCCATTGCATGACTTACCTCAAGCTTTTGAGAAGATGCTGCCCAAGTTTGATCCAAATGAGAAGGTTTTAGTAGATGACCATTTGCAATGTTTCTATTTGGCAATAGAAGGATTAAGGGCTGGGGAACATGAGGATGTAGTTTGTAGACTTTTTCTGCATACCCTTAAAGGAGCAGCAGCATCATGGTATTTTGGTTTATCTGCAAACTCTATCTTAGACTGGGATACTTTTGAAAGGATTTTCAGAAGTAAATATGCAACCCAAAAAACTCATGCGGCTCTCATGAAAGGATTGTGCGCTTTAAAGAAAGAAAGAAAAGAGAAGGTGCATAGTTTTACCCAAAGATTTGCCGCTTATCTTATGAATTTTTCTAAAACTGACAAACCCTCGGATAAAGTTCTGATTGAGTATTATACTTCAGCTCTAGGGCCCGATTTGGCCATGTTTGCCAAAATGAAAGCCAAACCTACACTAGCAGAGACTTATGAAGAAGTGGAGAAAGTAGAGGCTGAAAAAGAAAGCAGTCAGGAGAAAAGCTTTGTTATTTACTAATCCTAAAGAGGAGCAATCACATGATTTCAAAGGAATGAAAAAGATGATGCAGAAGCTCTCTAATAGAATAATAGAATTGGAAAAGGAAAAGGAAGCCCAGAATTTTTATAAACCTTATTACAAGAAAAAGGAGGATAACAGTCAATCCCAACCCCCTCCGCATAGTCCTGCATTGATGAACTTAACAGAGGTGGGGATGGATAACTTTTGCACTTTTCACCAACAACCCCATTCTAAAAAGAATTGTCCTCAATGGATAAATTCAATGGCGTTGGTGATGAATCAGCTGTTGGATTCCAAATTAATCGAGGATAATGATGAAGAGGGAAAAGACAACAATAAATTAACAGAAAAACAAGAGGATGATGCCATGGTTTTATGGGACTGTGTATCGTTGTTTGATACCAAAGAAGAAAAGGATCTGAGACATGAAGATATCTTGGAAGTAAATGTGACGACGAGGAGCCAAGGGTTGATTAAAGAAAAAAGTCTTATGCTCCCAAAGATTAAGAGACTTCAAAAGAATGTAAAGAAATTTTGAAAAAACACCTCAGCTAATAAAATTCCAGAATTTACCACCACCAGTCAAAATCCGAAATAGATCAACATGCCTACTAAGCCCATTGAAGAGAAGATCAATAATGTTAAAACAAACCTCACAGAACATAAGATGGATTACGACATTGTGGAGGATATCAAAAAGGTGAAGGCAAATATCTCGTTATTTGAGATGTGTAATGTGCCGCAGCAGAAAGAAAAGTTATTGAAATCACTTGAAATATCAAAGGAGAAGCTTCCCACTGACAATCAACCACAAGAAGAAGAAATTGGTGAAGCAAGTGTGGGAGGTAAGCCTAAATTCAAGACTCCACCTTTTCTCCTTACTTTTTAAATTCTCAACATCAGCGTGCACAACTGTCTAGTAGACTCGGGGGCATCAATAAATGTTATGCCATTGTCGATCTGCAAAAATATAAATGGACAACCTAAATCTACCTGGAAGGTCATTCAGTTGGACAGAACGAATGTGAAGGTAATTGGGAAAATGGAGGATGTTCTCATCTGCTTATCTTCAAATGATAAGGTATGTCAATTCATTGATATTGTAGTAGCAGACATACCTGAGGCTTATGGACTTGTTTTGAGCATAGATTGGTTAGCAAAGCTGAGTGGATATTTTGCTTCAGATTGGTCACATATGTGGCTACCTTATAAAGGAATCCCAAATCAAATTAAAGTTTTAAGAGAGCCCCACATGAAATACAATGTTACTCAGTTCGAAGGTAAAAATGAACCAGTGAATTCTATTTTGAGAAATTACTTCATTGAGCTAGAACCGGGAAACTATCAAGCAGAAGAAGCCAGCGATACATCAGATGCTCAGCCTGATCTCCTTCGGTTTTCACAGGCTGATGAAATTGATTGTAAAATAGTAGACTTAGTTGTAGATGTAGATGTTGATTCATGCACAGTAGTGATAGGCGATTTTTTGACGCTTTTCTTTAATGGGTCTAAAACTTTGGAAGGGTCAAGAGCTGGTTGTGTCCTGATTGATCCTAAGAAAAATAAACATTTTCTTTCATGTAGGTTAGAGTTTGAATGCACCAATAACATAGTTGAATATGAAGCATTAGTTCAGGGACTAAGAAAAGCAATTGAGTTAAAGGTAGAAAATCTGAAAGTGTATGGGGACTCTGAAATAATTGTAAAACAAATTCAAAATCAAATATATCGCATTTCCCCTCATTTAAAAGCTTATCAAAATGAAGTATGGGATTTGCTTAAATGTTTTCATGCATTTAATATTGTATCGATTCCTAGACCTAAGAATGCAACAGCTGACTTGTTGGCCACCTCAGCTGCAAGGTTTGTGCCCTCTAATAACCGGTGTTCTATTGAATTGCTTTTCAGGCCTTCAGTTCCAAATTTGATTACCAATTTACGATTTTTTGATGATGATCAACAGATTCTAGAATGCTTGACAAATGACGAGACCTTCAAAGGGGCAATTATTGATGATGAAGAACATCAAGCCGAGCTAAAATTCGATAATTTTATTCCTAAAGGAGTCAAGACTTTAGAGCGAATGTTTGATCTAAATGATAAATTCAGAAGGCCAGTGAATGTGAAGACTCATAGCTCATCTCTACAATTTGAGTTGATTAATTTATGGACTGAAATTGAGCCTAAATATGTGAATTTGGGAAAGTGTTTATCTCCAGGTGAAAGAAATAAGTTCATCAGTCTGTTCAAACAATACAAAGATTTTTTTGCTTGGACATATGAAGATCTGAAGACATATGACACCGATATTATTCAGGATGTTATCCCCATCAGATCTGGGGTCAAGCCCTATGAACAGCTTTTAAGGAATATGCATCCAAAACTGGAACCTCTAATTCAGAATGAAGTAAAGAAGTTGTTGGATGCTAAAATTATCTTCACAGTTAGACACTCGGAATGGGTTTCAAATCTGGTACCAATAAGAAAGAAATCTGGAGAAATTAGACTATGTGTGGATTTCAGAAACCTAAATCGCGCTTCGGATAAAGACAATTATCATGTCCCACCCATGGAATAGATATTGCAAATGGTTTCGGGTTATGAATTATTTTCTTTATTAGATGGATTCTCTGGCTACAATCAAGTGTTAGTAGCTAAAGAAGACAGACTTAAAACTACATTCAGAACCAGATGGGGGACTTTTTCTTACAGAAGGATGCCCTTTGGACTCATAAACGCTGGAGCTACTTTCCAGAGGGCTATGGACATAGCTTTCCACGGTCTGATTAGCTGCATTGTTGTAGTATACCTCAATGACATCACAATATTCTCAAAGAAAAGGGAAGAACACGCATTCCATCTAAAACAGATTTTCGAACGTTGCCGAAAATATGGTATCTCATTAAACCCCAAGAAGTGCGTGTTTTCCGTTACCGAAGGTAAGTTACTGGGTCACGTGGTTTCTAAGAAGGGGATTTCCATAGACCCAAAGAGGATCAAAGCTATCAAACAGATTCCCTTACCCCATAATAAAAAAGGCATGCAATCATTTATGGGGTAAAATAAATTTCGTGCGAAGGTTTGTGCTGGATTTCGCTCAAATTGTTAAACCCTTGCAGCAAATGGTAAAGCAAAGTGTACAATTCAAATGGACTGATGTAGAGAAGAATGCATTTAGTAAAATAAAGACATCTGTTGCACACACACCCTCCCTCAAAATTCTAGATTTTGAGAAATATTTTATTTTGTACACTTTCGCATCTGACGATTCACTAGTAGCGGTACTTACCCAGAAGGAAGATGGGGGAGATGAGTTCCCCATATCATTTATGAGCACTGGTCTGCAGGGAGTCGAATTGAATTCCCAACTATGGATAGACAAGCTTACGCAGTCTTCAAAGTGGTAAAACAATTCAAATCGTATATACTTAAGAACCGGACAAAGGTGATAGTTCCACACCCAGTTGTGAGGTCTTTGTTTGTACAAAAAGAATTAGGAGAAAGAAAAGGCAACTAGGTAACATATTTACAGGAGTATGACCTCGAATTCAAGCCATCCTCCATAGTTAAAGGGCAAGGATTGTGCAAACTAATGACTGAAAGTAAAGACAATGAAGAAAATAACTGGGAAGACGAAGCTGAGTTACATTTGATGGATGTATGTCCTCTTTTCACAGCTCCAGACTCCTGGTATCGAGACCTTGTGCATTACCTTCAGGAGGGATTGTTACCGGAACATTGGAATTCTAAGCAAAGAAGAGCACTATGTCTTAAATCAGCCTCATATCAGATTATTGAAGGAATATTATTCAGGAAAAATTATGATGGAGTTCTTCTTAGATGCTTAGAGAAAGAAGATGTGAGGAAGGTCATGATAAACTTACATGATGGGCCTGCTAGAGGACATTTTTCCAAAGATACAACAGCCCATAAAATTCTCAGAGCCGGATACTATTGGCCCACACTGTTCAAAGATGCACATGCCCATGTCAGAAAGTGCGACATCTGTCAAAGGTGTGGTGGAAGACAAGCTAAAGCAGCAGGACCATTAAAGCCTGTGATGATAACAGAACCGTTTGAGCAGTGGGGAATGGATATCATTGGAGAGATAAAGCCAAATTATTCCTTGCAACACAAGTATATTCTGACGGCAACCGATTACTTCACTCGATGGGTCGAATCCATTCCGTTGCGTAAAGTGAATGAAGATGCGGTCATGGACTTCTTGCAAGATCATATTATGACCAAGTTTGGGGTTCCAATTTCTCTAGTTTTCGATAATGCTACTTATTTTTCCTCTATTAGATTAACTGCAATTTCTCATGAAAAAGGAATTAAGTTGCATTATTCTGCAAATTATTATCCACAAGGAAATGGTTTGGCAGAATCTACAAACAAGAATCTAATTAGAATGTTAATAAAGACTGTGATAGAAAACCAGAGAAGTTGGTATTCAGCATTACCAAATTCTCTTTGGGCTGATAGGGTCACCCCCAAGAATTATTTAGGTGTGTCCCCGTATACCCTTGTTTATGGAAAAGAGGCCATTCTACCCCCCAATATCATGCTACCCTCTTCCATAATAGCTCAGGAGTCAAGAGGATCAGATAATGAAGTCTTGCAGATAAGAATCCATAATCTTTTGAAGGCAAAGGAATCTAGATCCAAGGCCAGAGAACATTTTAAACAACAACAGGAGGTAGTGAAGAGGTGGTTTGATAAGCACAAAGATGGAACAAAAGAATTTGAAGTAGGAGATTTGGTTCTTAAGTGGGATCACCCACATGATGAGAAGGGAAAGCACACGGAGTTTCAACAGTTATGGGTAGGCCCTTTCCAGATTGCAGCAAAACTTGGCCCCTCAACTTATAAATTGAAAGATTTATAGGGATGGGAGGAGAACTTACTAGTAAATGGTTTATTTCTCAAACCTTATTTTTCTTGATTTTTGTTTTATTTTGTTTTTGCTTTGTACATAAATAAATTGATTTGTTTTGCCACTTTGATTTGTTCTTTTCCTTTTGTTTAGTTTAGTTTTGTTCTGATTTCAATAAAAGAGGCAAAATTTTGGTTGCATGGAGAGCATCAGAGCCCTGGATAAATTGAGATTTTTTGGGCATTAGACTGTATCTTATTGTTTGAATCTGATGGAATTTCTTCTAGTAAGTAGTTTTCCTAAATGTCTATGAACACATTGAAGTCCGGCATAATCCCTGAAATAACTTAGAATCAAAAGGTATGGAATACTATTTCGAGGCTCCATCCATTTCACAACTAAAATGTCCTAGGGGGTGACAAAGACCAATGGAAAGGGGAGCAGGGTAAATAGTATATTATATCTAAATGATCCCATGCCAAGAATTGAAAGCTAAAAGTCTAATAAGAGTCGAAACTCGTAAGAAAGCAATATTTATCGAAACGAAGTACTGAATCATATTAGTACAGATTTCCAAAAGTTCTTCTCCATCCGTGAGCTGAAAATTAAATGCATCTCTCACACAAAAGGACACTATGGATAGAAGAGCCTGAATAAAATTCAGAAAGAAAGNTTCTACAAATGAAAAGTGCCAAATGGCATGGGAATGGGGAACAAACGAATATTTTTGTTTACCATGTGTTACAATATTGTAGTGTCTAAGCTGGAAGCTACCCAAAGACAGAGGTAAAATTAAATTCACGTACTTAGCCTCAAAAGATTTATCCTGACTTTGAGATTTTGGGTTCCATTTCCTAAAATTGGACTATCATCAATGATTACAAGTACATATATTTGACATTATGGGAATCTAGATATCTAGAAGAATTCAGCATGTCGGTTTTTGCTGCTAAACAGTCTATTACTTAAGGAGGAGTTTATTCAGAGATCTGGGTTCACCAGTGAGCCATCAATTGTTGCAGCTGCAACTTTTCCCAAATTTCTAAAATTTTGGACCCTCCTTGTTGATTTTGTTGAAGACCGTTTGTTCCCACTCTGTTACGCGTTTAGATTGTTTGAGGCCCGTTTTTCTTGCTTTTTGGTAATTCGTTTGGGTCTGCGAATACTTTGGACTGTAGAACTTAGCAGGTTTCATGTTGTTTTGTCATTGCCGAGCTTTGGCCAAGGTTTAAAATGGGATCTTTAGTTGCCGCTTTTTCAGAGGTCAGTTAGAAATTGCGCTGATGATTAAAGCCTTTCGCCAATCCTGCGTTTTATTGTTGAAAAAATATCTCGCTTTGCGTTGTTTCGGAAGGTTTTGTGACTCTGTTCAGAGGTCGAGGGCTGATTGAGGTCCTCCGTTGCGGCCCCTGAGTATACTAACTGCCCCTTGGACTGCTTTTCCTTTCACCAATGTCCTGTTCTATTTTTCTCCGATGTTGACTAGTCTGCGGATTTTCTTGACCGTATAACTTCCGTCGGTGCAGCTATGTAGCGCACTAACTATCCAATGCTTCAGTAGATCCTACCCCCGACATTTTATTGTGCCAATTTTTGGTTTGTGTTCCGGAACCCCTAGATTGTAGGTCACCCGCCTTTGCGGCTGCGTAGCTCACTAACCGACCGATGTCAAGTGTTCTGATTCGTCGATGGGTTTTTATATGCCCGTTTCTTAATCATTTTCCCGCCGATTGTTATGAGCTCGTAACTGATTTCGTAAATGACCGGTGTGCCTTGTTTTATCAGGTTGAGATTTTCACGTGAAAACCCAGCTCCAGTTTTCTTTTCTTTCAGTACTCATTTTATTTGTATTATGGTTTATGTTTATTGAAGATAGTCGGAGTAAATGATGAGTTTTCATTTGATCACAGATAGACATAGGATATTTTCTCAGATCCCTTTGAATATTATTGCGGCAAAGAAGATGCAACTGGAGGACAAAGCATGTTAAAGCATAAGGCAGCAGAGTTGTTGCTCGAGGAAAAGAAAATAATAAGGGTCTGAAGGGGGACCGAGGAATGGTAGAGCGTAATCACTGAAGAGAAAAGACCCAGGCTTGGGCGGTTCGTCAGTTACCTAGCTATTCTCGTTTTTATAAAAGTCTTTATTTGAAACGTAACGTTGAATTATGAGCATTCGCAAAGTGACAAAACTATGAGATTGAAATGGTTGGTGGGCAACCGAAAGGTTTTGAGCTGGTTCTTGTATAAATATAAAAAAAAAGATAGGGATGAATGGATTTTTCCCAGTGAGACTTGTGAACTACTTGTTGTAAGAGGAACTATTTCATTTTGCAATAATAAAATTACATTTTTTCCTATTGGAGAAAGTGTTGTGTGGAATGTGCAAATGTGATGAAATGAACAATGTTGAAGGGGAGCTATTTCATTTTCAGTTGTGTTTCATTAACTGTGAGATCGTTCTAACTTTATGAACCTATGTTCTTGTATGAATGCTCTCTGGTTTATTTTTTGATAATTTCCACTATGAGTAATGAATGTTTTAACAGATGATGAGCTATCTTGTTATGCATATCTCTATTTGTGTTTATGTGTTTTGATTCTAAGAGCAGCTATCTGTGATTTATCTTAACAAATGAGCAGTAATACATTACTCATTAATTGATAATCTTGCTCCCTAGGGACAGCTTAGTTAGTCTTGTTTTCATTTGTGTGTGATTTAGATGCGAGAGAGTCTAAGACGAGAGATAAGAACCTGCACATCACATTGTGACCGCTCCTCGTATTCTTTATCAAGCTGCATGTTAGATAGGCACTTGCATATCATACTTAAATTCAAAAATACAAACAATATACACGGTGGACCGGGCCGCAACCGGTAAAACCCTTAATTTTTGTTACTTGACCTACGATAGCTAGACCGCAAACCGAACAGATTCCCCATACCAAATAGTCACAGGCTAGTTGGAAACGTTGACTGGGGAGAATCCCTTGTTGTTGTTACCTGCAAATTTCCAAGCCTCAACACTATGCACCTACATCCATTCACCATCACCTATATTATTTTCTTGAGGGGACTTGGAAGCAAAGGGATTAGAAGCGAGGTTTGTTGGGTCCATCAGTGAGGCTGAGTAGAGAAAGCCATCCTGTGAGAAAAGAAACCCAATATAACTAAATCATTGGAGACCCATGGATGCGCTTGGTGATGTGTTTTTCCTTATGTTGTTCATGCTAGCCTATTCAATCCTTAACCCAAAAGAGCCTTTGACTATTGGTCTAGAACTTCTTAAAGTTTGCACATATACCTCTGTTATGAACTCTGGAAAAGACATATTATGTTGTTATTTTCATACCTCCATCATGCAAACTATTTGTGTGGAAAAAGACTTAGGTCATTCTCAAGAATTGTGGTTGCACTATAAATATCCACTTTATCCTCTCGTCTAGGTTTTTCTACTAGGATTTGCAATTTTATTCATAGGTAGAATGAAAAACACATTTTTAGGTGTTTTTTTACAATAAGAAAAGACACCTATCATTATATTTCATCATAGATTCACAAAAAAAATAGGGATGATAAAATGATTTAGCTCACCATTTTTCTATTTTCCAAAATAGTTCAAAGGAGTTTAGGTTCTCTTTGTACCTACGAGTGGTTTGATACTATTTGTTGGCATCAAAGCAAGGCATGTTCCTGGGATTCTTGCATGCCAATCATGGCAGAGGCATCTGAAACAATATGAGTAAACAATGAACTTATTTTAAACATTTTGATGTTGTTTTCTTCATTCTTCTTTGTCTCGGACTCTCACTTAACAATGGGTAGTACTCTATGCTTCTGGAATTTGGAATGTACTCAGAAGTTCCCATAATTATGAGGTCCAAAGCATTAATTCTGATAATGTACCTATTGAAACTTCATCCTGGTAGAAATCATGGAAAATGTACATGTGATACTTTGGAAAATATGATAACCTATGCTTCTATCCCTTTACAATTGTAGATACCAAACATACTTTGGTACAAGAAATCAGATAACACTCAAATGCTTCCATTATGTGCAGAAGCTCGAAGGTGTTATAGCCTACCGTTGTACATATCCTAATGTATGCTTGTATGAGTAGACACCAATATAAAACATATCATATAAGGTGTTTTGTCATAAGTATGATTGAATTAGCATAAAACAATAGAAAACATCAGTTTAATGGTATAATAGCAGGTTTTATGTCATCCATTATTTTTAAATACAAAGATTGACTTGATAATGAGTTAGCTTTTGTTGTAAGTCTTGATTGATTAATCCACAAATTAGATCGTATGATGTTGAATATAAGCTCAATTTAGTCCAAAGAAACTATATTCTCAACCATTAGCTCAATGTAAATAACATTTTATCAAACCAAAGACATTCATTTCAATACTAACAAGGATCATGAGCATTTAACAATTTGTGAGAGCCAGTACATAATGAGCAACAAAGATCCTTCTAATTAATCATTCAACCATATATTTATTGAACATAGATCAAACATTTTACTCATGTATTACTTCCAAAATCATAAACCAACGTTAGATTATCTTAACACTTGTGATCTATATGACTAGGCACCAAATGTAAACTTCCAATAACATTCAGAACTTACCGAAGGATAATTTGTTGTATCTAAAGCATTGCACAATATTAAGCTAGAGGGGATGTTTTTCAAGGTGATATACTTATGAAATAAAAATGCTTAGGCTACCACTGAAATAGTCAACAAATATGCCTTACAAGAATTTCCAAGAGTGGAGTAATGAAGACCTATCTAAAAGGTAAGAAAGAGACAATTTGTATCAATTCTATCTTAGATGCATGACCAATGAAATATAGTGATAGTTGTAGTAAGTTATCATACTCATATTTAATTTATCAAATTATTTACCAAACAAATGTTTCTTAGGTGTGCCAAGAATCAATTAAATGAAGACTTGCAACAATAGAAACCAAATGGTGATAGGGAGCACTATGATCAAAATTCAGATCTATCTCAAGAAGTATAAGGTCACAATATATTGAGATATCTCATATTGCATGATAACAACAAATATTATATATGCATATATACAAAAAATGCATTGTCTTCTTATGCTAAAGAAAAGTTGTAACTTATGCTACAAGCATTGCCTTCTTCATTACATTCATAGTAGTAAACACAAGCAGAATCTAAGTTCCTACTGGATATATTCTGAAATATACATACATATTGTCCCAGTAGTAGACAGTAAAAAATAAAGACCTGTTTATTTCCCTAGAGAGGTCCCATAACCCTTTCCATCAATAAAGTTTTGGTTGGATTCCACTTCATTATGCACTCGGGATTGGAAGGCCATAGTTCCTACCTGAATCTCAACATGAGTCAGTCTATCTGCGAGCTCTTGGATGGAGTGGGCTTGCTCTCGATGTCATGATTTCTCAACAGCTTTTTGCTCCCTCTAAATCAATCTCACTTCATGGAGGTCCTCTGCAACCTGCTCAAAAATTTCCCTCACTTCTCCTTTGAGTTGGTGAAGCTGGCTATTCTGAATATCCACATCATCTTTAACTCTCCCTAGTCTACGTCCCAGTGCTGCTAGACCATGCTGCGGGAAGCAAGGCTCACTCTCATCGGTGGACTCCATGTTATCAGCCTGTTTGCAGAGGGGCCAATTATCTTGGAGGATCTCGCAGCTCTAAATTGCTTTCTTGAAATGAATGAAGTCAAAGATAATTTGGCAAGGTCCCTTTCCCGTTGCTTGGTGCCTGTATATACTGCAGGAATGAGTTGTCTCATTGGCCAAGTCACTCTTTTTCATAATGAAAACAATCATGTTGGAATGCTCTAAATCTCCATCCTCTGGATCATCTCTAACCCATGGCCAAATTAACGTCATCCTGCATGATCCAAACTAGCTTGACATACTTTCCACATCTCTCGCACGAGGCGTATAAGACTCCATGAATGCTTCGGTTTGTACCTCCTGTACAAAACCCAAATTCGTAATAGGTTCCTGGGTTGGCGAGTCTGATCTGATGTAGTATACTTCCATTTCCCTTGAATTTATATTCTCCCAAATCCTCCTTCACTCGTGATGAGGTTCATGACAACCCGTGTCTGCCTTGAGGTCTCCTATGGTGCGCACACCTCTTTGATTTCAGTCACCCCTTGCCAAGCATACCTCCACATGACTATTTTGGCTCTTCTACTAGGGGAGAGGGTCCCACCCGGTTTCATCCTCAATCAAACGAAGGACATTGATCTGCTTTGGAATTTTTCGTTCCCAACACATGATAGTAGTTTAGATTTTGGAATTTTGAAGCAGTTTCCTTAATTCTAAGAACATTTTTCCTTAACTTGATGTCAGTCGGCTTTGTTTTCCTGACCATTATGTTGATCATACTTTGTGAGTCACCTATCACTCTGGCTTGTGAGATTCCTCTTCTCCAGAGCTGTTTGAATCCTTGCAGCAGCGCTAAAGCTTCAACTAAAGAGGATATGTCCTTAAATAATGGAGAGAAAACTTCTTTGAATATTGCTTGGGGCACACCACCATCCATAATCATTGGAAACAAAGTTTATAGTTCCTCATTGGACATGGTTTTGATCTCTCATTAGGCATATTCCTCACACCAAGGATTAGTCTCAAACAAGTAAGAATATCCTCAAATATTGACTTATTTCTGAAAAACCATATACCCCAAAATAATATAAGAAGAATAACATAATAATTCTCAAATGCATTAGTTTGTGACTAGCTATAACATCCTCCTTCAAGAGCAAACTCTCCCGATAATAGTTGAATTCCAACAATCTAAGATCCCAAACCACACACCCTAAAGGTGTAAGAGAAATAAATGAATAAATGATCATCCCTCTCATCACTATTCCCACATAATGGGTACCTTCTAGGTCCCTCCCACGTACAATTTTACAAATGATCGCATACCTGCACCTTTTTTTTCATTATTCTCATATAATGGGCACCTAGTAGGTCCCTCCCACATACACTTTTGCAATTGATCCCATGCATGTACCTTTTTGTTCAGTGCCAACCTGAAAAGTAACTTGGTTTAAAGAAAACATTTAAATTTCCAAAGACTTTTAAACCACCAAAGAGGATCATTAAAATTATCCTCTTCCTAGATTACCATGTATCCTAGGCTGGGAGTATATGTTCCACTATTGGAATTCATAGACCATACCAAAAAGCCACCATGTGGAGACAATTTAACATGATTAAAATGTAAAACGTTAATGTAAGAATTCTAAAGAGTCATATCTTCCTTGACAAAACCAAAAGACTCAACAGGTAAACATTCCTACATGATGAAAGTTTAAATAATAGGTTGAGATTTTCTAATTATAGTAAAAATTATTTTAAAAAATAAAGGAAAAAAAACTACATTATTTAAGTGTTTAAATCATAATGCACTTAAAAGCAAATACAAGTGAATATTGCATTTACATGAATACCTTTGCAACTTTGGCAATTTTTTAAGATACCCTTTTTCATTCATGAATACGGGGTACTCTACAATAGTTAAAGAAACAATTTAAAGTAGTTGTTAGAATGATCAATGTAGATTCTATGATCTTAACCGTATTGCAACATCTATGCCCATATCTTTTATTGTTCATATGTAACGGTACTCTATGAATAGTAAATCCATTAATGTGATTTGGAACCAAAATCCACAGATTCAGGGAAGCAATTATTGGTATTAGTTATGACCAATTATTAAATATACCCTTATATATGTATAAATAAGGGGTAGGTCTCTTCATCAATTCGATCATAGATATGTAGAGAATAATGTTTTAATGAGTATATCTATGAACAACTTTTGTCTTCTTGTTAATAGACAAATTTGTCTTAAGTTCATTCATGTGTTTGAATTATTTATTGAGTATTGTATTCGAGCTACAATACTCCATTCCAAAGGAGTAAAGGCCCATTTAGTCGATTCAATTGTTGTCATTGTTAATTAGGTTTTCTTTTGTTGGTGATTAGGTTTTTTCATTGTTAATTAAGTTTTATTTTCAATTTCTATTTATGAGTTGTGTTAAGATTAGTAGTTAACATCGAACTACAAGAATTGCACTCTAAAATTAACCTAAGAATGAGCATCTTCTAGAGGAACATGCCATCATTTATTTTACAAGAATCATTAACAGTTTCCTATGTAGAAAAATCTACATAGAACAAGTTTTTTTTTAAATTCCCCATATTGGTCGGACATCTGACAAAACTTCTAACGATATCCAACGATCATGCCATACCACCAACGACAAATGTCGTTAGTTTTTTTCTTTTTTTGTATGTATAGATGTCGGATATCCCACGTTCTTTCACACTTTTTCGACGTTCATGCCATACCACCAACGACAAATGTCATCTAGATATCCCACCGACTGTAAAGTATTTTGGGTCGGTTATACAACAGGTCTGTAGTCAGAAATATTTCCTTCTGATAAGTATTAGTGGTAGAATATCTGAAGTTTATGTGTCAGATATCTGACTTGTATATTCATAAAAAATTAGACGGACATCCGACTTAATATCATTGAATATCCGACTAGATCATATTCTTGTAGGATATCCAATGAAAATCAACCGACGTTTATAAAAGCGGACGCTTGTCGGATTGTCGACAGATTGTTGTCAAAAATCAGACATCTATGTGATCAGGGTTTGGGTTCAAATTCTCTGGTGGGTATGCTTCACCAAGAAGCATCCAAAACCCTTCTACATTTTCCAAGGATAGAGGCCGTTTCATAATTGCGCCTAGCCGAAAGAGTTAGGAGGATGGTTGTCCCAACCATCACCCTCATTTTTCTCCGCTCTTCTTTGGTTTTCTGCTTTCTGAATCAAGTAAAGAATAAGTGGAACATTACTCCCAATGATACCATTTCCTTCATCAAACAACCTTTGCGCTTCGAGGTCGTCTAGAAACACACCTGCTGCGACCAAAGTGTCCTCTTCATATGTTAGCATTGTTGCTAACTCAACCTCCTTGTCACATTGTCATTCTTCTGTGTTCCTGCAGAACTTAGTGATTTTTTCCAAACTCGTCTTAGTCATTTCCACAAATTTTTCCATAGTTGTTAACCTCTGCTCCAAGAAACCAACTGACTCCTTAAATGCAAGGTGTTATTCCAACTAAGAAACCTCTTCTTTTCTAATGCATTCCTTGCAATGTTGTCCATAGGGATTCCTTGCCGCTATGCAGGGAATGGAAGCTGTCAGCGTTGTCACCTTCCTTTCTCCTGGTAACTTCTTTACCATTCGCACATAGATGGGATCCGTTTTTGCAAGAAACGCTAAACTGTCTAAGTGGGGAATAGGAGCTACCTTCTCCTTCTTCATGAGTTCCTGTCTAAGTACAACATCAAATTCATCAAGAGGAATGACCGTGAAATCACCCACACCCGTCCATTCTCCAATCCTTAGAGGCACTTGGCGAGCCAAGCCTACCAATCTCTCAACCACTAAATTTACTGCCTTGAATGTATTCACCCCTGGCTCAATGTACAAATTGATTCATTTCTCCATTTCTTTCTTAATGAAATTGTGTGTGGCACCACTATCAACCAGGGCCAAAACATGTTGTCCGTTTAGCTCTGCAGAAACATAGCTTAGTGTCACAAACCCATAAAATCCAGAATAATTTTTGTTTTCCTTTACTATTTATTTTATCTTTGTATTAGCATGTAACTACTAGTCGCAATACTTTTCTATTTATCGTCACACATATTTTATGCATGTGAGTTTAACTTTATGTGTTTAACATTTGTATGATAGGTTAGGCCCTCCATTGGTATTGCCTTCAAGTAGCGATGGCTTGCTCGCAGTCTCGCCAAGGTGATGTTTTAAGTCTTTTAAGTTTATTATTAATGTTTGGTTTGTTTAGGACCTAAGCCTAAAATTAAGGCTTAGTCCTAGCTACCCTTAAAGGTTCACCCTTGTTGTTAAACCCACCCCTCATAAGACATGTTTGGAAAAGGGGGTTTTATATGAATAATTAAAGGTTTGCTTAAGTGTTAACTATGTTGGAAAGCTTGTAATAGAAAATTACTTTGACTAATATTTGATTAAGTGTTTAAACTATGGTGAGAACCTTTATAAGGACTTAATCCAAGACTATGGTTTGATGGCCCTACCATCGGGCTTTACCCATCGTGGGATGATATTTTATGAAGTTGGCATGTAAAAAATAAATAAAGGGGAGGCACAAGGGTTATGCCAACGTAAAACATTTAATGTCTTGTAGTAAATTTTAAGCCTTGGTCCTTGCTGTGAGTTGACAGTGCAGTCAAGCACATTCAATGTCAAGACTTGTTCACATGTAATGTGGTCGATGGTTTATCTTTACCCTCCACTTGTCACGATCTGGATTGCAGGTTCTTGTAGGGTTTTTGTGTGGATTTATGATATCGTGAGGGTTTAGTCGAATTCATTTGTTCTGTATGTTTTTGTTGAAAAAGAAAACTCAGCCACTCCATGGTTGTGTCGCGCCAGTCTTGCCCTTGGATATTTACGGTCTATTAAAGAAGATTTTTCTTCGGTCTATACCTGAGTTTATTTGGAGGTTTTTAACAAATGGATTTATGGTAATGTGTCCACCATTACAACCTCATCCTTCTTGGTTCGGCGTGGGGTTATGAAGGGAATCCATTCGCCTTCTTAGTGTTTTGTAGAGGCTTTGTAGACTGTCGAGTTGTTAACCATGTAAGGAAGAAATTTCCTCTATTAACCTTCTGTTAAATCGACAGTCTTAACTCAAATAAATTACTGAGTTTTGACTTACAGTCTTCTATTATTGTGCTGGTAGAGGAGGATAAAGGGAAGCCAGGAGGAGCTGACCCTTGGCCCTCTACACGACTTCATAAGGTAAGTTCTCTCACTAGTTATTTTTAATAATTTTTACCCTTATAAAATTTTGAGTTATTATGACTGAGTTGTTTGTGTGGAAAGGTGAAGGAAGGGGAATGCAGGAGCTTTGGATTACACCTACTTAACCCTCATGGCCCAAATCCTTGACATTCAGGTAAGAATCCCCATGACATTCTTTTTAATTTTTCACAGTTTATAGTTTATTAAACATGGTTTTTAACACCACTTACATGTGGATGTAGGTTACTAAGATTGGCCTAATAAGAGCGACGACATTGTCACCTCCTCTCAGGCCTCCTTCTATGTTCATAGGTGAGGGTTTTTATTCAATCTTTGTTTAAAAATTAGAAAAATGCATATTTAAATCTTGGTCATTTTCATTATAGTAACACTACCCAGTTTGTGCATGTAACTGTCGATGTAGTTTTGGATTGGACTGGACAATTTGGATCCTCCAACAGTCATTCCATAAGACTCTTGTAGATTCAGGGTTAAGTTGGTTTCCCATTGGTTCACGGTCCAAGGAAGGATAGAGCTTTCACAGTCGTTGTGAAGATAAGTTTTGTTTTCTTTTTTTAAAAACCCTTATCGTTATGTATTTGGATTCATTAGTTTATATTGTGGGATTCACAACCTCTCACACTCTAATGTGTTTGACTTGAAATCATGCTTGGATGTAGATTGTACATTGCTTTTTTAGTTTTATTTGTGGATGCCAATAAATTGGCTTACGACCACGATACTCTTGACAGTTGGAAATCTCTGTTAAGATCTGATCTGTAATTTGATTTCAAATCTTAAATGGAAATGTGGATTTCTAATTATGATTGCATATCACGATCTTGTTGTTGATTAAATGCTTTATCAGGTTGATCTAACATTGGGTATGGATGCCCAAGATCAGATACTGTTCATGTGTATTTAATTATGTTTATTGAATTGATCATACATTTACTCTACAATTTTATCTAGATCTTATTAATGTTGAGTTCATAATGCAGATCTGTAAGTTGAGAATTTGTTGATTAACTTGTAAAAGCTTACTATGTTGGATCGACTGTGATCTTGTTGTTCAGTTTTCTTTTGGTTTGTTAGAATATTTAGATCAATCCCAAACGGGTATGAATACCCAAAACTAACAAAGGTTGTATAATTGGTTATATTCTTTAGCTTAGAGTTGAGTTTTGTTGATTTGTTGTTATGTTTTGATTAACCGATATGACAATGTGTTTATAGTGAGTTTGGATTCACATCTTCGAGCTGGGCGATCTTTCCTTAGCTCTTGTTAAAATAAGTTATTGGATTACTTGTGAATCGTTCTGTAGTTCCTTTATTAGTTAAGATATTTAGATATGATCTAAATGAGTATGAATACTAAAAACGAAACATAGGTTGTATATTTGATTATCATTGAATTTGGGGCTCAGATCTATGAGTTGGGTGATTGTTTTCTAGCTTTGTTGGTGATCCTTTCATTCCATCCTTTCTACTCATTAATATATTTTAAGTATATTAAAGTAGATAGTAACAAAGAAAATCTAGAGGTACTTTAACATATAAATAAGACCCATAATTCTTATACATTCTGTACATGATTAATTTAACAACTAATAGTTTATACTAAGAGTATATTATTGAGAAGACATGAACGGATTAGGAAATAGATGCATAGTATAATTCCCAAATTAAAATTCATTTAGTATTTAAATCTACGCTTGGACTATAATTATCAGTGCTAAATAGATAAGAAAATGAGTAGGGAACCTGACACTACTGTTGGGAAAACATAACTAAAGTTGTCGTTCCTCCCAACCAACTCCTAGAGAATCCAAGTCTTACTTGCTCCAGAACCCCTTAGCATGTTTATTGAACCACATGGAAAAAATCTGATCAATGCGCCATCTCTTTGCATCAACAGATAAATTCCACATCCATCGCTAGCCTTCTGCTATCTTGATGGACATACTATTTTATAGTATTTTTCCTAGGACTTGGTCATTTATGAGCCTCTTGCTCTTTAGCACCCCACAAGGAGTCTTGACCTGATTTTGGGGAAGATTCCTCCTGCATCACTTGAGTTATCACTCAACATCTTACACCATTTGTCTTTTCCCCTTGTTGGTCAACAAACAATCTTTTAACAACTACTTCAGTTATGTGTCCTTTCAGTCTTTTATTTATTCAATAATAATAATAATAATCCATTTACATTTATTTTGACTTTATTGTCAAAATATTAAAAAAATTATGTTTGAAATAATAAATATTTAAAAATTTTCTTTGTTGTATTCCATACACCTCCCCTTAAAGGATAACAATGTCCTCGATGTTATTAATTCTTTGTCTTATTCCTCCATTATTCCATCCTAAAATAAGGATGGATATGCCTCCCTCACATTACTTTCCAATTCCCAAGTTGATTCCATTGGACTAAGGTGCTTCCATTGCACTTTGATATGTCCGATGGTACGGTTCCAGAGTAAAAGTTCTTTCCTATCGAGAATACATTCTGGTTCCACTTGAAACTCTCCTTCGGGTTCCACCTGCATAACATTCCAGTCAATCACATGAGTAGAATCATGAACGTATTTCTTTAAAATTGAAACATGAAAAACATTATGTACTTTTATTGTAGGAGGTAATGCTAGTTGGTATGCCACTGGTCCAATTTTTGTCAATATATCAAATGGCCCACAATACTTGGGTGCCAATTTTGAGTATTTTCCCAGAATTAGGGAGCTTTTATTGGGTTTTACCTTTATATAAACATGTTTTCATACCTATAAATATCGAGGAGTCATTTTCAAGTCTGCATAACTATTTTGCATGTCTTGGGAAACCTTCAAATTTTGGTGTACCTGTTTCATTGTTAGTTCCATATCTTTCCATAATCCAGGACCTAACATTAATCTGTTGATGAGACTACTCCAAGAAATTGGAGAGTTACACTTTTGTCCGTACAAAATTTCAAATGGACTCATTTCAGCAGAAACTTGGAAGTGATTGTTATACCCAAATTCTATTAAGTGCAAGTAATATTCCAACTTACCAGGTTTATCCAATACCTACATTCTAAGCATGTCTTCTAGAATCTTATTTACTCTTTCAGTTTGTCCGTCAGTTTACGGATGATATGCAATGCTAAAATTTAATTGTGTGTCTATTCCTTTAAACAAGGCTTTCCAAAATTTTCCCGTAAATTTTACATCTCTATCTAAGATTACTACTTTAGGTACAACGTGCAACCTGAAAATTCATTTCATAAATATATCTGCAATGTTAACAACCTTATTAGTAGATTTTATTGGAATAAAGTGAGTTGATTTACTTAACTTATCCATTACGGCCATGATTGAGTCATGTTGTTTAACATTCTTAGGTAAACCTATTCTCAAATCCATGCTGATAACTTCCCATTTCCATTCTAGAATGGGTAATGGTTGCAATAATCTTGCTAGATGTTGGTTTTCAACCTTAACCTGTTGACATTCAATGCAACGTGCTAGATATTTTGCTACTTCCTTTTTCATACTAGAACAAAAGCAATCTTTTCTTGTCATAGTACTCATTTTCTGATATCCAGGGTGTCCTGAATAAGGTCGGTTATATAATCCCCCTATAACAATTAATTTAATATCTGTTGAATTTGGTAGATATAACCTACCTTTATGTAGTAATAATCCTCTTCCATTCAGACTAAGATATGTTTTTATTTGAATGCTTTCATTTTATGTGGTCTTTTCCTTTAGCTTTTGATACTCTTTATCACAATTTTATGCATTTAAAATTATATTTTTTAAATCTGATTCATAGTTGTTGCTTGCATATGTAAATTCTCCTTTAATATTCAAACTAGGGCTAAATAGTGCATGCAAATCTCTACTGATAACCACGCATGAATATCTTTTACAGTATGTAGCAAAATATAAAATTGAGAAATAAATCACAACATCACATCACAATATTGACACTATTATTTTGGGTATGGAAACCCCCGGAAAAACCCAAGATGGGAAAACGAGTGCAGCAATCAAATATAGATTTTATTTTGAGAAAATATGGAACTTTTACAATCACTGCGAATTCACACAAACCTGGAAAATGCAGTACCCGGCAGAATCACTGGGAAAATCCCAGCTAAACCTCAACACCCTACCGTGTGAGTGTACGACCCATCTGTACGAAGCTCAGTGATCCTGCTGCTCACTCCACCGTCTTCCTAGCTAAATACTCTATCTGACTTTCTATCCCTATATGTATCCTGTCTCTATCGGAATACAAGTGTGTGTCCTCTCCACCAATTGATCTCTCTTTCATAACTTTAGGTTAAAAAAAACCCTAATTTCACTTTCACTTTAACTAGTGTTTCACTAAATTTAATAAACAATTAGATCACTTTAGTTATTTTCCAAAGTAAACTTAGGAAAATAATTTAATACAATTGGCTTCCTAATTTAAGTCTCCTGCATGCAAGAAGACCTTCCTTGTTGCTACTAATTTAACAACAGACAACAAGTTTACGTGACGACTTAAAGCGTATGCAACTTTATTCTCTTTTCCTTTTATATGTTTTATTTCAAAATCATTTTCGCTTAGAAGTGATAACCACTCTGCTTGTCTAGCATTAATATTATGTTGATCAAACAAGTATTTTAGACTTATATTATTAGACATGAGTAAGAATCTTCTTTCGATGAGGCAGTGTCGCCACATTTTTAGCGCATGTATGATGGCAGCTAGTTCTAGGTCATGAGTAGCATCATTCTTCTCATGTTCTTTTAACTTCCTAGACTCGTAAGCTACAACATAGTTTTCTTGAATTAGTACTCCATCTAGACCTTCTTTATAACATGTGTCAGTGCATACAACAAAATCCTTAATAGGATCAAGAATTTTTAAAATAGGAGTTGTCGTTAACAAGTGCTTTAATTTATTAAAACTATCACTAAGTTTTTTGCTCCAATCAAATTTCTTACCTTTCTTTTGAAATGAAGTTATAGTGTATGATATTTTAGAAAATATTTCACTAAATTTTTAGTAGTAGACAATAATCTCCATGAATGATCTTATGTCAGTTACATTCCTTGGAACAGGTCATTCAGTGATAGCCTTAATTTTATCGGGATCGACTGATGTCCCATCCTTAGACACCATGTGTTCTAGATACCGAATTTTATCTTTAAAGATTTCTCACTTACTAAACTTAGAAAACAATTGTTGTTCCCTTAACACTTGTAAAATTATTTTTAATTGTTCTTCATGTTCTTTTTTTTTATGAATAAGATAGAGGCGTTCCTTCTATTGCACAGTAAAAAAATATAGATACATATTCGAGGCTGAGTCCAGAAGCATGGAGTCAGGAAGTGGCCATGGAACCACATGAGAGAGGTGTGCAAAAGGTCCCAGGCAGAAAATATAAACATAACTACAGCTTCCCAACCTTTATACATTGACAAATTCATACAACTTGAGAGTTTGAAGAAAAAAGAGGGGCTTAGAGAGATCATCAAAAAAACAAACCAACAAAGCTAAGAAGGGTTGCTAGAATTTCCTAGAGGATTACGGCTCATCCTCAATGACCTTGCTAGTGATGGCTTCCTTGGTATCCTTATTAGTCCTCTAGAAGGGAGGTTCAAAAAGTTGCATGATATTTTTCATATGGTTCATACCTCGCTCAACATTCTCCTTGAAGGTGTTGACCATGAGGTTCACATAGTCCCCAAATCTCTCACACTCGCTCATTGACCTAGCCAAAATGAATTTAAGCCTCCAATAATTTGAGATGGTAACTTCGGTCCCAAGTATGACCTTTAATTCACCATAAATATCAACCTACATAGCCGTGATGGAGTTGTGAATGTGTTCAAGAGTTTCCTCCTGAATAGATCCTCCCAATATGCCTCTTGCTCACCTTTCCAGCCGAAGTCATCGCCGTGGAGGAGTGTGAATGCACGATAAGGATGTTGTTGTCCAAGGCATTCACCAGGAAGGGATCCCAAGGATCGTGGTGAGGATAAGCACTACAGCTTGCGCGATGGACACTCGATGACCGAACTCTGTTGCAATGAGTGATCTACAAAGGAATCCTGGAAATGGAACTTCTACAACAAAATTCTTGCACATGAGTGTTGGTGGAATGGAGCTTCAAGTCGCATAGTTTATAGCCAAAGCCATGTCTATGAAGCGTCCACTGGTTTCCAAGTTAGGTACAATGCTTCATGTTGTGAAGCTCATACCAGGATGACTGGTGCAGAGAATGAGTGATGTAAACCATGGCAAATCTACCACGAATCTATTGAGCAATGAGAGGAAGATCTTTTTAATCACTCCAAGGACACTGAGTGTTAGTCTCCGGACTAGACAGCAGGTGTAGAGCTAGAGCGATTGACATTATGACAGAGATAGGAGCAGAGCAGCATGTGAGAATTCTGTTCGTGCAGCCGCAAGACAGAATCAAGTCTTTAAGAATGAAGGTGGATGGGGGATCGACTACCACTTGCTGGAACACGTGCCCACTCCCTTTTGTTCCAGTCGTCCTCACTCCCATGTGCACCCACATCCGGGATGTGGTGGTCTTGTATAGCGATATGATACCAGATTTCCTTGCAATTAGGTTCGATGTTATCATCCTAGCAAGAGCGGTGTATTGCAAATTTCTAGGTGACTCCCTTGTTGGCAATGGAGTCCGCTAACTTATTGGATTTTCTTCTGACGTGTTCGAAGATGATCGTAGTGTTAGCCATGAGTATGGTGCTTGAAGTTTTGAGTTTGCTTTCTAGCCTCCAATTGTTAGCCACCTTGCTACAATTTGATCCCTCCTGAAGTCTTATGGCCATATTGGTGATGAGAAGAGAGTCCCCTTCCAAGAAGAGTGCGGTCCAATTATTTTTTAGAGCCCAAAAGAGGCTCGCCAATGATCCTTCCAGCTCAGCAATATTGTTGGTGGATACACCAAGAGAGCCCCATAAGACTCCTTGAATTTCCCCTTCATTGTTTTTTATGGCACCTCCGAAACCAGCAGGGCCCGGATTTCCTTTGGAGGCTCCATCAAAATTGAGCTTGTAATTTCCAAGGAGGGGGGGGATCCAATCGTTGGGAGAGTTCACTTTGATTTTCTCAGTGACGACATGGAAAATGTAGTCAGGTATGGAAGTGATTCCCCAATCTTACAGGATTTTCATTTCATTTCTATCGGTGTTCAGGTCCTTGTCTTTCCAAGATGAGAGTTTAGAGTTTGAATTATATGTTTCTTAAGGATTTCCTAGACATCCTATTTCTTCCTGCTCTTGTTGTTGAAGATTTTGTTGTTCCTTTCTATCCATATTTCCCAAACCACAAATACTAAGAAGAGCTCCCAGATTCTATTGAGGAGCATGTTGCTGAAGGGTTGATGAGGCCAGTTTGTTATGGATAGATCCGAACGTCCTTTGACTCTGGCCAAGTTTCTTAAGGTTCTTTCTCCTTCTTTCCATATTTTGTCATCGAACTTGCACTTGTTGAGGAGGTGGTCAATGGTTTCCCCATTTTATTTGCATAAGTAGCACTAAGAAGGTCAAATGCTTCCTCTCTTTTGCCTATTCTCCCAATTTAGGATGCGCCTGTGAAGAAGAAGATAAAGGAAGGTAGATATTTTGGGCCAGAGGTTGGATTTCCAAATCTTTTTCCATCTATTGTCTTGGGCATCGTTGGTTGAATCAGTGAGAATGGATGTTGATTCTTTCATGTTGAATGCACACGACTGTGAGAACCCCCATCTTATTTTGTCCTTATCCTAGTTGATTCATATTTGTCTGGTTTGGAGATCATCCTAGAAGCTTTGCATGTCTTCAAAGGAGATGATGGCATGCCACCAGTCGTAGCATTTCCATTTCCTAAAATAATCACACATGGTGTTTTCTTGCCACATATCACTTACTTTGGAGGAATTTATGAGTGTCAGATGTTCCTAAATTATCTGGAGGTTGTGGTCTTCCCGTAGTAGACGTTATTGGTTCCATGAGTCCTGAAAGAAGTCCATCGTATTTCCATTTCACCACTCCCAAAAGCTGTGATTTTGTATTAGGCTCTAATTGGCGTGTGCATATTTCTGAATTTGAGATATTTTGACATTGGTGTTGAATCTGATGAGGTCTTGTTTAGACTGAGTGGGATCATATTTGGCATTCCATAGGGGAGCCCAAGGTTCCAAGGTATGCATGATCCATCTCCACCGGATCTTTGCATTGCTAATTTGATTGCTGATGGTAGGGTCTCTTAGACCGAGGCCCTCATCTATCTTGGGCATGCAGAGAGTATTCCAATTTACGAGTGGCCACTTCTTATGATTCTCATAACCTCCTCAAAGGAAGGTATGGGGGCATCCTCCTTTATCTATGCTCAAAAATTTGGGCCCCAACTTAGTCACAAAGATCGTTAGTGCATTCGACACCAAGATGCTCGCTATATCCTCATTGGGGATGTCCTGTACCATCACGATGTTGATACAATCTTACGCTAATTCCTCACTCACGATGAGTCCAAAAATGTCCTAAATTAACTTACACAGTGGAGCCTATGGTGACCACCTCTCTCATTTGGCCATCGCCCAGAAGATTCTCCATGCCAGTTATTTTTGTCCCACTATATTTGCTGATTGCATCCACGCAGTCAAGCACTATCGCAGTTGCCAAATCTTTGCTCCAAAATCAAGGAAACCCCCCACGCCATTACATCTTTTCGTCACAGTCAGTCCCTTATGCAAGTGGGAGATTGACTTCATGACATGTAATCCTACCCCAGTCGATGGTCATAAGTACATCATTGTGGCCATTGATTATTTCACTAAATGGGCTGAGGCCATGCCTACATTTAACTGCAAGGCTGATACAGTGGCACGGCTCTTTTTCAACCATGTTATCACACGTTTTGGTGTCCCCCAACAAATGGTCTCAGACCATGGTTCTCACTTTGAGGACTTCGTTTGGATAGAGCTTTCTACCTTATTGAAGTTTGAACACCAATACTCATCCACGTACTACCCTCAGGGAAATGGACAGGTTGAGGTTGTCAACAAGATCCTCAAAACCATGCTCCATCGGATGGTGGAAAAACATAAATCCAACTGGCATCATTTTCTCTTTTCTACCCTCTGGAGCTACTGGACATCAATGAAGACCGCCACCAATTTTACCCTATTTCACTTGGTCCATGGTGTGGAGTCAGTACTTCCCATTGAGTGCCAGATTTTGTCACTTCACCTTGTCATCAAGCTTCTCCCCAATACCTCACCATTAAAACATCATCTAATTATGCTTAAACAAACCAATGAGGACCATCATGCTTCTCTCCAAATGATTGAAGCAACCAAGACTCGGTCGAAGTCCCATTTTGACTCCCACGTCCACCCTCACACATTTAGCAAGGGAGATCTCGTCCTCATATACAACCAAGCCAATGATAAGGTAGGGAAAGGGAAGTTCAATTCCATGTGGTACAACCCATATGTCATCCACTGCTGCCTCGACAAGGGGGAATATATCCTTGCAGACTCAGAAAGCCACCTATTGAAGAATCCCTACAACGGGCTCTACCTCAAGAGGTTCTAGGCCGAAATTTTTTCACCATGTGCTACACTTGTGTCATGGTTTTTCTTTTTTATTTTACACTATTCTTGTCACGAGTCTCACAGTTTGTTTCCATAGTTTCTCCAGATGGATCCTACCTTGCATCACTACATTGGATTCACTAACGGAGCAAGTAGATGGTCTCCTAATATCGCCTAGGCTGCGTGGGTTATTTATTCCCCATCAGATGAGTTGATCCATCTCAACATAATGTGTGTTGGCATTGCTACCAACAACCAGGCCGAGTACGATGTTGTCATTGGACTCCTGGCCGCTTCCCTCCATTTGGGTATTCGTCACCTTTATGTATTCTTAGAATCCCAGTTGAATAAATGCTATCGAGTACGCGATCCTTGTCTCTTTAGAAAGTTCCTGTGCACTCGACATTTGGTTAGACATTTCGAATCCATCATATTCATGCATGTTCCTAGAGTGGCACATCAATCATCGCATATAGAAAATTAAACTGCATCATGCATCATCATATAATCATGCATACATATGTCATATACATCATATAGGCATTATCATCATAAAAAGACACATATAAAAGCAATAAAAAGTGCATCCACATGCATAAATATATCATCATATCATAGTGTTCAGTACAAAATGAGAAGAACAATAAGCTTTCTCGGTTGAGCATGCATATCATACAAAAATCCTAGTGCACCACTGCACTAAGCGAAGCACCACTAGCTACTAGTCAGAATCAAAGTCCTCCTCCTGCTACTCCGGGTCTGTATCCTCCTCTGTGTCCTCCTCATTGGAGTCCTCCTCCTCCTCATCAATGCATCAACCTATGCCACTACTCAGACATACTTGGCAGCGACGATGATCCTCTTCATCAAGGGGATCCACTCTAGATGAGCATGGTAGCACACGGCGATCAGGTCGTCATCCAGGTACTTCTAGCCATCATCAGTGACCCCCTCTAATAGATGCTCTATGTCACAAAGAAGTGGTTTCAACGTACTCCGCTGCCTCTCGTGTCCGTGAACGGGTGGATCTAACCCCTCCACCCTGCCCCTCCGTCGCTGATATCCTGTTGGAGGGTGTGGTCCGATGTTTGCACATACTCACAGTATGTCATCAGTATTTGTCATACACATAAACTAGCTACCACTAATCTAGTAAAGTATATATGAATGTAACCACATAAAACATCATGTATACGTACCATCATGTCCCTCGTCCTGTCCTGGAGATCGAGGCATCTCAGGATCTCCTCGGTAGTCCATGCATGCATATGGGTGGTCCTCTAGGAGGACTGGTAGCTGGCTCCACTGCATAAAAATATCTTGAGTAAATAATTGACCCACTAGGCTGCCTCCCTCCCGGATCATCATCTCACTCCACCTCCTCATGCAAAGCTCATGAGGCCCTCCCTCCTGCACTGCTAAGTGCAGTCGTAGGGTCGGTAATCGTTCAAAAAAGAATGAGCACAAAAACAAGGGGAAACAGAAATCCCCTCCTACTATCCTGGAATGGTTCAGAGAACGCTGAACCTATGTCAACTACATCTGGTCCCACCCATAGTAGGTTCCCCTCAGCACGTGGTCCACAATCTGGAGTTGCCCCCTTGAGATCTTGTGCGGTCATGATGACCCCAAGATCCGCAGCACCATAGCTACCACAGCTCGAGTCGCAAGACTCTCAATGTCGCACACCAGTATGTATGACGAGTGCACCGTCATAGAGGCATAGAAGTTCCTCTCGCAGAGGTCGTTTAGTGACACCCCATGTGTGAGCTTCAGCATCGTGTCACCGATCACACCTAGCATCGGGAGTCCATTCAGAAAATAAATATCGGGGAGCGTGATCTCAATATTCTCCCCCCAGATGATAAAACACTCCGCATCTGGGTCCCAGAAGCTCACCAGCGTGTCCAGCAATAGTCTCACAGTAAGCATGAGTGGAATGCGGAAGTACTTCAGTAGCCCACTCCAAGCGAGCATGTCCATTAAAGCTCTGTCCCCTAATGCATGCTCTCGTAAGGTACCAATATCTCACTCTCACCATACCACCCATGGAATCCTGTACGTACACACAGTCCCTATCAATTCAGGTCCATTCATACACAACAACTCATCTTGAGATGATTCGCTCCTGTTCACCCTTTTTGTGTGACCCAAGTCGCTTAAAAACCCTGAATAGGAGAAACGAAGTCGCTTATACATGCTGAACAGGTGCGACGTGGATCGCTTCTGTCTCCCCGACAATTGTGACCGGGTCATGCCTGTCATCTCAGTATGAGCGACCGAGGTCATGAATTTTCCCTCAATAAGCGTGACCCAGCCCTGCGATCCCCTTGAACTCCGCATAAGCCCTAGGATGGGAAAAATCACAAAGTAAACCAATGAAAAATACGAGTTTGACGAGAGTTCTTACCTGCAAGTTACGGATATGAAAAACGTTGGTCGAAATGAATGAACTCAACAAATGAGTTCTAGGGTCCTCCACTCCAACTCAACACTGAACAGTAACAATGACACATGTCAGGTGGTCCCCCCTATTTGTAGGCCTCCATTGGGTCTATTTTTCTTTCGAGCACCATAGAGTCACCCAGAGTCCGTTTGAGACGTCGTTCGCACCACCAGGTCTGATTTTCCATCCTCTGTCTTTTGACAATACCCTTGTCTTGTTCTATCACTATGATTTTCTGGGCCATTTCTTAGAATCCACCTTGGTTTGTGTGCCATTAAGTGAATCTCCCCTTGTATGTATCAGCATATTCACGAACCACTCTCTCCATCCATACTACAAAGTTGGCCATTTTTTACCACCATCCATCGTCCCGCAAGGGGGCCCCACCAGTGTTCTGCATTTATCCCCATTAGCCATGTTCACAACATAACCTCTTTCCATATATCGAACACTTCCCCCTTGCTTGATTGACCATTACAAAGCTTTTGGTAAGCTCTTTTATGAGTCCTAAAAGAATGAAAAGATCATCGAGAATCCTTGCCTCCTTTCACGCTTGTAAAAGTATTTGAAAGGGCGTCTATGTAGCCTCATTTATCTCCTTTCTTTGACTATGTAGACTATGATAAGAAAAGGACCACCCTGACACATTCACGCTAGGACCGGTTCCCTTTGTATCTTTTTATGCTTTCTTGGGCATTGGGACCGAACTTTATGAAAAAGCTCATGATGGGTTGTCTTTAATCTCTTTTCCAGCCTTCTCATCAAGAAAATATTGTCGAGCAAACTTGGTTTCGTTCATGCTCGTAAAATTATTTAAATGACCATCCAGTTAGTATAGGTTTAAACTTTTCTGACCTGACTGGACTATCAATGGTGAATAATTCTTCCTTCCCCAAAAGTTTGTGAGAGCTCTCCTTTGTACACTTCTATCCTTTTTTGGGCTGAGGAGACTACATATGAAAAAGAGAACACACTAGAGTCTTCTTCCTGTTTTCAGACTCTCTAAAAATGAAAACACCATCGTGCATTTACTTTCTCGGGCTCGCTAAAAATCCATGAGATCGTGTCATAACAGTGTCTTTAGGTGCCACTACATATGATACCACAGTATGGTAGCTTCCCCCCATTGGGTCTCCTTTGTTCAGAGTATTATTCGATGAGTCTTCCTTGGATCCCCTAGATATCACTAGTCAAGTTATCTCCCTCAATATTTCCCATTTACAGTTATCTTTCGGGTATTACAGCTATGATCCCTCTCCCGTGAGTCTGTTTCATTTGCTTCCAGGTCAGTCATGCCATCATACTCTAAACAAAGGAAGTTTGAGTCCCTTGTACTCCCCTTCCCCTGTTCCTTCATTCAGTGTGTCAGTTCCCAGATTGATTCCACATCTTTAGTTATCACCCCCGCGCTTCTAGTCAAGGACACATCATTGCCTTGATTAGTTGCAGGTCTCCCTTTGTTGACATCAACACATCTATTCCAGAGGATTGACCCAGAGGCCCATGGATCCTGACTTCATTTACCTTATTGATGAGTTCCTTGGCCCACTTGAGAGGAGTCATTAGTGCCTCTCGGGATGGTTGTGTCTCACGTGCTCGACTTCAGCTACTTCATCGCATCATTGAGATTCGTACAGGGTATTGGGCTGTTCATTATTTGGTCAAAGACCCTGGTTGTCACCTAAATATAGCACATTCGTGAGTCTACTATGGGACCCACACAGTTTCATGTCCCTTGTGATTTTTGGGTTGCGTTTGCGACTATTTTTGGAAGCCCCCAGTGTAGTGCTTCCATGTATCTCCAGTACTTAATGCAACATATTGTATCACAAAGATTTGAACTCTCTATCATTGAATCCCTCAAGTTATGTACACTTCCAGATCCAGCAGAGCATCAGTTATGAAGATATTGCATTCCATGAGAATTCCATTGTTCCTCTATATCAGTTCTTCAGATCAAAATTATTTTTCAGCCTCCTCTCGAGGCCACCATTATGTAACATAAGTTGTATATATATTGATTGGCTCCCATATTTTTGAGCCTTGATCCCATAATTTATTCTTTTGACATTGTTACGAGCATGGGGATGCCTGCCTTGTCCATAAACATGTCACACATTATGTATCTCATCCATTTTTAGGAACAATTAATAAAAAACCAAAATTCGTCGTGTTTCAAATGAGGAAGCGCCTCTTCTTCACAGGTCTTGCTAGTCTCTCCACTATTCCCATGATCCTATGATGTCCATCATCCATATGATGAGCTCCTACCTTCACACATCAGGGGGCAATATGTTAACACAAAAAATTGTTCACCTAGCTCTACATGGTCTAAACCACATACATACATCATGTTCCTACCACATTTCCCTTACTTTTCACCTTTGCAATTGTATTTATAGTCCAAAACATTATTATTTACTATGGTTTACCCTCATTCTCTCCCAAAAAGGGTAAAAAAAAACCCAAAAAGGGTCAAAACCCTAAAAAGGGTGCAAAAACCCTTGAAAAGGCTCAAAAACCCAAAAAATGGTCAAAAACCCTAAAAAGGTGCAGAAACCCAAAAGAGAGAAAATGCCCAAAAACCCTAAAAACATGTTATAAATATAGTGTGAAGGTCTCTCCCAAAGGATTCTTACACCTTTTTTCCCATTGTTTATTTTGTGAGTACGGCGAGACACCTTTTGCTCTCGAGTATTCACACACCATTTTGCCATCATCACGTTGCCATAGCATTCTCACTTAGTATGTTGAGACATTCTATGTACCCACCTGGAGAACTAGCCTATGGAGAGGCTGGCCATTTTCGAGACGGCCACAGTGGCCCATTTTTACAAGAAAGAAGGTATAATTTTCATGTATTTTCATTTTATTTAGTTTAACCCTTGTATATGTTTAGTTGCTTTGTGTTACTGATCTTGTTTATTGCTGTAGTTTTTTCATGAACTCTCCATTACTGTCCCATTGACATAAAGCTGGTTCTTTTTCACTTAACAGGGGTAAAAACCCCGTTACATATACAATTTTTTTAGTTGATCACTCTACACCCAATCTTCTTGCTCAAAATAATCAAAACAATGGTCGAGAATAGCAACCTGGTAGGTTATATCACAAATGGATGAGATAAATCCTTCTATTTGTGAGTTGGAGCACCATAGGGTTCAGTGGAGGATCCTAATATCAGTATTTATATCACGAAACTCTACAACCAACTCCAAAAGCTCAGCTACTGCTCCTTCCTTTGACTTCATGTTACATCGAGTCATAATCACCCACAAAACCAACAACACTAAAATCCACCCCTATGTTGAAAGGATATGAATATGCCATGTAAAAAAATTGATTGTGGGAAAGCGTCACATACATAAGAGCGCCATTAAACAAAACAAGATAGAATAGATTCCACGACCAACTAAGCAAACTTTTCCACTGAGAATACATCAAACCCCACACTATCACTCTTTTTCACTCAAAACATATACTTACCATCCACCTTAGAAAAAAAAACCCAAACTTGCAGAACCCATGGAGGAGACAGGAAATGAGACATAGTTCACCACTGTAATACCCTAGTTGTTAAGCCCGAGACTTATGATCCTTTGTGTGACTTATGTTCTCTTGCATTATGGACTTATGATATTTTATATGATTACGGAATTATGCTTCTTTGTGTGATTAATTCAATTAAAGACTTATTATTAATGTTTGATAACATGACTTTGGACTTTGGCACTATTATTAATGTTAATATTATTACTAGAATCTCTACTATAATTGAATGTTGTTAATGATTGATTAAATAAACAATTGGCTCAACAAAGGAAACTAAACGAGTATGGGGGGCCATGGATTCCACAAAGTAAGGGGGAATGGGGACATCCATAGCACCTTATAACTTGCTATTAGTTTATTTTTGTACATCCCAATTCATATTTGCGCCTTAGTGAGATTAGTAATGTTGGTCACCCAAACCTTGTCCAAAGAACCCTATTCTAAAAAATTATGGACTGTGGAGTTAATATTGCATATTTTTCACACCTTACTGGGCCCCTCTTTCCTAGGGCGCCCTCCTTGGGAAAATATTCCCTCACATTTATGTGTTTATGGTACTTTATGAGCTATTTTCTTAGTTTTTAGGGGTTGTAAGCTATGTACTAGTATCCATTCTTACACCATGCATTGATGATCCTATTTTGTGCTTCCATGATATTTATGACCCTATTGGATTCCCTCTCTCACTTATTTTTCCCTCCTTGATGTTTTGCAACCCCCTTCATGCATTAGTGTGCCTCCATGTGCTCTTCATGGCTCCACTCCTTAGATTTTGGGTAACTCCTCCTCATGGTCCTAATTCGGGAAAGGGAATCTTTTCACTAAGCCGCCACTCCACTAATTGAAGTTAATTCTCCATGATGAAGCTTAAATCTTACCTCTCTCTAATTTGGGTTGATCCCTTTAGGTTAGAGTTGTCCTCCTTATGATATATGTTAATGCAAAAAATTGTTCACCTAGCTCTATATGGTCTAAACCACATACATACATCATTTCCCTACCATTTTTCCTTACCTTTGACCTTCAAAACTATGGTTTACCTTCATTCTCTCTCAAAAAGGCCAAAAAACCCACAAAAAGCCCAAAAAAGCTCACAAAAGAGCTAAAAAGCTCACAAAAGGGCTAAAAACCCCCCAAAAATGGCTAAAACACAAAAATGGGCTTAAAAACCCAAAAAAAGGATTAAAACCCTAAAAGAGAGAAAAGGATAGAAAAACTATAAAATAGTGTGGAGGTCTCCATCACAAGATTCACTTATTCCTTCATCCATTATTCAATTTCGTGAGTACGGTGAGAAACCACTATTCTCAAAGTGCTCACATAATTTTTCCAATCATTCCATAGCCCCACCATCTCCCATCTAGTACGTTGAGGAATCCTCCGTACTAACCAGCCTGTGAAGAGGCGGCCCATTTCCAAGTTTGGGGCACAGTGGCCCATTTTCAAGAAAAAGAGGAGCTATACTTGTCACGTTCTTTGTCTAATTAGTTTAGTTGTATTTGCTTACTGTTTTTTGTTTACAAATATTATTGTTTGTTGTAGCTCCTTTTTCCATGAACTCTACCCTTCTGTCTCATAGACAAAAAGGAGGTGCTTTTGCACGTAGCAAGGGTGAAAGCCTTACTATAGTTTTGGTGACCATACTCAGTCGATCCTCTTGGATCCCTTGTTTTGCAGGTGTTTATTTCGTTCTCACTCGCAGTCGACACTGATCAGACCCTCACAGGGTCAATCCGAACATGTATGGCACCAATGCCTGCTCCTCTTGGCCCCTGCTGTCTTTCTTTTTTAATTTTTTCCAATTTTGGCCCAAGTTGCATATTTCAAGCCAAAACCCGCAACCCAGTCACACTTTTCGAGCCTAAACCCGCGACCCAGGTCGCATCTTTACCCCCTTAAAGTGCGACTTGCCTGCCAGGGAAAAGTCGCTGCTGTTTTTTCAATTTTAGCGACCCAGTCGCCTCTGTTTGGCCTATTTGAGCAACCCAATCACGGATGTGCACCAGTTAAGTGTGACCTATTTATTTCTGAGCCCAGTTACATGTGACCCAATCACAGCTATCGACCTGTTACATGTGACATGTCTATTTTTAAGTGGATTTCTATAATTTACATTTCTATATTGCATTTTAAAAAGTTCGGAATTAACCCACATATTTGGCTCCTCCTCCTTTACTCAGCCATCACCCTCTGGGGTTGTTTAAGATACGGTGGGAGGTTAAGTAAGTTTAGTAATAGGCATCCACTTTACTATTGTTCTTTTCAATTAAAAACAAGTGACTTTGGAATCTATGGGGAGTGGAAGACCGTTGGGGGTCTCACGGCATTAGCGTCCTCCTTGTTGAGCGTCGGGCACTTGGGGTTTGACCCATGGATATACGGGTGGACTTGTTTCCACTTTGTTGAGAGCACAACAATCCCTCTTTGATTTGAAGGATACAAAGTTGGGGTAGTCACACTATTGGTTTGCAAACATTACTGTCAATCACCTATTTTCATACCCTTGTCTGTTTTGCACTTTATTCTAGTTTGCTTTTACCTTTCTGAAATACCAGAAATGTTGATGGAGGAGAAAAGAAACGTAATGTAAAATGTATAAGAAATAAATATGAAGAAGATGGTTTACAATAATAATTGCCTCGGGTATTTATACCTTAGGTGGGGAAGAGAGGTGACTTTTCAAGTCACCTCTTAGTTTAATTACAAACATTTACTAAAATTAACCTAGCTTAATATTTAAATTTAACATTTGTAACATTTCCTTCTCTTTTTAAATTGCTTTGTCCTCAAATCAGGGTAAAGACGGGTGTTGCTGAACGAATTTCTTTGTTTCCCATGATGCATCTTCTTCTGGGCAATTCTTCCACTTAATGAGGTATTCCTTGATCATTCTAGTGCGTAATCTCCATTCTCTAATGTTGATGATAGCTTCTGGTTCTAAGATTAGTTTCCCTTCTTCATCTAGAGTGGGGATTGTTGTTTGAACTGATTGTTGTTGACCCAACAACTTTTTAAGATTTGATACATGAAAGACATTGTGAATTCGACTTGTCTCTGGTAACTTTAGCTCATATGCTACGTTGCTAATCTTCTATATAATTTGGTATGGACCATAGAATTCAGGTGCTAATTTGTTCTTTCCTTGTTGTTTTAATGATAATTATTTGTATGGTTGAAGTCTTACAAATACCCAATCTATTAATTCAACTCTCTCTCGGTTCTATGATGGTCTGCTTGTTGTTTCATACGATTTTGTGCCATAGTTAAATTATCCTTGAGTGTTTGCATAATTCGTTGGTTGTCTTCTAGTTGATATTTTACGGCGGGTACTTTTGTGCTTCCTTGAATGATTTCTTTCCATCGGGGTGGTTCATAACTATATAATGCTTGAAAAGGAGTCATCTTTGCTGAGGTGTGATATGTAGTGTTATACCACCATTCTGCAAGATGTAGCCATTGTAACCATTTGTTATGTTTGTCTGTGATGAAACTACGGAGGCAGGTTTCAAGACACTTGTTGACCACTTCGATTTTCCATCGGTTTGTGGGTGATATGATGAGCTCATATTAAGAGTGATCCCTGTTTGCTTGCAGAATTCCTTCCAAAAATTTCTTGTGAATTTGGCGTCTCTATCGCTAACTATAATTTTTGGGAAACCATGTAATTTGTAAATATTTTTACAAAACACTTCAACGATTTGTTTAGCGGAGCCAGTTTTCTTTATACCCATGAAATGTGCATATTTCGTTAGTCGATCTACTACCACAAGAATTTTATCCTTACCCTCTGATAAGGGTAACCCTTCAATAAAATCCATATAACTTTCCTCCCACTTTTGCTTTGGAATATGCAATGGGTGGAGTAGCCTTGGAGTCATGATATTTTCGCTTTTATTCCTTTGACATGTGTCGCATTCGGCTACGTATTTTTGAATGTCCTTATGCATTCCTTTCCAATAAAATGACTATATGGCATTATAATATGTTTTGAAAAAACCTACATGTCCGGCAGCAGGTGGATCATGAGATTCTATAATTACCTTAGTTTTAAACCTTGATGTTGGGTTTCAATAGATCCTTCCTTTGTACCACAAGATGTCATTTCACCACTTGAATTTTGAACCTCTATTTGGGTCTTCAATTAAGGCGCACGTGTTTGGATCTTTATCGTATTCTCTTCGTATAATGATTGAAATTGCATATGTCTGGACTTCATCCTTTCTAGATAGAGCATCAATGACTAAATTGCCATTCCCTCTTTTATGTAATATCTCCATATCAAAGGTAGCGATTTTTTCTATCCACTTCTGTTGTTCTGTTGACAATGTTTTTTGTTGGAGGAGGTATTGAAGACTGTTATGGTCTGTTATTATCAGTATTTTTCTCCCTAGAAGGTATTGTTGCCATTTTGTTAAGGCATGTATAATGGCCAACATCTCTTTATCATAAGTGGACTTCAAACTTTCTCTCTTGTTGAGCTTTCTACTTTCGAATGCTATTGGGTGCCCTTCTTGCATCAAAACTGCTCCTAATCCGAACCCTGATGCGTCGTACTCTACTACAAAGGGTTTTGTGAATTTTGGCATGGCTAATACCGGAGTTGAAGACATCATGCATTTTAATGTTTCAAAACATTTTTCTGCTTCACTATTCCATTGGAAGGAATTTTTCTTCAATAAATTTGTGAGAGGGGCAGTTTTATGGGAGTAATTCTTTACAAATATTCCATAGTATCCTGTTAGGCCTAGAAATCCCCTTAGTTTCAATATGTTATCAGGTTTGGGCCATTCCATGATTGCATTGATTTTACTTGGATCAACCTAGACACCTTCCTTTGATATTTTGTGACCTAAGTAGTCCACTTCTTCTTTCCCAAAGGTGCACTTAGACCTCTTCGCGTAGAATTTGTTTTCTTCCAAAATGGTAAGTACTTGACTTAAGTGTTCCAAATGCTCCTTCCATGTTCTGCTATATATGAGAATGTCATCAAAAAACACTAGTACAAATTTCCTTAAGAATGGTTGGAACAATTCGTTCATTGCATCTTGAAACGTAGCTGGAGCGTTGGTCAACCCGAAGGGCATTACTTTGAACTCATAATGGCCTTCATGAGTGCAAAAAATAGTTTTAGCTATGTCTTCTACTCTAACTTTGATTTGGTAATAACCAGATCAGAGATCCAACTTTGAAAAGTACTTAGCCCCATGAAGTTCATCCAGCAACTCATCAATGAATGGGATCGGAAATTTATTTTTGATAGTTATTTTGTTCAGTCCTCTGTAATCTATGCATAGCTTGAACGACCCATCCTTCTTTCGTACTAGCACTACTGGAGCTACATAGGGGATTCTACTTTTTGAAATGACGCGACACTTTTGAATATCCTGAGTTAACCTCTCGATTTCTGTTTTATGGTGATGTAGGTATCTGTATGGTTTGCTACTTGCAGGTTTTGTCCCTAGTTCTATTTCGATTATGTGTTCAATCTTTCTATTTGGTGGAAGATCCATGGGTAGTTCTTGAAACACCTTGTGATGTTTTTTAATCAGCTCTTTTATCTCTGTTTGTTTGTCCATGTCTCCTTCACACGTTAGAAGCTCCATTTCTTGGCATTGAAGTATGTATGCTGCTGCGCCTTTCCGAAGTAGTTTTCCATCTTATGTGATGTAACTAACTGTGTCGGAGGTGGTTGGAACCCGTATAATTTGTGTCTTCCCGAACGATTGGAATTCAATAAAATGCTCTTGGTAATTTGCGGAGTATGTACCCAAAGTTTGTAACCATTGTATTCCTAATACTACATCGATTCCTTCCAGTGGTACCACAAAAAAATCTGATTCTAAGTTATATTCTTGCATTTGTAACTTGACTTTGTGACATTTTCCCACATTGTCAATCTTCTTGCCATCTGCTACCATAACCTTCATGTTAGGTACTGGACGAACAAATAAGTTAAATATTTTAGCAAGGTTGGCATTAACGAAGTTATGGGTGCTGCCAGATTTGATGAGAATTGTGATGTTATTATTTTTTATATGTCCTTTAATCTTCAATGTTTGTGGTTGGGAGATTCCGGTAATAGAGGCTAATGATATTTTTGGGGTGTCGTCCTCGATTTCTGTTTGGTATTCCGGTTGACTATCAACCTCGTTCTCAATTGGTTCTTCGACTTCCAACTCTCCTTCTTCTGCTTCACATGCATACAATTTATTTTGTAAGCATCGGTGCTTATGATCCCATTTGTCTCCACAGAACTTACATTTCTCTTCCTTTATTATCTGGGCCTCTAAACTGGGCTTCGTTCCTTCCCTTATTTGTGGTGGTGTATATCTTGGATTTCCTGTGTATGTTGATTGGAAAGGCTTCCTTTTGGAGTCATCTTTGTCGAAATGTGTATGAGCAGATTTCTTGATTTTTTTTTCAATAATCCTGGCTTTGCGTTGTGCTTCCTCCAAGGTAGAGATGTTATGTAACTCTAGTTCATCATAGATGTGTTGTTTAAGACCGTGTATGTAGGTCTGTAATCGTTGTTCATCGGTTAACTCTGGGACTCAAGTTGACAACGCTTGCCACTCACAGGTGTACTCATCGACACTATTTTTTTGTTGTAACCTTGTGAGTTTGGAAAAAAAATATTTTTCATCAACGCCCTGGAATATTTTGATGAGGTCATTCCTGAAACTAGCCCAGTTGTGAGAACATATTCTTGCAGTGTTCTTCCACCATAAGTACCAATTGTAAGTGTTTCCTTCTAGATGCATGGAGGCATATTTAATTTTCTCGCCTTTGTAATGGATGTTGTGGATGTCTAGGTATTCCTCTTTGTTAATCCATGCTATGCATTGTCGTTCGTCCCCGTCGTATTTGGGTAACTCGACTTTCACCCGCATTTGGTGTCCTTGTGTATATGATTTTGAGGACGACATGTTGAATAGAGGATCTGGATGCTCCGGTATTCTTGGAGATTTTGGATGCAGGTCATTAGATATTTGTAATTTGTCCAAGATGGCGGTTAAAACTGCCTGATTTTTCTTTTGGTCTTCTTGTAGAGTGAGGAAGGTATTCTCCATTCGTGACATGATTTGTGTCCAAGTCAATGTCAAATTGTCAGTCATTTGTTTGATCTTTTCCTGTAGTTCCTTGTAGTTCTTGTTAACACCATTATTTAACAAGGGGATAAAAAACCATGGTGGAGGAGAAACAACAAGTGTTTGCCAAACTTTGGTTAAAGGATATATTGTAAAAATGGGACTATAGGAAAAAAGGCGATTAAGTCAACGAAGATCCTAAGCCGCGATGGAAGAAGGAAGAAAATCAATGGTTGATATTCTCTCCGCTCCTCAGAGATGCAAGGAAGATAAAAGTTTTTCCGGGCGCTTATCGGGTGCACGGATCAGTGGCCATCAAGTTGTTTCGGGCAGATCCATGGTCTATATCCAATCCGCTTCGTGAAGTTGCATCTTGGTTAAAGTAATACAGTCCGGCAGAATCGAGTACATGCTACTCAATCCAATGACTGAGAGGTGAGGTCAGATCACATCCATGGTCGAGATTGATTCCGGAACCAAAACCTGCACGACCGATAAACCTAAAGCACCCAGCAGAATGAGTTATCCGATGATCGATCTGACGGTTGAAAATCAAAGTGAATCAGATCAACGGCTATCATGATTTCCGGAGAGTGAACTTGCGCGGGGGATAATTCTGAAGTGCCCAGCGGAATTTGGTACGTGGCATATGATCCGACGGTGGAAAGTTAAAGGCATATCGCATCAACGGCTGAGGATGATTCCGGGGATCAAAGCTGCACGACGGTTAAAGTGACGGAGCCCAGCGGAATTCGGTACGTGTCACCCGATCCAACGGCTCATGAATAAAGGCGGGTCGCATCTACGGCTGTGAGGGATTTCGGAACATGAAGTTGCATGAGGAATAGCGTCGGGAAACTCAACGGATTTGGATATCTCTTTCCCGATCTGACGGCGGGTGATAAAAGGCAATTTCATCGACGGTGGGAGATCATTCCGGGATGGAGACTGGCACGTTGTTTATCACCAAGACGCCTGGCGGAATGAGGTACATGGCACATGATCCAAAGGCCATAAATTAAAGAGAAATCAGATCTAGGGTCTTGAATGAAGCCGGAAAATAGAAGTGCACGGCAGTTAAGAATAGATGGTGGTTGCGGAAAATAAATGCTGTCCACGTGGCGAATTGCGTGGTTCTATAAAGGCAGGGTTGACCTCTCCAATGATTATTTTATTTGCTCGGGACCCGGCGAAAAGGACTTGGCGATTTGGCAGCTTCCATTTGTCAGTTTTAGGCATGCTCCGAGCACACGCCTCCACAGTAAGCAAGGTAGGACTTGAACCCTGTAACTCATTCATCCAATTACCATTGTAAATTAAGTAATGGACCAAGGGAGAGAAATTCGAGTGTCTGGTCAGGTCGTGGATGACAGAGAGGAATTTTTAGTAGACAGACACAGGGGCGTGTGCGACCCCTTCCTATCCACAGGGAGCGTGTCCGGCAGTAAAGAGAAGTTGTGGTCCTATTACTCACAGGGGAATGACATTCTGAATGTATGCAAGTCTTTTTTGTATCACTTCGCCCTTGAGCAAACCCTCCACTTCCCAGAATTTGCCGAGTGGTGTGCGGTGAACTATTCTCCCTCTCAGAGGGTTATTGTGAGTCAGTCCGCATCCAAAATACTGTGTAAAATTGATGCTTCAGTCGTCAGAGAAAACCTTAGTCTACCCGAAAATTACCCTGTAAATCGTGAGTCTGTAAATGAATCTGTCCTTGCTGAATTTTTCAAAAATTGTGAAAGTGAAAGTCGCTGTCAATTCTTCTCAAGTATCCTGAAGGAAGGTCAGTCCCTTGAAGGCCTTTTCTCGCCTTACCCCTTACACATGTTTAGGACTGAAGTGCAATTGGTAGTGTCTCTGGTCTGTCAAGTGTTAGGTCTGGATGACGATTGTCATGTAGGTGATGTCATCCTTGGTTTCTTATTAAGAATAAATTCTTTAAGCCCTGAGTCCCAGTCAGTCCCTATGCTTAATTTAGATGAATACCTTGCCGAAACGATCCACCCTCAGTTGACTGAGTTTCCAAAGGTCCAGTTCCTTAGGTTTCAAACATACTTGCTTAACATGCTATTATGCTCTAATGTTACTGAATTGAAATTCTTAAGTACTCTATGCTCTTCTGATTTGCCCAAGCAAATCAACATGTTCGAATTTGCTAATTCGATCATGTCTAAAATGTACAAAATGTTATTCGATGAGGACCTGCCCCGTGTTCTGGACGAGATGAGATGGCTAATGCAGTCTTCACCCGAAGATCGTGTGGGTGACTGGTTCCTGTACAGAGGTTACACAGTGTTAAGAGTATATGGCTTTACTGGTCAGCCTTATAGGCTGCCCTCCTTCTTGACCCCAAGGATTTTCGCACTAGAGTTCATGAGGCAGAGATTGTTGTCTGAGGAAGAGCACTTTGGTGCTTTCAAAAAATCTTCAAACATTAAATTTCCACTTAAAGTCGGCCCTTTCATTTTTAAAGGTAAAGGCGCCCTGGCTTTTATAGAAAAGTTGTTGGAGAATATGGATTTCATAAAAGATGTAAATATGAATTACGACCCCCACCATGTGATCTCATTGAGAAAATAGGCCAACAAGAATAAACCATTTGAGCATCAAGCTATCAAGCGGTTAGCTGAAATGGCCAATTTGTTGCAGTGTACTGATAGGTCAAATTCTGATGAGGAGACACATACCATACCTGTCACAGCGACCCAAATAACAGAAGGTGCTGGTATTGTGGTCAAGAGGAGTTTGTCTGAAGCTGAGAGTATGGATGTAGATGAAGAGGGGCCCCATAAAAGGGTAAAGCTGCTTGAAAGTGGTGAAATTGTAGATGAGGAAGTTTCTGATGGTTCCAAAAGGGTTGCCCTAGTTCCCATGAAAGCGGTGCAAGTAAGTCAATTCTCTTTTGAAAATGTGGAGGGTGATGTAGACAGTTCGGAATTATGCCACGTGTTTAAGTCGAAGGAAGAGCTCAAAGCCAGCTACATGGAGAAGAGGAAACAGTCTATGGAGGAGACGAGAAATTTGCTCCCGAGGGTGAGAAGTTTGTACAGTTCAAAAACCTCACTAGTCTCTGCTAGAGATGCTGAGAGGAATACTTTTAAAATGGCTATAGTAAGCGACAAGAAGATGTCTGAAATGGAGATCCGGCTAGACAAAATCAGCACTCCGGATAAAATTCAACTTCACAAACAGACCAGCGATATCATCTACTCAGACTTACTACAAGCCATGGTGAGGATTAATAAATTGCAAGTTTTGATAGATAAACTAGAAATTCAATTGAAACATGAGAGGGTGGAAAATAAAGCAAATGTTGTTCAGATTAGAAAGCTGCAAATAGACATTGCTAGTTCAAACAGCACCCAGGCAGTCAAGAGGATGTTAGAGGAAAAGGACAATGCACTCCAGGTCCTGAAAAAGAAGCTGAAGATCCCAGGTGTTGAACATGTTCAGTCATCTGAGTTACTAGCTCTCCAAGAAGAGAAGGATAAAGTCCATCAAGAAATGATGGAGTATAAAGGAAGAGCTGGGGAGCTACAGGAAGAAAAAGAGAAGTGGGAAGCCGAAAGGGAGGAACTGTTATCCCAAATCTCCTTGATGAAAAAAGATCAGAATGAAGAGAAGGAGATTATGGAAGAGTTGATGAGCCAGACTCCCACCGGCGAGGACTTGTCTATTGTAAATATCCAGAAGCCATTAGATGATTTCTCTACTGATGATTTGTTGGTGCCAATGTCCCAGGTGAGTTTGAAAGAAGAAGCAATCAAATATTTGAAAGCAGAGAATGAAAAGATGAAAGCTGAATTGGCCAAAGTAAGTGAAAGCAAAAAACAAATACTGCAGGACAGGAATCAATTACAGAAGAAATTCCATGAGCTAAAAGAAAAATGCATTGGGAAAGGCCCTCTTCAGGGGGCAAAACATATCATTTGGGATACCTTGTTTATAGAGATTACCAAGTTCCGACACTATCTAAATTTTATTGATGATTTGAATATAATGATAAATTTGGCTCACCAGAGATTAAAACTGGTAAACGAACATATGGAGAAAAGACCTCTTGCTACAGCTCAGAACACACTGAATTTTCTAAATTCACTGTCATATCAGAAGTTGCACGAATTGGGCATAAAGGACAGAGTATCAATAGTGATGTGGGCAAAGAGAATCATCCATAAGCATCACTTAATCAAAACGGTCCAAGATAAATCAGAAGGATTGCTTCTGCAGGTTAAAAATTTTAAACAAGAATTTAAAGAGCTGTTCGAGGACGGATTACCTTCTTTCTGGGACGGAGAGGGGCAGATGTTCTCACAGGAACATTATCATAACCTGCTTGTTCAGTGCCGCATGGACCACTCCAAATTCAATGATTTGGAGAAAAGCCTGACAGGGAAGACCATTGTGGATATGCTCACAGAAGATTTCGAGATTCTGCAGAAGTTCGCCATCATCAGAAGTAGATTGCCCAGAAAGTCCTATGAAGCATATATGGAGCTCGAGGTATCAATTCGGGAAATGACAGAGTGTGACGCCCCAAATTCGGAGCAGTGGAAAGCCGTGGAGCGGTTTGGAAAGACAAAGTATATTCTCCATCCCTAGAAACAGGTGTCATGCACTGAAGAGCTGATGGGGCAAAGACGTGGAGCTGATGGGCAAAAGTTTGTTATCAAGTTGATTTGCACTCTATGATCTGTTAGGTTTGGAGTTGTAACAAACTTCCTAGGGGTTAGGAATTCAGTTACAAACTCTAAATTAAGCCGATCATTCTGTTATTGATCTTCTTGTTGGGAGACCTATCATTTTATGTATAAATATGCATCTTTTTTAAGAGATGGGGGTTGGAACCCATCGGGTGGTGAATAATTTTGGAGAACATATCTGTTTTTGAAATAATAAAGTGAATGCATGAGAGTTTTTGTCAGAGATTCATGTGTCGTTGATATTGCAGTCTGTGCCTCTTTCTTTATGTGATTGTATTTCCCTTGTGTAACACTCCATTTTGTTTCTTCCTCGTATCTGGAATATAGCGTTAGATGATTGGAATTCATGTGTTTATGCTCTGGTCATCATTTCAGATATTATATGATTTTTTCTGCTAAAGTTGATATAGAACTCATCCTTGTTGATGCTCTATATTAATGGGTTGTTTCTTCATCTCTTCTATTCCACCTGAATCAATTTGAATGACTGTGATGATGTGATTACCTTGCCTTTGATGAATATCATGTATATGTCTTTGTGGCATATTTATATTGTATATGACTCCATGCCCAATGGTTATGTGATTGTTTCAGCCAAATACATAAATCTTTGAATGTTATTTTATATCTGGTCTTGTTAAATCTGGTCCTGTTAAATCTTTATTGAGAGATCCCTCTCTGGAAGAAAATACCAGTTTCTTCCTAAAGTGGTTTTGCTGTTACCTTGGAGTTTACCTTTTACAACCTGGGTACATTCTAAGTGCTAATAGTTCTTGTTAATCTTCTCATTGATTTGGTCGAACTGAGCGTCCATTGATCTTGTGATTGGAATTTTCTCGGCGCTAAATGTGGATTTATTTTTGTTTGCGATATGATGCCAGCCCGCCACGATTTTTTTTAAAAATAATTATAATAATAATAATTATTATAATATAGTTTTGTTTAATAATAATATAAATAATTAATAATATTAATAAAAATATATTAATATTAATAATTTATTTAATATTAAATTGGTATTGGAGAGGAGGCGAGAGGAGGGGTGCTGGGGAGAGGCAGAATGGTGGAGCAGGATGGGAGTGTAGATGGAGTGCAGCATGAGCATGTGGATGGTAAAGAGGAGGTGTGTAGCAGAAGTGAGATGGTGGTGGACTGGTGTCGAGAGCTGAGAGGCTCTAATACCACTGAAATACCAGAAATGTTGATGGAGGAGAAAAGAAACGTAACGTAAAATGTATAAGTAATAAATATGAAGAAGATGGTTTACAATAATAATTTCCCCGGGTATTTATACCTTAAGTGGGGAAGAGAGGTGACTTTTCAAGTCACCTCTTAGTTTAATTACAAACATTTACTAAAATTAACCTAAATTAATATTTAAATTTAACATTTGTAACACTTTTAGACCTGCTTTGGTATAGCCCTTTGCTTGTTTATTACAGGAAATCCATTGTCATTTCATATTTGAAAGTAAAAGTAAAACAATTTCATACACAAGTGCACACTTAATCACACCAATAATCAAACAAGCTCAGTTCATGACACCGAGAAAAACCTTAAAAGTAACAAAATTTAATTACTAACATTCGGTTTGGGACATAAGTCTCATCCGCAACAACTATGGGAAGTACTTGGGATTTTCCCTAAAATTCATTGTGAGGAGTACCAAAGGAACCCCAAAGTAGCTAGCCATTGAGATGCCTACCAAGCGAAATGGACAATGAACCCCACCGGATTGACTAGATACCCACCTGTGAGGAAAACCAAATCATTGTGTTCAGGCAGTCTTGGTGGCCGAGTGACTCCTTTTGATCCAAGAGGAAGGTGATTTAAACTGGGGTCCAAATTCATTACATGTTACTACTACAACCATCATTTCTTCACCATGGTATTCCCATCGAATTAGGGGGCACTCCCCTTAGTTTGGTTCTTTAGACTGTCACCGTCAAAGCCCTCTTCAACAACCCTCCTCACCTTCAGAAGGACACACAACCTCTAATTTTGATTTAGAATCCTACCACTCCGAAATGAATATGTTCACTACATCGTCTAGCCCCATGGCTGTCACTAATCCCAATCCCTTATTCGGAGGGGGAAGTGGTGGTGGACCTATGTCCTTGCCACCCATTATAACAGGAATCCTTGCCAGTGGTACCACCACCACTGCGCATGTTGATGTAGGTACGCTACCCATTAATGGTGGCTCCACATCAGCTACCACAATTCCTATGGTACCACCTTATATACCTTAGGGCAATGGCCCTTCCACGACCATTCCGACTATCCCTACTACAGGAAGTCAACCTCAGATACCCCCAGTCATGCATGGAATTCATACTCCTGCAAAATCTGACGCCATTGCCGGCCCAACCCGAGCCAACATCGGGTCTAACCTACCATTTATGGCTCGTCTTAACTTGCCAAATTTGGCTAGGCTAATGAATGACCTCATCAGTCATCAACCCCATTGGCCTCCCATGCCAATAAAACTTCCTTCATACATATCAAAGTTTGATGGAAAGGCGGGTGAGGACCCCCAAAACACTATTATGTCTTTCCATTTATGGTGTTCCTCAAACATCATTGTGGATGACTCCATCAGACTGAGGCTATTACAACGCACGCTTACGGATGTTGCTGCGAAATGGTACATCGAACTACCACATGCCTCCTACCCATACTTCTTTTCACTGGCCTCCACATTCCTCCAGTACTTCCAACTACCTATCCAATATGATGAGGGAGTGGATATCCTTCTATCCTATCGTCAAAACACAGCTACTCACATCACTGACCACATCCATGAGTGGCTATGGCGCCGTAGCCTATGCAAAATCCAACAAGATGACGTGATCTTCCTTGATTGGTTCCTAAAAACCTTGCTTCCACCTATAGCCAAGGACGTCGCCTCTGAGTAGCCCTAGATTGAGGAGGAGGCCATCTTAAAGGCCCAACAGTTCGATTTAATCTACGCCTAGTCTAGATATTTATATACCATCATACCAGATGCTCCCCGTATCGGCACCTCCCGTCATGATATGATGAGGGAATACCATGTTGCAGATGGTATCATCGGCTCTGTCTCAAAACAACCTCAGTACTATGTGACACCCCCGATGATGCCACCTCACCCAAGAAACACCCATAACGTTGCGCAACCCAACCACATCCCCAACTGCTCACAGATGATGGCTCGGTCTAGAGCCTCCTCCACCTATGCACATCCCACACCAAATCAACACACCCATGCGCCGGCACAGTTGTATTCAGCCCCAACGACCGGATTTGCAGCTCCCCCATCTCCTTCGGTCTATTAAGCACCACAAGGGAAACAAGCGTCGAATCTTGCCCCATCTCCTATGGTTTCCACAGGATAGGTTTTTTCTCAGCAAAACCTTCCCAACCAAGCCTCCCCTAACAACCAAGAAGGGCAGGGTAAGAAGAACCTAGGGAGAAACCGAGGTAACAATCAACTGCAAGGAGGCGGCTAGCAGGCTAACCCACCCAACAAAAACGGTGCCAATCCACCGACACAAAACCCCCAAAATACTGCACGACCAGGAAAGAACCCACAGTTACAGACTAATCATCCGTGTGCCCTATGTAACACCTTCGGTCACTATATGCATTTGTGCCCCCACATGGCTCATGCCTACCAGTCTCTCCAAAATGAATCTCAACGGGATGCCAATGCTGCAGCCCAGGATCAACCCAATCCAACACCACCAGGTCCTCCGCCTATGGTGCTACAAAACCCATTACCACATCAAGGATTGGTTGCAACTGTACCTTTGGCCCCACCTGCTGCCGCATCCCCCGAAGCTCCTACCATGACTCCACCTACAGAGACTGGTGTCCGCCACCTGATGACACTGTCAACTAAATACATCAACCTTTAGATTCAGCACAACCAATATAGCTCCACCACAGCCCCCGCTGACCCATCAACGACATCTACCTCCAACACTTCCAACATGCCCCTCCACTTACCTGCACCCCCCATAGATGGGGCAGCCAAAGGTCCATGGTTTCCCATACGACGTATCATCAGCAACGCAACTGCTCGAGCCGCCTTAAATTATAGCATTGTTGATGACTTGTCCCAATGACCTACAACCATGTCTGCTCTAGAAGTGCTCAAAACTTTCCCAATGTAGTGAAAAGCGTTGTTATCCACACTTGGTGCTGTGGATTCCTCCGACTCCAGGTTGATCACGTTTGATCTGGAAAAAGGAGAATGTAGAATTCCATCCATCATCGCCTTCCAAATTTTGGTATCAATTAATAATTTGGTCGTACATCGATGTATCATTGATGAAGGGGAATCTACCTGTTTCATGTCAACTTTTGTCTGGTAGAAACTCGGGTCCCCTACCCTCCAACCATCCACTACCGCACTCTACGCCTATGATGTGCACTCTACAAAGGTCAAGAGTATTCTCCTGAATGTCCTATTTCATTAGCCGGTAAAACGGTTTTGATAGACATTAAGGTTATTAATGCCCAACTTGATTATAACCTCCTCATTGGATTTAGTTATATGTATGCCATGAGAGTCGTGGCTTCCACCATATTTCGACTCCTGATGTTTCCACATGATGGAAAGATCATGACAGTCGACCAATTGAATTACTATGATCCACAGGGGTCAGCCACACTGGAACATGTCATTCCTACCATCGATACGACAATTGACAGTATGTCAATCCCTTCCTTATCTGTTGTGGGCACAGGATTGTTCGTCGAAATGCCTTTGACAACCACCTTCCTGTCTTTACCGCCTCTGTCCACACCAATTAATACCACATATTTGTGTACTACCTCTTCCAGTACCATCCCTATCACACCACAAAATCAGCCGCAACCCCAACCGCTGTCACCTAGGAATATTTGGGGTTCCTTCCTCATCCACACAATCCCCTTCCTATTCCCACCATCCGAAATCATGAGATGACCTGTAATGCCTACGCTTAATTTACCTAACTTCGCATTGGGGATTCCTGTGTGGTACCTTGAACTACCAAACCCACCTCCGATGCCTCAGGTTGTGTTGACTTCCATCCAACCCATTGTGGTAGAGTCACGCCCTCCCCCTGGCCCTTTAAATACATCGTCTGTTCCCAAGCTTTCCCCTTATCTCCCAAAGAAGACTAGGGGAAAGGCCACTAAAGCAACAACCGAGCCTCGTCTGACTCCACCTTGCTCTTTGTGTGATGTCCATGGTCATGTAGCTCAAAACTTCCCAGAGATACCTATACTACGCATGCACATAGATGCCATGGATACAGCCAACGAGACTCTAGTAGTCATCATCTCAACTCCGCCAGTGGTAAAAAACAAGTCTTTGAGGACAAACCATGCGTGCACAATTTATGGATTGTATGGACATTATTCTCACCATTGCCTAGACTTGTTCGAGTATCAGTCTATCCTTCATGATCTTTGGAAACACTCTCATGAGTCCAAGATCACTGTCATCGAGGAGATTCACCCTCTGGATTCCTCCTCAAACACCAACACCATTTACATGATCTATACTTCTAGTAGTCCTTCCTCCTCGTTGACTATGGGAGATCCACCTGATCTATCCTGACATCACTTTCGCGATGATGGAGAGATCATCAAAACCACCACCGATTTTACCCCATTGCACTTAGCCCATGGCATGGAGTCAGTTATTCCCATTGAATTCTATATTCCTCCCCCACATACTTTGCACTAACTACAGAGTCTCCAAGGCAAGGCCAACTTCCTTCGCTAGAGGCCCTATGCCTGATACGATCACCATGCAGCACTTAGGGCATAGTTTTTATTTTTTGTTTTACATCATTTTTACCACGAGTCGGTGACCCCCTCCAGTAGTTTCTCCACGTCTAGTCGCAGGGAGTCCATAATAGAACTTCGTCGCATCATTTTCACGTGAGCAAGTAGATATAATACTTGCCCCTACGGTGTTGGTAGCCCACTGGAGGGTGTGGTCCCACATCTGCACATGCACACAGTATGTCATGCATATGATCTAGCTACCACCAAGCTAGCATACGATCAGGTCCCAAGACCTTCCCTAGAGGTCGAGGCCTCTCCGTATCTCCCCGATATTCCATTCCCATGCTTGGATCATCCTCTACAAGGATCGGAAGCTACCACCATTGTGCAAAAATCTCTTGGGTCAAGAAACAACCTTCTAGACTGCCTCCCTCCCTACTGATTATTCAGGCCATTTCCTAGAGTCACGTCGATTTGCATGCCACCACACGAATCCCACCTTATACGTTGATCTAGCTCCGTACCCTTAGGCCTCCATTTGGTCTAGGTTTTTCCCCATGCACCACTACACCAGGGGTAGCATCATTGGATTCTAGTCAGAGTCATCAGGATTTCGTTTGAGACGTCTTTCGCATCACCGGGTTCAGTTTCCCTCCCTCTGTCTTTTGACGAGACCCTTTTCTCATGCTCTCACTGTGATTTTTCGAGCCAGTTGTTGGAATCCACCTCGATTTGCATGCCGCCACGTGAATCTTCACTATGGAGTTTCTATTAAGCTCTTTTCTAACTCTTAAAAGAATGAAAAGATCATCGAGAACGCTTGCTTCCTTTCACGCTTTTTAAAGTATTTGAAAGGGTGTCTATGTAGCCTATTTTATCCCTTTTTAAGCTATGTATACTATCAGAAAAAGACCACCTTGGCACATTCAGGATAGAAACATTTCCCTTTGCATCCTTTTATGCTTTATCAGGCATTGGGACCGAACTTCATGAAAAAGCTCATCATGGGTTGTCTTTAAGCTCTTTTCCAACCTTCTCATTAAGAAAATATTGTCGAGCAAACTTGGTTTCATTCATGCTCATAAAATTATTTGAATGATCATCCTGTCAATGTAAGTTTAACCTTTTCAAGCCCGATTGGATTACAAATGGTAAAGAAGTCTTCCTTCCCCAAAGGTTGGGAGAGCTCTCATGCGCATACTTTTATCCTTTTTCGGACTCAGGAGACTACATACGAAAAAGAGACCACATTGGAGTCTTCTTCCTATTTTTAGACTCTCTAAAATGAAAACACCATCGAGCATTTACTTTCTCGGGCTCGCTGAAAATCCACGAGATCGTGTCATAATGGTGTCTTTCGACTCCACCCTATATTACATTTTGGCAACTTCCCCCAATTGGGTCACCTTTGTTCAAAGTATTCTACGATGAGTTTTCCTTGGATCCCCTGAGTATTCATATTCCAATCACTTCCCTCAGTATGTCCCATTTGCAGTTACATTCCCGGTATTACAACTATGATCCCTATCCAATAAGTTAGTTTCGTTTGCTGCCAGTTCATCCCTGTCGTCATACTCTGAATAAAGGAAGTTTGAGTCCCCCGAACTCCCCTACCCGTGTTCCCCCATTTAGTGTGTCAGTCCCCATATTGTCCCACATCTTTGGTTATCCCTCTTGTGCTTCTCGTCAAGGAAACATCATTGCCTTGATTAGTTACAAGTCTCCCTCTGTCGACATCAACACATCTATTCCAGAGGATAGACCCAGAGGTCCTTGTATCCTGGTTTCATTCACCTTATTGATGAGTTCCTTTGACCACTTGACAAGAGTCATTAGTGCCTCTTGGGATGGTTGTGTCTCACGTTCTCAACTTCAGCTACATCATCGCACTGTTGAGATTCGTATAGGGTATTGGTTCATGCATCATTTAATTGAAGACCCCGGTTGTCACCAAACTCTAACACATTGGTGAGTCTACTGTGGGACCCAGCCAGTTTCATGTCCCTTGTGATTTACATGTTGCATAGGAAACAATGTTCATAAGCCCCAGAGAAGTGCTTCTATGTATCTCCAATATCGATGCGACATATTATACCACATAGATTCTGACTCCCCATCATGGAATCCCTCCAGCTAGATTCAACAGAGCATCAGTTATGAAGATACTGTGTTCCAAGAGAATGCCATTATTCCTATGTATCGGTTCTTCAGATCAGCATGATATTCAGGCTCTCATTGAGGCCACCATTATGTAACATCGGTTGTATATGTATTGATTGGCTCTCATATTTTTTGAGCCTTGATTCCATTATTTATTCTTTTGACATTGTTACGAGCATGGGTATGCCCGCCTCATCCATGTACATGCCACACATTATTTGTATCTCACCCATTGTTGGGAACCAATATTAATACAAAAACCAAAATCCACCATGGTTCGAACGAGGAAGCACCGCTTCTTCACAGGTCTCTCCAGTCTCTCCACTATCCCCATGATCCTATGATGTCTGTCGGCCATACGATGAGCTCATGCCCTCACACATCAGGGGGAAATATGTTAACGCAAAACATTGTTCACCTAGCTCTATATGGTCTAAACCACATACATACATCATTTACCTACCATTTTTCCTTACTTTCGACCTTCACAACTATGGTTTACCTTCATTCTCTCTCAAAAAAGGCCAAAAAACCCACAAAAATGCCAAAAAAGCTCACAAAAGAGCTAAAAAACTCACAAAAGGGCTAAAAACCCCCAAAAAGTTTAAAACCCCAAAAAAGGGCTTAAAAACCTAAATAGGGTTCCAAAACCTAAAAGAGAGAAAAGGACAGAAAAACTATAAATTAGTGTGGAGGTCTTCATCACAAGATTCACTTATTCCTTCTTCGATTATTATATTTCGTGAGTATGGTGAGAAACCACTATTCTCAAAGTACTCACATAATTTTTCCAATCATTCCATAGCCCCACTATCTCCCATCCAGTATGTTGAGGCATCCTCTGTACTAACTAGAAAGGGAGGTGCTTTTGCACGTAGCAAGGGTGAAAACCCTGCTACACTATAAATTCATATGCCATCTCCTTGTTGAAGCTAATATCGAGCTTTGGACCATGTGACTTATGATATCTAACCGTGTTGGGAATGTTGATATTATTGAGAGTGTGTTGAGACTTAGAGTGAGTCTATTCATTTCCCTTTGATTCCACTATATCACGCTGCTAGTCTAGGTTCTCACACAGAAAGCCAAGAAATGGGAATGGCGAGGTAGGTCACATCCCATAGGCAGTGGAGACAGACATGAAAGTAGTAGTGGGAAGCATTGTGTCTCTTGGAAGAGGTAGTTACAAGAGTAGTGAGACTAAGAGAGCCTCTACTTGTGGATCCATGGTCTTAGCTCGGGGGTGACCTGTTCAAGCGAGGAAGCCTTGACGGTGTCTACAGATGGGAGGAAAGTTGTCCTAGTTCAGCCAAATTCCCATATTTTGAGATAAGTATTTCTCTTATGTTATGGTTTCATTACATTATTTTATTTGGTATATGTGCAATGATGGCTGATTGGTTGTTTGAGTGTTCATGTATTGAATGTAAAATTATTCATGGAGGAAGGATGCATCTCATATAATATGGAATTGAGTTTCTATTCTCGTTACCGTCTTTCTATTCTTCTTCTTATTAACCATAAATTGTAATTTTGGCTCTATTTTATTGAGAGGGGTGCAACCATATGATATGGTTCGACCATCTATGCTCATTTATGTGTTGTGAGACCTGTTCCATTACATCCGGAGCAACGTTGCCAGTGAACAACACATTTTGTTTCATTGAAAAAGCTTTCCGGATGACCAAGATATGTTTGTTTTGGTCTGATAGCTTTCCGGTGCCAAGATCAGTGCACCTGTCATTTGATTGTAAATCATTTGTTTACATATTTTTTCTTAGTTGCATATCTAAGGATGAGAGATGAATTCTATATGCAAAAGTAATCAGATGGCTGGAAGGTGACAGCCATACAATCTGATTTTTATTAGTGAGAGACGATTGTATGAGACAGTCATTGGGAGCCGATTTTGAGGGATGTAGTTGCAGTCAATGTTCTTTGTTTGCTATGGTTTCGGTGTGGCTGTAGATTGAAGCCTATGGATGTTCCATGATATGTGGTTTTCCTTAATTTTTATGCTCACTAACATCACACACATAACCACACCAAAAAAGTAGATTAATATACAAATAATCAATGACATCAATACTTGGTTATTTATAAACTATGATATCAAACAAACGGAAAATACATAAATTAGTTATTCACACAGAATATGATGTTTATTATGTATTATTGATGTTCTTGTTTCAATTACGATCATTATCTTGCAATTTGGAAACTATTAATTGAGTGTCACAATTAATTATTTAATTAAGTGGCACAATTAAATAATTAAGTGTTGCAAACTTTAGTTATAATTGAATCTCTAGAATTAAAAGATTTAATATATTTGAGTGAATGGTTAGTTAGATCAATAGTAATTTATCTATATCTAGTGTTCTTAAACTTAAGTTAGTCTTATTTTTAGCAACCTTTGGCCTTATCTCAAGGTTCGAGGACATCACAAGTGGTATCAGAGCTTAAGGTTTCGACACTGCGGTTGTTGGGCCTTCTGCGAAGTTTCAAGTCACTTTGTAAACATGCATTTGCATTAGATAGCTTGGATGCATGCACCTTAACATATTTTTACATGTGAGTTGGTTAAATTAAACTATTATATTGGTATGGTTATGGATTTGAAGTTCATCTAGTAAGGAGAAATATGGGAAGGATTTCTACCCCCTTATCTAATTAGGTAGATTGTAACTTAGAAATGTTGGCTAGTTACTTTATAAACAAGAAGAAAAGTAGTTTTTAATGATAATGTACTTATACTAATGTGTATGTTACTAACATAATGTTGATAATTAACACATTGCAGTTCCCAGTGATTGATTGAGCAAGCGGTGTGACCACTAAACTGGCATTTTAATCAAACCTGTGAAGACTAAAGATTCAACAAGTAAAAGTTCAACAATAGGAAGTCATAGATTGGGGATGGATCTTGAGGAAGGACAGAGACCATATAGCCCCGAAGAGGAGTTTGTTGAGGGAAGAAGGTCAATCAGACATAAAAGGAGCAGTGAGTCGTCACATCTTAGAGGATTCAGTGAGGATGTGTAGAGAGGATAATGAAAGGATAATTCATATCCAAGAGCACATTATGAATGATCTAAAATCATTGAATACCATCCAAAGATCCACTGAAAAGAGTCATAAAATAGGTTATGTGAGGTTGAGATCAGCTTCAAGGAGACCTTGTCACTCAGAGAGGAAGAAGGGGTATGCATCAAGCAATACAGAGAGCAATCCTAAAAGATCTCCAGAGAGAAACAAGAAGAGGTGGTTTACCCAAGATGAACTAGTAGGAGAGTTGAGAAGAATCAAGCCCCCAAATTTTGATGGAGAAGTAAATCAAGGAGAAGATGTTGAAGCATGCTTGCTGGGACTTAGGAAATTTTCCAGTTACATCAATATACACCTCATATGGAGGCAAGAGTATCCATATACCATCTACAAGGTAAGGCATCTATATGGTGGGATCAAGTGGTTAAGTTGAAAGACATCAATGAAGACAAAATAGCTTGGAGGAAGTTTAAGAAATACTTTCAGAAAGAATACCTCTCCGAGCACTACTATGGAGGCCTATGAGAAAAAAGTTTCTAGAACTGTTGAACTATGCGGACTTCTTCAAAGATGAGAAGGTAAAGATTCAAAGGTTCCTAAGTGGCCCTACTGAATCTTATAGAGATAAAATCCAGTATGATAGACCAAAGAACCTTAGGGATTCCATCTGGAAGGAAAAACACTTATATGAACAAAATAAGAGCAAGGCCCCTTATCAAAAGAATTGGAAGGATATGAAGAAGAATAAGCAGGAGCAGAGAAAGAAAGGTTTCCAACCTTCAAAGTTCAGAAACAATAATTCTTACCAACAAGGAAAGTAAAGGGAAAAGCCTTCAAGGAAAATACCACCTGTGGAATGTTGGATATGCAAGGAAAATCACTTTGCCAGTCAGTGCCCGCGCAAGAAAAATAACCTTCACAACATTCAAGAGGCTTCAAATGTTGGATATGTAGGTGGAAGTGTTCAAAGGATCTATGCAACCCTAGATGGGAGGCAAGTTGACCACCAATCCCGAATGATTGAAGTAGCAGGTAAGATTGCTAATAAAACCATAACTATTTTGATTGATTCGGGAGCTAGAAATAGTTACATTTCACCTAATCTTGTTGAGAAATTTCATTTGAAGAAAAGTAAACTTGAAACAACAATTCTAGTACAATTAGCTACATGAGCCAAGAGAAAAACCATTGAATTTGTTAAAGTGTGTCCTTTAGAAATGAATGAAATGAAAACCTTTGAATACTTAAACATCATACCCTTGGGGTCATATGATGTATTAATTCGCATGGATTGGTTGGATGCACACCATGCAATTTTGGATTGCCATAATAAAACTTATACTTGTTTGGATGAAGAAGGGAACCAAGTGACAATAAAAGGAATACCTAGACCCATATCCCCGAGGAAGATCACAACTCTAAAATTGAAGAAATGTCTTAGAAATGGATGCCAATTATATGCAATTCATGTGGAATAATCAAAAGAAGGAAAAGAGCTAGAGCTGCAAGATTATCCAGTGCTACAAAAATTTGTAGATATATTTCAAGAACCACCAGGAATACCTCCTAAGAGGGACATTGATTTTTCTATCGACTTGGTGCTAGGAACAATACCTTCATCTAAAGCACCTTATAGAATGAGTACTCCAAAGTTAAAGGAATTACAAATGCAGTTAGAGGAGCTACTAAAGAAATGTTGCATAAGTCCCAGTGTTTCACGTTGGGGAGCTCTTGTGTTATTTGTGAAGAAGAAAGATGGAACTCTAATACTTTGCATAGATTATAGATAATTGAACAAAGCAACGGTTAAAAACAAGTACCCCTTACCAAGAATTGATGACTTGTTTGATTAATTGAGAGGAGCCAAGGTGTTTTCAAAAATAGATTTGAGGTTGGGATACCACCAAATTAGAATTAAGAATGAGGATATCAGTAAGACAACATTCAGAACAAGGTATGGACACCATGAGTTCACAGTAGTACCTTTTGGTTTAACAAATGCATTTGTAGTATTCATGTTTTAATGAATGGAGTCTTCAGAAAGTACTTAGATAAGTTTGTGATTGTATTCTTGGATGACATCCTTATCTATTCCAAGACAAAAGAAGAACATGAAGAGAATCTAAGACTAGTAACGCAAGTGCTTAGAGAACATCAATTGTATGCCAAATTAAGCAAGTGTTATTTTTATCAAGGAAAAATCCACTACCTAGGGCATATCATATCTGAAGAAGGTTTTACAGTAGATCTTGAGAAGATAATACCCATTATCGAATGGTCAACACCTAAGAATGTATTAGAAGTCAGATCCTTCATGGGGTTAGCTAGATACTACCGAAGGTTCATCAAAGGATTCTCGAAGTTGGCTCATCCTATCACATCTTTGCAAAAGAAAGGTGTAAAGTTTGATTTGGCTTCTAAGGTGAAGATAATTTTCAAAAACATAAGGAAATGCTTACTATTGCACCAATGCTAAAAATTGCGGACCCCAAAGGAAACTTTGTTGTATGCACAGATGCATGCAAACAAGGCATTGGTGGAGTATTAATGCAGGATGGACATGTGATCAGTCACGAATCTAGAAACTTGAAGGAACATGAGTAGAACTATGCCACCCATGACTTAGAGCTTGCAGTTATCATCCATGCTTTGAATATGTGGAGACATTATCTAATGGGTAAAAGGTTTGAGTTGAGAACTGACCATGATGGGTTAAAATACTTGTTTGAGCAACCTAATTTGAATGCAAGATAGAGGAGGTGGATGGAGTTATTATGTGAATATGACATTGACATCAAGCATATTAAAGGTAAGAAAAATAAAGTAGTTGATGCGCTTAGTAGGAAGATACATGTGATGCATGTAGCATCTATTAGCACTAGCACATCGGATTTGAAGGATAAGATCATTGAAGTCAGTGTTATAGATGAACTTTATCAGCAGGTGAAAGAAGGGGTGAAAGAACAAAAAATTCCATAGAAATTTGATAAGTATAAGTTTAAAGAAAATGGGATACTCATGCACAAAGATAGAGTTTATGTGCCTAATGTTGGAGATATTAGGAAGATGGTTATGAAGGAAACACATGATTTCCCTTATGCCAAACATTCAGGTTATCAGAAAATAATAGCAACAGTAAGGACACAATACTATTAGCCAGGGATGAAGAATGATGTTGCAAAATCTATAGCTAGGTGCATGGAATGTCAAAAAGTTAAAGTTGAGCATCGACATCTAGGGGGATTGTTGCATCCCTTGCCTATACCAAAATGGAAATGGGATGTAGTGACAATGGATTTCATCACCAAGTTACCTAAGACGATGTAGTCTTATTTTTAGCACCCTTTGGCCTTATCTCAAGGTTCGGAGACATCACAACCACCACAAGAACACGTCTTCCCTCTTGAAGACAAGAACACCTATATTTCTAAGTCTCAATTTCCCAAAAGGAACTCTTACCAACTTCCCTCCAGGTCAAGGAACAAGGAAAAATCCCAAATTGTTGCCTCAATTCAATGTGTCGAAATGCCATACTAACAATCCCCTCTATTGCTTTAGGATTGAAACATGCTCTTGAGCCTTCTCCCATGCATGGAGGAGGGGCTCCTTGGATTAGTGCAATTCATATAAGGATGACTACTTTTATTTTAATATTGTATTTACTTTATTAATATATAGTTACATAAATTGTTTTGTTTTGAATTGTGTGTAAATTCATCTCCTTAAATTGAATTGTTATAAAATCAAATCACAACAAAACATAATACATGTAGCAAGTTTTAAATAAATATATATAAACAGATGATAAGTCAATTAATTTGTTGAATTTGTGTGATGTATTTATTAAAGTTTGATTTTGATTTTATATATTGAGAGAAAAATAATAATACGTGAAATTTCTTAGATTTGATAAGAATGGATTTTTAAATTGAAATTTGATATACATTTATATAAATTTGTTTTGCAATTTATTAAAGTTTGATTTTGATTATATATAGAGATAAAGATAAGACTACTTGAAATTTCTCACATTTTATAAGAATAGAATTTTAAATTGAAATTTGATATACATTTTGTAATACCCCCAGTTTTGACTTGGAATGTATTTAATGAAAATTATGTAAATGACGTAATTATGCTAGTGTAGATTCCTAGTGTGGAGCTTAAGGCCAAGGCCCGACTAGTGAATGGCTAGGCATGTATGATGTAAATATTTTATTTGGACTTTGTGTTTGGATTATCATGCCAATTGAAAATGTATGTAAATATTATGTGCATAAATAATAAAATGCTCCAAGAATGGTTGTGTAAAGAGCACCAAAGGGGCTATGATTCCACCACAGGGAAGAGGAAAGGGGGCCCATGGGAGACCAAATCCTTACTTCCAAATGTCAACATTAGAACTCACCCAACATTCTTTTATGTGCCTTGAATAAGCCAAATATCTCATTTTTTTACTATTTTCAAATCATTGAATGCATGTGTGGGGTTGGTGGGAAAAGTCACCTCATGCAGTTATTGAAGCATGGGTCTGACTGCACTTTTTTGATAGTTTTGACAGTTTCCAGAAGTCTATCTGCAACTGCCAGGAGTCCTTTCTTCTACTATCAGAAGTTATGTGAGTTGTCTTGTCACCATTTTCTCATACCTATTGGAGTCAACCCTCATTCTCACACACTCTCATGCATATCTACACTACTTAGAGCTTTGTATTGTTGTTCATGACCTTGCATAACCTAGGAAATTTGAATTTAGGGACAAAGTTGCAAATTTGGAAGGGAAAATCGATGGTTGTAGGTGAGCAGAGAGGCTGGGTGACTTAGGGACCCTTTCCAATTGTTTTGTACCACTCGTAGATGCTTTATAAGCCACGAATTAAGGTTGCAGGTGGTTCTCCAAAAACATTAGTAGGTTGGTTTTCTTCTATGCAAACATTGGAAGCACTAGACAAGATGGATCACCCAAGACAACCATGGATTGGTAAAGGGGATGCCTAAGCCAAGAAGGGTGTTGTGTGGGGAAGGTATTGTGGAAGCCAAGATTGTGAGAGCTGAGTAAGATCCTTGTAGGGATATGTATGAGCATTGGATAAGCATATAGAACAGACCGAGTTTTGGGTAGAGATAGAGAGAGAACCTTGTAAGTGTTTCCTTCTCCCTGGTGGCCTCATAGCCCGACTTGGGGGTGGCCTCCCAGCATAAATAGTATATGCTGGACGGAGAGCCTATGTTTGGGTGGAAAATCGCTCTTACACATCCAATTACTTGGATCAACATTGTTTAAAGATAAGTGTCCTCTTATGTATTTGAATCTTAAATGTATTTAATTGATCCCTGTAATGTTTATGCTTGCATATGCATGTTAACCATGTGGGGATCGATTAATTTTCTGTTGTGTATGTTTATTCTCTTCTACACACGTATTTCAATTTGTATGGATTCATAATTTTGGATTTGGGTTGAATTTGGAGGCCTCAATCCATGTAATGTCCCCTCCCAATGGTTGGATTGGGTGAGGGGGACATTCTAACATGTTCTTGGTTTTATAATTTTTCTTTTAAATATTTTTTTGGAGTCGACTTGTGACAGACGTGACACATTTCACTCACTTGGGTTGTAGAGACCCAATTAACTTCTTCAGACATTAAGTTTGGAATCCTCTTGTAAATTAACCTCTTCGTATCATTCCTTACAATGCCCTCACAACCTTGATAGCTTTAGATTGTCACACTAATGAACATTCCTAGTAGAAACCTTATTGGATAGGGTGAGAAGTGACAACCTAAACTTTGCTATCGACCAACAACTTTGTTGATAAAAAATATCCATCAATACATTTTTAGTCCGGTCACACAATCTTCTTATCCAAATTTATACTTATTTAGCATTTGACAAATTCTTATTCAAGTTTCAAAAGTTGATCTATACTTATTTAGCATTCGACAAAAGTCTTATTTTCAATCCTTAAGTCCCCTTTATCTCTCCGCAACAATATAGATCCATCTTAACTTTGGATCTACCAAGTGCTAAAAGGGATCAAATCCCTCAAATTGCAAACCTTTTTAGATTTCTAAATTCAAGAAAATGTTTGCATATCAAGGGATTTGACTCCTTTTAATACTTGGTAATCTGGAGCTAAGATGGACATGTGTTGGTTGTATTTATCAATGTTATAACTTTAGCAGATGACTATAGGCGCACTTTATTATTTTCTTAGATATATGGTTAGAAATGCACGGTTGTACAAATTAACTACAAAAATACAAAGAGAAACAATAAAAAAAATACAATTGAAATATAGACTTTATAATTTTCGAAGTTTATTATTATTACCAGCATAGATCCATCCTAAACTTGGATCTATCAAGTATCTAGAGAAACATCCATTTTCTTAAGGTATTATTTTTTTAATGACATTTTATTTTGATTTACATTTTTATTTTATAAGTGAATGTGAATTTTTTAAATTATTTTTATGTAGTTTTCTTTTTTAATTTTATGAGTACACATACTTTGTTTTATTTATATTTTATTTTTTAATACATAAAGTGAGTTAAGCTTGTCCCCCATGATTGTAATCACGTGGCTACTGTGCACATAATGTTAGTTTTTTAGGTTACATAATGCTAGTTTCTTAGGTTACATAAGGTGAGGCATCCCCCAATTCTAAATTGTATAACAACTAGCTACTTCTGTACAATTATTTTATTTTTATTTTTGTAAAATATTATATTAAACCAAAATATAAAAATAAATGTATTAAAACATAAGGGACACATTTTGTAGAGTCTCTTAGACCAACTCACCTGTACCTTTAAAAAAAAAAATTAAAACAACTCACTCACACCTAATAAAAGGTTGATACAAAGACATGATAAAAAGTGTGTCATTTTAGACATTAAAGCAAGTCATTTTTTATGATCAAGGATTTTGAAATAATTTTAAATTAGATAAAAAATGCATCAGGAAAAGCTTCGCAGATTGCTTAAATGTCTATCACTAAAAGTTGGTGCCTAGAATCATTTAAGAAATTAATAAAAATAAACTGGTAATATAGAAAACAGATCATGACAACTGGTTTATAGAACAGACATCCTACAGAACCCTTACTGGTAAACCTGTCAAAGACAGTGAAAATGGATATCTTCGTTCTCTCAGGACAGAGCAACATGGCGGGCAGGGGAGGAGTCTATAATTCTCATTGGGACAATCTCCTTCCTGAAGAATGCCAGCCACACCCTTCAATTCTCAGACTCAATTCACATCTTCAATGGGAGCAGGCCCGTGATCCTCTGCATTCGGATATTGATAACGGTAAGTATGTGTGGCTCTGTCTGTGTATACAAATGAATTAGAATTGAAGCTCTGCATGCCCATTTGGTATTACTGCTTCTTATTGAATCGAATGCAGGAAAAATATGTGGCATAGGCCCCGGCATGATATTTGCAGACACTATATTGAAGCACTTTAAAGATCCCGAAAAGGCTCGTATTGGTTTGGTTCCTTGTGCCATTGGAGGTACTGCGATCAAAGAATGGGAAAAGGGCAGCTTACTCTATGAGAATATGATAAGTAGAACCAAGGCAGCTCTCAATCACGGAGGTGTTTTGAGAGCAATTCTGTGGTATCAAGGCGAAAGTGATACATTATCTGATCAGGATGCCAATAGTTATAAACATAATCTCGAGAGACTTATCCAAGATATCCGCACTGATCTGCAACATCCCGATCTCCTTTTTATCCAGGTAGTGTGTTTTCTCATTCTGATTATTCAATTGGGTTTTTGCTACATTTCTCTGCTATAGAAGGGTACCTAACCCTACAGTATTTCCTGATTTCAAGGAAGATTTGGGGCTGACCTGTTATGCAAATTATGCCCTTTGTACTGTTATACATACATAGTGTTCACTCTTCCTCTCAGGATAATTTTGTCAGAACACATGATTAGAACTAGATTGCACCCTGACCAGAACAACACAAAATGCCAAAATATCAGAAATTGGTCCCCACTGCTTCTTCATCCCTCACTGTAACATCCATCTTGAATTCTTGCAACCCCGACGGCGAACATTACCATCTGGTGCAAACTAGGCCTCGGAGCTGCATACAGATCAAACAAATTACAGTGCTGCCATGCCATCGTCGAGGAACTTCTGAACATCTTGTACTAAAAACTAAAAACACAGCCTAAATCCAAAAATTGAAAAATACTATGGACATTTCTGAACATCTTCTAAAGGCCTATGATCCATTCCGATTAACACCAATCCTTCATAAACTGATACAGATCTCTGTATTCTCTGCAAGTGTGATCAAGGAAACAGCTGGCCTCTATGCACTTGTTAATGCTTGCATATCTTGAATCTTCTTTGGGAGCCAAAATGGCTCTAAGTGTTCTTCTAATCTTGTTTCCATGGAATCAACCACCACAGCTTCTAATTCCTTCTGGAACCACAGGAACTACGCCCTTTCTGCCATTAAAAGTTAAAACTACCGATAATATTTGGATATGCCCTGTTACCGGATGAACTAGCAGGGCTAGTCACCGGCCAACATATGAAAGGGAAAGTGACCACTGTCACCTTAGCCACTCTTCCTAAACTACTTCGGAAGTCGAAACCTCCTAGGGAAGAGCCCTAATGTAACCCTGTAAGGAGCATTAAAACACCAAGTAGTATCTTGTTTGAATAATGTTAGTGACCAGTGCCTTGTTGGAGTCAAATAAAAAAGCGGAGAAGATAAACTATGGTCCTGAATATGAATAGTTAGTAAATCCACTTCAACCAATTCATGCATACCTCGTACAATAATTATATAGTGACAAGGTATGACCAAGTGCAAATATAGCACAACAAAATAACAGATGTAGCAGAAATAGCAAATGACACGAATTCAATAATAAACCAATTTCCAGTCTTAGTTCATACATATGTCATATGAGTGTGTAGTATCTTAATTAACCAATTATTTCCGACGTGTAATAACAAATATGATATATAAGCATTAGCCAAAATTACAAGTCTTTACCATCATCAAACATCTGAACAGCGCTTGTACAGTAGTACTAGCAGCAGCACATCAATATATCATCCCAAGGTATATGAGCAAAAGATAAGTGATACATATGTGTGTGATAGTGTGGGTGTAATCAATACGTCCACTTCAGTCATGCAGCAATTACAGATTTGATATGAGCAGCAATGTATATAAGACGGTTAGTATTAGGTCTGAAAAGAAGTTTAGCAGCAGTAGTGATTCATCTCAGTGTTATAGCAGTCATGAAGGTAGCAACAACCATTATTGTGTATTAAATCCAAGCTTTATGCACATGTTTATGTGTTAAATGGAAACTTAGCATTTGCAGCAGTATACAAAACCTTGGAATTGGGTCTGAAACAAAGCATTAGCAGCACTCCAACTTCATTCCAAAATGTGCACATAATACATAAACAAAGTTGTTGACAGTTCAACCTTTAATTGCAATTTACACCAGCAGTTACTAACCTTTTAACTAGCAGTTTGTGTGATTGTGTGCAAGCGTTTAGGACTGATATGAAAAGAAAGTATAGCAGGCCGTGTAGAGGGAGGGCTGCCACTGTAAGGGCAGCCCTTACAGTGGGTGAGAGCTTGAAATAGGCTGTGGATGGGTGAGTAAAGGTAGGTCTGTAAAAAATTGCAGTCTGCAATTTTTGAAAGTGAGCAGAGATGGAGAGGACGAGGGTAGAAAGAGGAAGGCCCTAGGGCTGGTAGGTGAGGGGAAATGGTAGGTCTAGGGTTTTAGAGCAAGATTAGGACTGTTTTAGGGCCCTTTTTAGGGCAGAAATTAAGTTTTAGGATTTTTAAAATTTTTAGGGCTTCCAAAAAATTTGCTCTAGGGTTTCTAGGGACAAATAGGCCAAGGCGAATTTGTAGGGAGGGTGGCCAAAATTTTAGGGAGGCCTAAAAGTGCAAAACAATTAAATTTTTTATTTTAGGGTTTTTAACACAAAATTGCAGACCTAAAAATTACCCTAATCTACCATGTAAACTAACCCTAGAACTAGGTTTCTTTTAGAAGAGAAAAGGTGTGAAAACCAATGGAAACCCTACCCTAGCAAAAGCCATACCCAACCTAGGGCTTCTAGGGAGGATGGCTAACCTAGTGAGGAAGGGTTCCTAGGTCAAATAACTAGCCTAGAAAAACTAAGGAGAAACCTTAGGGTACCCTCACAAGGAGATGTGCCTCAACTTGCTAAGGTGACAAGAAGGAAGGAAATGGCCTATCCTAGGGCAAAGTGCAGCTCTAGGGCTACCACTAAGACTTGAACATGCACATCCACCAACATCCAAACAAAAAGGTAAGAAGCCTAACCTCTTCGTGCTTGTGTTTGTCCAACAAATCAAAGCATCACCAAAAGCAGAGATTCACCAAAAAATTACCAGAAAATAGCTTGCATTAACCAGAAAACTTATTCAAGAGGACCACATTCATCTAAAGAAACCCTAACAGGGGTAAAACAAGTGCATAGTGTATTATCCATAAATTTTGTCTTTGAAATGAAAGTGAGGAGATCTATTTATATGATCTTACACTCACTTTTACAAAATATCCAGGTCTACATGCCTTAAAATAAGTCAATTTGAAATTATAAAATGTCAACTGAAAATTAAAAGAAAATAATAATAAAATATAGCCTAAGGTAGGCTTAAGGTAGGCTACCTGGGGTATTTGTATCCCCAGGTGCCAAAACACGCTCAAATAATCAAATCACTCCGAACGAAAGGCTGGAGTGAGCTGGAGGGAGGGCGTTATACCCCATCTAACCCCTAGAATGTTGTAAAATCCTTCAACGCCCTCCTCAAAGCATGAAAAGGCCTGGCATGGAGTGTGTTTTCCTCTGAGGAGATAAGGCTAGGGAGAGCAGAAATCCACTGACTGAAGGGCCAGGAGAGTGTCCTAGGTGGCTGTGAAGGGAGACAAATGTCTCACAACTGAAGCAAAGGCCACCAGAGCACATAAACAGGATATGGAGACATGTGACCCAGTGGTCAACCCTTAGGGGCCCCGGACACCAACCCCGAGGTTAAAAAACCCCAATAAAGGGAATTCAACAGTGCCATTAAGCCATAGTACCCCTAAAGAATGACCAAAGGGCCCAGCCATGACAACCATTGCTCGATAATGTAAATTTTCCTTTAATATTCAACTAGGGCTAAACAGTGCATGCAAACAATCAACTAATAACCACACATGAATATCTTTTACAGTATGCAGCGGAATATAAAACTGAGAAATAAATCACAACATCACATCACGATATTGACACTATTATTTTGGGTATGGAAACCCCCGGAAAAACCCAAGATGGGAAAACCGGTGTAGCAGTCAGATATAGATTTTATTATGAGAAAATATGGAACTTTTACAATCACTGCAAATTCATCCAAACCTGGCGAATGCCGTACCTGGCAGAATCATTGGGAAAATCTCTCAGCTAAACCTCAACACCCTCCTGTGTGAGTGTACAGCCCAGTTGTACGAAGCTTGATGATCCTGCTGCTCGCTCCTCCGTCTTCTCGGTTAAATCCTCTGTCTGACTTTCTCTCCTTGTCTGTATCCTGTCTTTGTCGGAATACAAGTGTGTGTTCTCTCCACCAATTGATCCCTCTTTTATAACTTTAGGTAAAGCGAAAACCCTAATTTCACTTTCACTTTAACTAGTGGTAAAGCAAAAACCCTAATTTCACTTTCACTTTAACTAGTGGTTCACTAAAGTTAATTTAGATCACTTTAATTTATTTTCCAAAGTAAACTTAGGAAAAGTAAATTAAATACAACTGGTTTCCTATTTTAAGTCTTCTGCATGCAAGAACACATGCATGCAGGAAGACCTTCCTTGTTGCTACTAGTTTAACACTCCCTCTCAACGAGGAAGGGATTTGGTAGCAACCCCAACTTATCCCTGAACTTCACAAAACTATGTCTGCAAAGTGCCTTGGTGAAAATGTCCGCCACCTGCTCATCTGTCTATATGTACCCCAACCGAATGGTTTCCCTCTGAACACAATCTCTCAAGAAGTGGTATTTGATGTCTATGTGTTTGCTCCGGTCATGGAACACTGGATTCTCAGATAGCCTGATGCCACTCTGATTGTCACAGTGAACTACTGTAGCCTCTAGCTCGCACTCGAACAACCCTGCAAATAACTTCTTCAGCCACATACCCTCCCAAGCAGCCATGTACTCAACCTTTACTGAGCTCGATGCAACTGACTTTTGCTTCTTGCTGAACCAAGAGAAAACCCTTGATCTGATGTTGAAACAACAGCCTGAAACTCTTTCGGTCCTCTACACATCCTGCCCAGTCAGCATCTGTGAAACCTGCTAACTGTACACTCCCCTTGCGCTCATAAACCAATCCATACTCCACTGTACCTCTGATGTAGCGAAGTATGTGCTTCGCAGCCGTCCAATGCACTCTCTGAGGGTCCACCATGAACTGACTCAAAGAGTTGACTGCAAAGCTGATGTCTGGTTGAGTGTTGACTAGATACATAAGTGATCTGATAAGCTGACGATACAAGATAGGATCAAATCTGTCTGATCCTGATTCATCAATCTTCCTCCAGTTGGAAACTAGAGGTATGGCCATAGGCTTGCAGTCCTCCATCCTGAATCTCTTCAGGATCTCTACTGCATACTTTCCCTGTCCGATGAGGAAGCATTCATCTCTTTGCCAAACCTCCAAGCCCAAAATGTAATGCATCAGCCCAAGGTCTTTCATCTCAAACTCTGCTGCAAGGTTGGACTTACAGTCTCCAATCAACCTCTCATCTCCTGTCAAAAAGAGATCATCCACATATAAGACCAGTATGAGAGGCACCTCATTTGTCAAGAAGTACAGGTTGTGGTCAGCCTCACTCCGCTGAAATCCCATCTCCCGTAGATAGCTGTCAATCCTCGAGTACCATGCTCGAGGTGCCTGCTTGAGCCCGTAAAGAGCTCGATGGAGTTTGCATACATGTGTCTCCATGTTCTCCACATCAAACCCCTTTGGCTGCTCGATATACACCTCCTCCTCTATAACGCCGTTGAGGAAGGCAGTCTTGACGTCCATCTGATGGACACGCCAACCCATCTCAGCTGCTAGTGAGATAATGGTCCGAATAGAAGAATACCTGGCAACAAAGGTGAAGGTCTCCTTATAATCAATACCCTCCTTTTGTGAAAACCCCTTTGCCACTGTTACCACCTAAGCTGTACTTAGTGGTTTTTTATCAAGTGAGCCTGGTGAACTGGACAAGGATAACTTGTTTGGACTTCAGAAGTTCTTCAGTCTTGTTTCTGGGAAACTTTGTTGTACTGTATCACATGTTCATATCCCCCTGGGGGAGTTGTAATAAATGTTCTAGCATGATAGTGTCTGTAAAAGACTCGGTCTCTTATACTTTATTTGTCAATGCGATCAGCCTAGGGTTTTTTTTCCCTTGGTTATTATTGGCTGTTGAATAAACGACTGATAATTTCTGAGTTTTTCACTCCATACCTCCAAAGTTGGGGTGGTCGGCTTGGCATTTAAGCCTATTGAGGTTATTAGAGTCTATGTGTCAATCTATAAACATGCTAGGCATCATGGTCGAGTCATATGAACATGTTTAAGTCCCCCTAGGTTTTTTCAACTATTTTAATTTTTTAATTTTTTCATTGTTTTTTATTAAAATTTAATATTTCCAAAACTTAGGCTATTTTTTAATAGTTTAATTGGAAAAATTGGTTTTGTAATAAAAATGGGCCAAAAAATCAGTTTCAGTCATGTAGGTGCTCATTTTCAAGCTAAGAGCACCATGTAAACCCATGGACCCACTTTTTTCAGGTTTTGAGTGATTTTTCATCACTCAGGTCAGAAAACCCCAAAAAATCAATTATTGATGATTTTAATTAATAAATTGATGAATAATGGAGCAAATCCAAAATCCTAGATCAGTGGATTCTCAATCGATTGGATTGAAATCAGTCAGATTGACTGGATCTGACAAATCCTTGACTGAAGGAGGTGATATGGACAAATCCAGAGTTGATCTTCAGCATCCTTTATGGGGAATTGCGCCCTCTCTCTCTCCTCCACACGTGTGGGCTCTCCTGGAAGCTCTGTGGATTGATGTGTCAGTCTGTGGGTTGATGTGTCAGCTCAATCAGCCCCCCGATAGACAAGTAGGCTCAGTTTGGCTTCAGATCAGCATTGATTGACTCTCCCTCAGCTGCAGTGGTCTGTCTCCTTGGGATTTGTGCCCCCCCTGGGCTAGATCTCCTGTTTTTTGTATAAATAAAGTTCAGGCTGCCTCTTCCAAGCTAGTTAGAACTGGGATTGAGGTGTTGTTGCTCTTGTACTGTGTTATTGTTTATTATTTTGGAATAAAGAAGCTTTGGAGGCAAGATCTATGGTGTAATGCTCTTCATGTGTGGATGGTGATTGTCAAATGGTTATGAAGAATAATCTGTGTTATTTATCATTGCTTTTGCTGGTTAATTGTTGGCCTTGAAGGAGAGAGCTCCCTCCTGTTAGGGTAAGAGTTTATTCTAGTTTGATTATGCTCTTACTGTTTGCATGTTTTAGATCTATTGGAGTTGTATGTATTTTAAGTTTAATTGCATGCTTTCCAATTATCTCTTCCAGCAGCACCTATGTTTTAACCATCTGTTTGTGCAAGGATTTCTAAGTTGCAGGTGATCTCGCTTGTAGAAGAGGTTGAGCTGGTTTGCATCCTTCTCATCTTCAAGATCTTCTGAATGACATAGTCCCTCGGTGTTCCACCAAAGTAGACTCCAAAGCCCAACATTCTCAGGCTTCCAGCACTCTTTCTCTCTCTTTCTCCTTCAAAAAATCAATTTTCTTACCTAGTTACTGTGTTCGAAAGCTTTGTTATCATTTGGATCTGTTATATCAAAGTAAAATTTACATAGATCTGCTATTTCGAAGCTCATAGTCTAGATCTCAATTCTGAAAAGTATCATTAAGCATTCTAGATCTAGCATAAGGAAATCGTCCATTTTGCATGGCAAGTTAAAGAAAATCAGTAGGTTGCATGCTCTAAATTTTCTTTTCTGTTTTAAAAAGATTAAATCCAGCAATCAATGCATATTTCATTGGCTGCACAAACAGCAAGCCAAGATCCCAAGTAAAGCTTGCTTTCCTTGGTTCCTTTTTCACCTGTTTAGCTAGTTTTAACTTAGTCTTTTTTGAGTTAAGGTAGGCTGATCCAAAGGTACTCTTAAAGTGCTTTTGGGCATATGTTATTCTAACATGCTTGCTGGTTTTTAGTAGGTGTAACAGAAAAGAAAGGAAGCTGCTGTTCGAAATTGGCTTCGGGAGCATTCAAATCCCCCTAGGGGTCTCCCCTTTCATTGAAGTCTCAAAATTTTGGAAGGTTGTAAGATCTTGGTTTCATCCCGTAAAAGGACCAAGAGGTTTTTGATATTTCAGCTTGTTGATATTGTAATCAATAATAATAAAAGAAATCTTTTTTGAGTAGGCTCTTTCGAGCCCGCTTCCCATCCCCCCAGGGGGGATTTGCGTCCGTTTCACTTTTGTGCTTTTTTCCCTTTTCTTTTTTTCTACTCTAGTTTAGTACTGACATGCAGGATTGTATACTTTGATATAATTTTGCACTATTCCATACTTTAATTTCAAAAGTAATCATACTACTTACCCCACGACTTCCCGATTGACCCGCAAGGGGAAAGAGATGCATGGTAGGACTAATTAGAAAATCGACATTGTGTATCTTTGATTCCTTTTTCATCAATTGTTTCGTTAGCCATAATAAAATTAACCCCTCCTTGATTCCCCGATTGAGATCCACTTGGATTGAAAGAGGTTCTTGGAGGGTTTTCTTTTTAACAAGAACACCTATCTTAAAATCTACTAAAAATAACGAAGACTCCAGTGTGTATGCTCTGTACTTGGCTGCGGTTCATCCGATCAGTCAAGCTGCATCAAAAGCACTTGAATGACTAGATTAATTAGTCTTCATCTCCCAAATTGACAAACCATCAGGCGAAAATCCAACGCCTCGAACAAACTGTAAGCGGTGGCAAAATACCCAAAGGAGTGGGAACAACTGGAAAGTGACCTTGAGGCGCCGATCTCTGTCACACCCTGACGGGTGCATTATGAACAATAGTCTCCGAGACTCCGTTCCAACCCACATAACCTTGCGGGTAACCATGAAAGTTCACTTTTGGACATACTCCAAGTACCCCTTGGGTATATCTGGAGTCCCCTTTTTGCCTAATTTAATTCATTCACATTCCACATTAATTTAAAATCTACCAAGAGACATTTGCAAAACATTATTTCAAGCACATGCAAGCACATTATTTTCTCTGTTGACTCCATTTAAGGCACTGGTGATTTATTTCTTTCGATTATATATATATTGAGTGTCATTTCTGTGCTTAGATGCTTTAAATCTTGCATCTTGTTATCTTTTGATTCCATTGGTTAATTTCAAAGCTCCTAAACAACTTCATCAATATAACACCATCACACTAAGTAATTGGCCTTAGTAACTTAATAGGGTCTACCCCCCTTGGCTTCGTTAGGAGTTGAGCTTAAATAGAGGAATTAAGAACAAGGTGACAGCCTTGACTCGAGACTTGCCCCTAGGGACACACCGAGTGGCTTGAAGATTTCTGCCACGTAACCCAGGTGTGTGAAAGGCGGCAACACTTTTTGGTGTCGTTGCCGGGGATAAATCTTTTCATTCCCGAATACGACTTTTGTTTTCTTCCTTTTTTTTTTCTTTGCTTGATGAATGCTTAGAGTAGATCTTCAATTTTCATCTGGTGACTCCACTGACCTTTGGTTTAGTTTTTATTTTTTCAAAGAAAAGCAAAAATTATTTTTTGTGAAAAGATTTATAAATGCTTATTTTTCTTTTTCACATGGCGACTCCATTGAAGGGATAAAACCCTGCTTTCTCATAAATTTGTTGAGACTTGTGTGTAGATGAGCTCATACGACATAGTAAAACCTTAAAATGCTCATTATTCGACAGCTCCGCTTCAGTACAAAATACATGGTTGATATATGCTACTGATAGGCCATTATGGATGATGAAGATTATGGTGCTCTAATTTCTAATGCATATCCTTCCATCGATTTCTCGGGCATCCCGAGTTTTCCTAACTATAAACCATATCACCGGGATGAAAGATATTCCCAGGCTCCAACCTTTTATGGAAATGGTTATTCAGCTGTTTGTCACATCATATTGGTTTTTGCATTTGTGACAAAACTCAACATACTTCATGGGGATAATGTGATGCGAATCTTTGCTCATTCTTTGAAAAATAAGGCTTGGACATGGCTTTGTGGTCTTCCTGATAAATGCATTACATCCCATGGAGATTTGTGTGCTATGTTTTTTGAGAGGTGGCATGATGGTGAGGGAGATATGATGACAGTTGTAGAAAGGACACTCACCTACCTAAATGAGATAAAGGAGCCCATGACTTCCATTGTAGATGAGGACACTCAAGATGATCCTATTGAAGAGCTTCAGGAGGAGCCTATCATTGAAAACATTGTTGAAGACTCTCCTCATGTCACCATAGCTGAAAACATTGAAGATTTGAGGTATTCTCAAGTGTGTTGCAATCAATGTTATCGGAACCGGACCGGTCATCGAACCGGCGAAGCCCAAAATGTGAACCGGACCAGAACCGGCAAAAAATCGGGTAAAAAACCGGCTGACTAAAAAATACATAAAATATTCATATTTTGTAAAAAAACATATATATTCATGTGCATACATATGAATCCAAACTATTAATACACAAATATGCAAAGTTTCTCATATATATATATATATTTTTTCAATGTGGTTCACGCGCCGGCTTGATTGACGGGCTACATCAACGGAATAATTTCTGGCAGACCCACCCGAAGGGGCCTCACACCCGCGGCCGCTGCGTGCCTAACCCCAAGAGAGTCGATGAGAATGGATCCCGCGACCTCACA
>LPNX010168688.1:244064-296884 GCA_001517045.1 Pseudotsuga menziesii
AATTAGGTTGTTTTTTTGTTTTTTTTTTAAAAAAATTGAGAAAACGTGGTCCCTGGCACGTGGTATGGAACCGGCCGGTTCAGTGCCCGGTTTGGTCCAGAATCCGGTTTTGCAAATTTTTTTAAAGAACCGGACCGGTCAACCCTGTGAACCGGTCAGATCGGCCGGTTTTGCCGGTTCCAATAACACTGGTTGCAATGTTGATATTTTTCCAGAAAGCCCTTTAGAGGAATCCACTGAGTAACACATCCTAAGTGATCCCATTGAGTATGTTCAAAAAGTTTCCTTGATTGAAGTTAGTATTGAAGATCCTTTTCATGATATCATAACAGAAGCCTATAAAAAAACTTATGATAAGATCAGTATGGTGTGTGATGACACTAGACCTTGTTCTCCATATAATGATGACAGTCTGGAAGGTTTACTGCCTTATGACCTTTTTTCTGAAGAAGATGAGTATGAAAATGAGGACAAGTATAACTTGGAGCATGACACAAGTGATGAAGACTCCCTTATCTCCGACAAAGATATTGATGAGGAGTCCTCGACATTCATGGAAAATCCAGTCTATGACATGAATAAAGAGGAAAATAATTAACTAGAAACTTTTGATGGTTTTGTTGATTCTCCTGTCTATGGCATATCTAAAGGAGAGAGCATGGACCTTGTGGCCTTGGGAAACTTTGATATGGAAAAGGAGCATGCAGTTTATCCATATGATTAGTCTGACCCATATATCAGTATCAGTAATGAGGACAAAGAGAACTTGATATCAGAACTTGATATCAGCAATGGGGAATCCATCACATATGACATGGATGGGAGTGATAACTATTGGAATTTCATAGATAATCCAACTTGTGAAAATCTTATTAAGAATTCCATCCATGGTATGTCCAGTAAGGGGAGTGTATATTCAAAAAATTGTGGAAGTCCAATCTACGATACGTCCATAGAGGGGAGCACGGATCTGGATGCCTGGTAAAACCTTAGTATGGAAGAGGAGCATTCAGAATTTTCACGTGATCATTCAGAGTCATATCATGCAGATCCGCACAAGGGTATCAGTAATGAAGACATTGAGAAACAGTGTTGTGAAAAGTCAGATGTGATGCAGTCAGTGGAATATTAGTCTCAGCCATCTTTTTCACATATAGAGATGCCTTATGATTTGGAGTTACTTGGGGCTTGTGCAACGAGTTATCATTTGATAAGCCCCGATGATTAGTATGATGATGTAGTTAGTCTGCCTCATCATTCTGATTGGTATATCAGTCCTATCCAGTCATGGATAGAAGCAACCTGCATGAGCACATACAAGTTGGGAAAGAATTTTTATGACGTTATTCATGCCTATGATCTCCCAACCATCCCGCCCATTCTGAATCATCACGCAGGTTTGCATTTTCTAAATAAGGTATCCTTACTTTGGTTGGTAACCAAAGACAAGGAAATTTTTTTTTATGTTAATAAAATGCTTAGGTGGTTACATTGGATTTTTTATTACACCTAACCTTTTTATATCATGCTTAGAGTAGGAAAATAAGCTCCTAAAAGAGAGCATTTACTTTCTGCATTTATGTTTTGTACTTAGCTATAATAAAAAATAAAAAAAAAATAAAAAAAAGAATTCATTAGTTAATTACATTTATTTTGTTTAAATAAATCAGCTTAATGGTTCATTTGGTTTTTATATAAAGCTTGTGCTACTAAGGTTTTCTTGTCAAGTTGAGATGTTTTTACAGGGTATATAAATCAGAGATTCTGGTGTTCTCGTATCCTCTCCTTGCCTTAAAGACCAGATCGAGCACACGTCCCACAGTTGGAGCTAGAATGTTACTACCTAAGTTGTACTTAGTGGTTTTTTATCAAGTGAGCTTGGTGAACCAGACAAGGATAACTTGTTTGGACTTCAGAAGACCTTCAGTCTTGTTTCTGGGAAACTTTGTTGTACTATATCACATGTTCATACCCCCTGGGGGAGTTGTAATAAATGTTCTAGCATGATAGTGTCTGTAAAAGACTCGGTCTCTTAGACTTTATTTGTCAATACGATTAGCCCAGGGTGTTTTTTCCCTTGGTTATTATTGGCTGTTGAATAAACGACTGATAATTTCTGAGTTTTTCACTCCATACCTCCAAAGTTGGGGTGGTCGGCTTGGTATTTAGGCATATTGAGGTTATTAGAGTCTATGTGTCAATCTATAAACATGCTAGGCATCATAGTCGAGTCATATAAACATGTCTAAGTCCCCCTAGGTTTTTTCAACTTTTTTAATTTTTTAATTTTTTCAGTGTTTTTTATTAAAATTTAATTTTTCCAAAACTTAGGCTATTTTTTAATAGTTTAATTGGAAAAATTGGTTTTGTAATAAAAGTGGGCCAAATAATCAGTTTCAGTCATGTAGGTGCTCATTTTCAAGCTAAGAGCACCATGTAAACCCATGGACCCACTTTTTTCAGGTTTTGAGTGATTTTTCATCACTCAGGTCAGAAAACCCCAAAAAATCAATTATTGATGATTTTAATTAATAAATTGATGAATAATGGAGCAAATCCAAAATCCTAGATCAGTGGATTCTCTGCCGATTTGATTGAAATCAGTCAGATCTGAACCAGATTGACTGGATTTGACAAATCCTTGACTGAAGGAAGTGATTTGGACAGATCCAGAGTTGATCTTCAGCATCCTTTATGGAGAATTGCGCCCTCTCTCTCTCCTCCACACGTGTGGGCTCTCCTGGAAGCTCTGTGGATTGATGTGTCAGTCTGTGGGTTGATGTGTCAGCTCAATCAGCCCCCCGATTGACAAGTAGGCTCAGTTCGGCTTCAGATCAGCATTGATTGACTCTCCCTCAGCTACAGTGGTTTGTCTCCTTGGGATTTGCGCCCCCCAGGGCTGGATCTTCTGTTTTTTGTATAAATAAAGCTCAGGCTGCCTCTTCCAAGCTAGTTGGAACTGGGATTGAGGTGTTGTTGTTCTTGTACTATGTTATTGTTTATTATTTTGGAATAAAGAAGCTTTGGAGGCAAGATCTATGTTGTAATGCTGTTCATGTGTGGATGGTGATTGTCAAATGCTTATGAGGTATAATCTGTGTTATTCATCATTGCTTTTGTTGGTTAATTGTTGGCCTTGAAGGAGAGAGCTCCCTCCTGTTAGGGTAAGAGTTTATTCTAGTTTGATTTATGCTCTTACTGTTTGCTTGTTTCAGATCTATTGGAGTTGTATGTATTTTAAGTTTAATTGCATGCTTTCCAATTATCTCTTCCAGCAGCACCTATGTTTTAACCATCTGTTTGTGCAAGGATTTCTAAGTTGCAGGTGATCTCGCTTGTAGAAGAGGTTGAGCTGGTTTGCATCCTCCTCATCTTCAAGATCTTTTGAATGACATAGTCCCTCGGTGTTCCACCAAAGCAGACTCCAAAGCCCAACATTCCCAGGCTTCCAGCACTCTTTCTCTCTCTTTCTCCTTCAAAAAATCAAATTTCTTACCTCGTTACTGTGTTCGAAAGCTTTGTTATCATTTGGATCTGTTATATCAAAGTAAAATTTACATAGATCTGCTATTTCGAAGCTCATAGTCTAGATCTCAATTCTGAAAAGTATTATTAATCATTCTAGATCTAGCATAAGGAAATCGTCCATTTTGCATGGCAAGTTAAAGAAAATCAGTAGGTTGCATGCTCTAGATTTCCTTTTTAGTTTTAAAAAGATTAAATCTAGCAATCAGTGCATATTTCATTAACTGCACAAACAGCAAGCCAAGATCCCAAGGAAAGCTTGCTTTCCTTGGTTCATTTTTCACTTGTTTAGCTAGTTTTAACTTAGTCCTTTTTGAGTTAAGGTAGGCTGATCCAAAGGTACTTTTAAAGTGCTTTTGGGCATATGTTATTCTAACATGCTTGCTGGTTTTTAGCAGGTGTAACAGAAAAGAAAGGAAGCTGCTGTTTGAAAGTGGCCTCGGGAGCATTCAAATCCCCCCAGGGGTCTCCCCTTTCACTGAAGTCTCAAAATTTTGGAAGGTTATAAGATCTTGGTTTCATCCCATATAAGGACCAAGAGGTTTCTGATATTTTAGCTTGCTGATATTGTAACCAATAATAATAAAAGAAAATCTTTTTTGAGTAGGCTCTTTCGAGTCCGCTCCCCATCCCCCAAGGGGGGATTTGCGTTTGTTTCACTTTTGTGCTTTTTTCCCTTTTTTTTTCTGCTCTAGTTTAGTACTGACATGCAGGATTGTATACTTTGATATAATTTTGCACTATTCCATACTTTAATTTCAAAAGTAATCATACTACTCACCCCACGACTTCTCGATTGACCCTCAAGGGGAAAGAGATGCGTGGTAGGACTAATTAGAAAACCGGCATTGTGTATCTTTGATTCCTTTTTCATCAATTGTTTCGTTAGCCATAATAAAATTAACCCCTCCTTGATTCCCTGATTGAGATCCACTTGGATCGAAAGAGGTTCCTAAAGGGTTTTCTTTTTAACAAGAACACCTATCTTAAAATCTACTAAAAATAACGAAAACTCCAGTGTGTATGCTCTGTACTTGGCTGCGGTTCGTCCGATCAGTCAAGCTGCATCAAAAGCACTTGAGTGACTAGACTGATTAGTCTTCATCTCCCAAATTGACAAACCATCATGCGGAAATCCAACGCCTCGAACAAACTGTAAGCGGTGGAAAAATACCCAAAGGAGTGGGAACAACTGGAAAGTGACCTCGAGGCGCTGATCTCTGTCACACCCTGACGGGTGCGTTATGAACAATATTCTCCGAGACTCCGTTCTAGCCCACATACACCTTGCGGGTAGCCGTGAAAGTTCACTTTTTGTCACACCCACTTTTTGTCACACCCTGACGGGTGCGTTATGAACAATAGTCTCCGAGACTCCGCTCCAGCCCACATACACCTTGCAGGTAGCCGTGAAAGTTCACTTTTGGACATACTTCAAGTACCCCTCGGGTATATCTGAAGTCCCCTTTTTGCCTAATTTAATTCATTCACATTCCACATTAATTTAAAATCTACCAAGAGACATTTGCAAAACATTATTTCAAGCGCATGTAAGCACATTATTTTCTCTGTTGACTCCATTTAAGGCACTGGTGATTTATTTCTTTCGATTATATATATATTGAGTGTCATTTCTGTGCTTATATGCTTTAAATCTTGCATCTTGTTATCTTTTGTTTCCACTGGTTAACTTCAAAGCTCCTAAACAACTTAATCAATATAACACCATCACACTAAGTAATTGGCCTTAGTAACTTAATAGGGTCTACCCCCCTTGGCTTCGTTAGGAGTTGAGCCTAAACGGAGGAGTCAAGAACAAGGTGACATCCTTGACTCGAGACTTGCCCCGAGGGACACACCGAGTGGCTTGAAGATTTCTGCCACGTAACCCAGGTGTGTGAAAGGCGGCAACAGCCACGAAGCGCGCCTTGTACTTCTCCACGCTTTCGTTTGCTGCATGCTTCACCTTGTAGATCCATCTGGATCCCACCACCTTTTTCCCTTGTGGCCTCGACACAACCTCCCATACTTGGTTTTTCATAATGGAGTCATACTCCTCAACCATAGCTTCCTGCCACACATCATGTTGTGCAGCCTCCCTGAAGCTGGAAGGTTTAGAGTTAATCAACTCTATCATTAGTGCCATATAACTAAGCCTCTCTTGTGGTACACTCCGTCTAAAAGATGTCTGTGGAGGATTTACCTGCCTGGAATTCTGCACTATGGATCTAAACCACTTAGGCCTTGGCCTAGTGTCAACCTGCTGCGGCTGCTGGATATCCGTCTCCTGCTGCAGCTCATCCTTCAAGTCAATGATTGAAGGATCTTGTCCACCTGACTCCCTCTGACCATTAGAACATGTGCTTTGTGTCTGTACCTGTACTTGTACATCTGGCTCCTCCAACTTGACTCCCGACTCATGTGCTGGCTGCTACTTTGCTAGTAAGTCCAGATATCTTTGCAAGGCCCTGTCCTCATCGAACTGGACATCCCTGCTCACAATGATCCTCCTGCGAGCAGGAATGTGAACTCTATATGCCTTCGAAATCTCGCTGTAACCAACAAGTAAACCCTTCTCTCCAGAAGGGTCCAACTTCTTCCTATTGTTAGCATGAACATGACAATAGCATACACTGTCGAATATGCGAATGTGACTCACATTTGGCCTAATGCTTGTGAAGACTTCCTCTAGTGTCTTCCTCCCCAAGGTTGTGTGGGGACACCTATTCTGAATGTATACTGCAGTCCTGTATGCCTCGGCCCAGAGGAATAGTGGTAATTCTTGATCAAATAGCATGGCCTTGGCTGCCCCAACCATAGTCCTATTCTTTCGCTCTGCAACTTTATTCTGCTGTGGGGTATGGGGCACAGTGTGCTCCTTCCTGATCCCCTCAGCCAAACAATACTCCATGAACTCATTGGAAGTGTACTCACCCCTGTTGTCTGTCCTCAACACTCGAACCTTCTTTCCTGTTTGGTTCTCCACAAGAGTCTTGAACTCTCGAAGCCTCTCAAAGACCTCTGACTTGGCCTTCAGGAAATAGATCCAGGTTTTCCTGGAATAGTCATCAATGAAGGTTACGTAGTAACTGTAACCATTGAACGAATGGACACTCATAGGTCCGCATACATCCGAATGCACCAAGTCCAAGTGCTCCTTAGACTTGTGCTCACTCTATGGGAAAGGCTTCCTGATGTTCTTTCCCAAAGCACAACCCTTGTAGTGGTTATGTTTTTCCACCTGTACCTGAGGAACTCCAATGACTGCCTGTCTCAAATGCTTCAGTGCTCCATGGTGTAAGTGTGCCATCCTCCTATGCCACAACTCACCTCGACTGCTGCTGATGCTACTGACTAGAGCCTTTGCAGGCTCAAAGTGTAATCTATACACTTTCCCGCTCCTTTTTCCAATCACCGATCCAAGCTCCTATCTGACCCCTTGGGCCTGATATACACTCTATGGTCATAGAACTTCACCTGATATCCCTTGTCCTCCAGAGTGGAGACAGATATAAGGTTCTTGGTCAGTCCTGGAACATATAACACATCAGCAAAACTAAGGGGTTTGCCAGACTCCCTCTCAAATGAAACAGTGCCAACTCCCCGCGCCTAATACCGCGCATTATCACCTAGTTCAACGCAGATCCTTGTTCCACCCTCTTGCAAGTCTTTGAAGAATCTCTTCTATCCAGTCATGTGACTAGATGCTACACTGTCAATGTACCATATGCTGCTCCCTGTGGTGTTTGCCATGCAAGCTATCAAACAGAACACCTCATCGAAGTTCCTGCTGAACTCATCCACCTCTACAGATCCAACCATTTGAGTGTTACTCTTCTTCTTCCTATCTGGGCACTGGGAGGCAAAGTGTCCCTGCTTGTGGCAGATAAAACACTTGACCTTTGACACGTCAAGGTTCTTCTTACCATCCTTCTTCCTCTTTGCCTTCCCCTTGCTCTTCCCTGTAAGGGCTAGAGCCTCCTCATCCACAATCTGTGGGGCACTGCTGAATGAGCCTGATCCTTGACCCATGTGGGTCTCCTCTTGAACAAAGTCATCCCATAGTCTTTGCCAATCAGGGAGCTTCTCCCTAGCCACAACACCTTTGACAAAGGTGTCCCATGGCTTAGAGAAGCCATTCAGGGCTATCCGAACTAGCTCCTCCTCATCAGTTTTAGAGCCAACAGCTCCAAGCTCATCCCTAATTTGTGTGAGCCTCGTGAGATAAGGCACCACTCCTTCTCCCTTGGCTATCTTGGTGGTGCGCATCCTCTCTTGCAACACCATCTTCCAGTTCTCGTTCTTGCTTTGGTACAAACTCTCCAAAGTCATCCACATCTCTGCTGCAGTCTTTTTACCAAAAAGGTGAGGGACTATATGGTCCTTCACTCCATCCATGATAATCAACATGGCTCTGGAATCAATCTTCTTCCAAGCTGCTAAATCTGCCGGATCTGTGGGTGCAACCTTGGTGGAGTCAATGTGCTCCTTTGCATCACTGACGTCTAGGATCCTTGTGATCTTTTCTTTCCATGTAGGAAAGTTCTGAGCATCCTGGAGTCTATCCTCAACTCTCAACTGCACGTCCATAGTGAAGTGTACATGTCAAACCCTAGATATGGAAGTCTAGGTTTGTGTCTTCCTATAGAACTGCCCCTGATTTATCATTGCTGCTGCAAATCTCTCAGCTTTAGCTCACCAGAGCTTTGATACCATGTAAATTTTCCTTTAATATTCAACTAGGTCTAAACAGTGCATGCAAAATATCAACTGATAACCACACATGAATATCTTTTATAGTATGCAGCGGAATATAAAACTGAGAAATAAATCACAACATCACATCATGATATTGACACTATTATTTTGGGTATGGAAACCCCCGGAAAAACCCAAGATGGAAAAACCGGTGCAGTAGTTAGATATAGATTTTATTATGAGAAAATATGGAACTTTTACAATCACTGCAAATTCATCCAAACCTGGCGAATGCAGTACCCCTCAGAATCACTGGGCAAATCTCTCAGCTAAACCTCAACACTCTCCTGTGTGAGTGTACGACCCAGCTGTACGAAGCTCGATGATCCTGCTACTCGCTCCTCCGTCTTCTTGGCTAAATCCTCTGTCTGACTTTCTCTCCTTGTCTGTATCTTATCTCTGTTGGAATACAAGTGTGTGTTCTCTCCACCAATTGATCTCTCTTTTATAACTTTGGGTAAAGCGAAAACCCTAATTTCACTTTCACTTTAACTAGAGGTAAAGCAAAAACCCTAATTTCACTTTCACTTTAACTAGCGGTTCACTAAAGTTAATTTAGATCGCTTTAATTTATTTTCCAAAGTAAACTTAGGAAAAGTAAATTAAATACAACTGGTTTCCTATTTTAAGTCTTCTGGATGCAAGAACACATGCATGCAGGAAGACCTTCCTTGTTGCTACTAGTTTAATAGATAACACCCCTCCCTGTAAAAAAAAATTGCCCCCCTCTCCCTAAGATACACTTGAAGGTGCGCTGGGTACAAGTGCAACGTTACATGCCCAAATGCAAAACTGCTAGTTTGTGTGTGTGCAGAAAATTGACACTAGGGCTAATCTGTGCTTGTCTTCAAACATGACACAAGGACACGGGACACGGAGGACACAAAAATACGAGTATTTGGCACAAGACACAATGACCTTAGAAATAGCACACAGGGGACACATTATATATATATATATATATATATATATATATATATTAAAAAAATACATAAAGATCTACATTTTTTAAAAACTACAAGTATATACAATGTATATCAATCATAATATCATTCAATTGAAATTTGACAATGATGAATCAATAATAAAATTATCAATGAATCATGAACTTTGAACCATAAACTGCATATTTGATATTTCTGATTAAACCACAAAAATCAAAATGTATTACATAGATATCGATAGAATACCATCGACAAATACAAAATAGAGTAGATACTACTTAGTACTAAGTCTAGTATATACAATACTACTAGATATAAAATGAAAATACTAAATAACCACAGAGAAGAATACCATAGCTCATCAATGGTACTAGCCACTGCCAATCGTCCTCCTGCTCCTCCATGTCAAAATTAGCATTACTGTCATAGCTCTTTCCTCTATCCTCCTCCTCCTCTCTACCCTTTTTGACAGGACACATGTCCAGAAATCAGGACACGTTATTGGCACGTGTCCGACACGAATTGGAAAGTGTCCAAATTTCGGGACACGAAAATTTTGGTGTCGGACATGTATTAGGGCAAGTTTCGTGTCTGACACGTGGAATACTGGACACAAGCTCTATTTGGAAGTGTTCGGTTACTTAGGTCACAAGTAATAATCTAGAGGAGGAAAACAAGGATTATTGACAAGAGCTCCTACAGGAAGATTGAATTTCAGCAAGCTGGGGAACGCTAGTTAACAAAGAAGCATGGGTGAAGGGATAGAGATTTATTACTTAAAAGAAGCTGGGCTAGAGATTTTGAGGCTTGGCTTAGCTATTGGAACATTAAAGAAGATAATTAAATCAATAGTATCAACAATATTAAATCTTATATTCTTACAAAGTTTAAAGATAAGACCTGAAATGGCAATGAAATCATTAATAAAAGGAAGTTGAAAATTGAAATATTACAGTTTTTATAATTCTTAATTTCGCTGGGCAAAACTGTTTTTCCAACATTACGAGCTTAAAAAACAAAATGAATATTATCAAAATTAGGATTAATGCTCATGATATGCATAGTGAAACTGGTTGTTGGACAGGCCTAAAACATATTGGGTTTAACACATTTGTAAAAATTGTGATACAAAGGAAGTTGAGGATGAACACTATTTTGTTTTATGATTATCTAGTTGTACCATTAATAATATAAGATGTAACTTTACCAAGTTTCACAACTTAATTCTTCATCAGGGCCTCCTCACTTACAAAAATCATAATCTTCTTGGTACTTAGAAAACCATTCTGATCTTGTACTTTCTATTTCACCATATTCAAATATAGAAATGACATTCTGAAAAATATTTAGCCTAAATGACATTCTGAAAAATATTTTGCCTGATTCCTTTCTTTTTCCCAATAGACCTTATTAATCTTTGGGAGTTGGTAAACATTATCATCATCATTAACCGTTATCGCAAAATTTATGAGGTCTTGGAATATGATGGAATGTATAAAGATTAGTCAATCTCACAAAAATTGATAATTTGATGCGAATTATTGGTTAAGCTGCTCACCCCTGCCCCTTCTCCGAGATCATTCTCTTATAAAATTTAATCATTCTTGTATTTTTTGTTAATAAAATTCTCTGTATTACTTTCCTAGCTGAGTGGAAGCTTGAGCATGAATGGCTTGGATATATATTTGTTTCTCATTTGTTTAATGGGTAGTTCTGAATGTGGTCTGTTACAGGTTGCTATAACTGTGGGGGATCCTCCCTACAGTGAACTTGTGCAGAAGGTGAGGGAAGCACAGTTGGGTATTAGCATTCCAAATGTTCACTATGCTGATGCCAAGGGACTTCCCCTCAAGAATGACAAACTTCACTTGACAACAGAGGCACAGGTGCAGCTGGGGAAAATGCTAGCAGATGTCTATGAAAACCATGGTATTTCCAACTAAATTTGCCTGGTGGCAGTTCATACTGTTTTGGATGAAAAAGGGAAATCTGATTTTGCTCAGGATGGCCCTATTGATTTTACTGAATGTTGTCGGGGTTTAGAGCTTTTAGCTGAATATGAATTGAAGCAATGAGAGTTTCTGCCGCTGCTGTGATCTGAATAAAAATCCTGTTTGAATCATTTGTTAATATTAGGGTAACTTCCTTCTACGAGGAATATAAAGAATGGTTCAATGATTTTGTTGTGTAATATTATTTTGGTTAAAACTTAGTGTAATACTATGGTGTTCTTCTTTGTTGTCTATGTGTGAAGAAGCTTGTGAAGCAACTTGAGACACTTAAGCTGCTTGGCATCCACTAATACAACAGAGTGAATCTTGTTAAGTATTTTAGACTTCTTGTAATATAGAAAGGGTAAGCAGCCGATTTAAGTCGACTTTACATTGCCTCGTGTTTAAGTGTCCAGTGCAAAGCTGCACTTCATTAGATTAACTGATCTTAAATTAAGGGAGGGAAAGTGATCCCCACAAAATCTTATTTTAAATGACATTTTCACGAGAAATTAATTTACCTCAAGGGAGTTAGCCTACTGGAAAATTGATTCCCTTTGTGCACCTAATTAAAACACTGACAAAGGATTCCCTCAAGTGCATCAACTGGTAGCCTGCTAGGTAATCTAAAGTAAATTAAATTTAGCGTTATTTTTCATTTACTGGTTTGTCTGATATATCATTCTATGAAAATTACGCTTATTCTTTAGGAACATTAAAGCCAAAGACTGTTTATGGAATCCTGTGACATGGACATGTGTAGATTTAATCCTCTCTAATGGGGACCAATTTGATTCCTAGCTCCTTCTATCATGTATCTACAATTTCTCCACATATGGGATTTAGTGTGGTCTGTTTGCATGGTTGCCGTGTTGCAGAAAGCAGCCATCCACCTGAAAGTCTCAGTGACAGTGTTCAGCATTGATGTGGTTCCTACCCCATTCTATCCAAATACGGGCCACTTCTTTGCTCAGGCAAAAATTGTCTCTTACCTTTGAGGAAGGGTTCGTTGGGACTGCAACAAATGAAGATAAGCAAAATTGAAATTTTACTCTATTTTGCATCAAATCTAATCTTGATTGAGTTAGGTGTATAGTACGCAGGCATCGTGGTAGAACATATTGTAGCGCCCTGGGTGCCCATGTGCGTGTCAACTGGTGTGTGATAGTGTAAAGCAAGACAAAATGAATATTTTTTTATTAAAAGAATCAAGTTGTGAAAAGCGAAAGGCAATTCCCTTTTACTCAGCATCCTGATGGGAAGCAACAACCATAAATAAAACAGCAAAACAACAAAAATGAAAGCAGACATCTTTTCTTTTTTCCCCTTTTTTCTTTTAGCTTTAATGATCTAATAGACAAAAACTGATCACTTTTCCAAAGGTATAGATTCTTTGGAAAGAAGAAGGACATCTCGGTAGACATATACAACGCTGCAGCAATGCAGTACTCGGCACATACAAGGAAAGCAGAATCCTGCAGGGAAGCAGAAGACCTACTTAGTGCACACTGAATTAGTGGGAAAGTGAAGCTCTGATGCAGTTACTGGCTGCCTCTCAAAGTGCACAACAAAAAATAATGGAAGCAACAACATAAGTATGGAATCCACTGCCTGTTCGAATTTTTTTTAAAGAGCTTTTATTCAACTGCTAGCAACATCACAAAAGCTCATTCCCTTAACATAACTCATGAAGTTAGTGAATACCCAAAACAATGCCAACAATATCAATACCTTTTGGGTAATAGATACCAGAGTCAACATCAATACAGTCACACGCTTGAAGCCGTCGTGATCAACTACAAATTTTCTCAGCAAAAATACACCAGGGAATATGCCCAACAACAATATATTGCCAAAATCAACAGAATCAAATTCCAAAACATTACATGAGGATTACAACCAAAACTTGGTCAATAAACAGAAATCAACACATAAAATGCGGGTATAGAGTTCTACTATCACCCTGTTCTTAGGCCTGTTTTTAGATCTGTGATCTGCTTTCCTGAGCTGCCACTTCTTCCCATGCTATTGAGCTTCTCCAAACTACCTTCAAATGAGTTTCAAGGGCCACTTTATAGGCTTTGAAACTCTTGGGGTTTGCTGATCATAGTTGATGGGTCCACATCATCTCTAGCGAATCACAGTGCCTGTGTCAACTGGGTTCATATCATCACTAATCATCAGCTGCCATGTAGAATCTAACAAACAGACTCTTAGATTTATGCCTTGGTCTCTGCATTGTGGTCCCTTTTCCCTTTGTTAAATACTAGGAACTATTATTAGAATTCGATAAAATGGTAAAACTGAACTCAAATCTTTTGTGTGATGTGGGATCGCCAAATACCCAAGGATGCTCCTGCATCAAGGATCTTTTAGGTGGATGCAAAGTGCTGTGAAGAAAAAGAGTACTTGATTTATGTTTTATTAAAGTATAGAATCAAAGTGCTGTGGAGAAAAAGAGGAGTTGATTTATGCTCTAGAAAAGTATAGAAGGTATTTACCGCATATAATGTTATAGGGATCTAAAGGACATTTTTGGAGCACCAGGATAATAGTGTCTGTTTGGTGCACGCAGAATGTTGCAAAGAAGTATAGGCTAACTCAAATTGGAGGAAGCCGAGGATCTATTTGTTGTACTAGGAAAGTAGAACACTGATTTGGTGGACACTGAATTGCACAGATTAAGCAGACATATTTAGTCCACTCAGTCTGATCCGAGAAAATAGGACTATGCTGCGGTGCATGCAATTTTCTATAGACTGAACGAAGGTGGAAATTTGGTGGTGTACTCTATATTTAAAGTAGTCTATAACATTGATAGTGTACTCTATCTTTGGATACCAAATACCAAATATGATACCATACCTCATCCATGAGTCACCTAGGTATCTCACGAGTAGGGAGCAGTCTACAAGTGATCATCGATTATTCACATAAATTGATATTCAACATCAAAACCAACCATGGTTAAGAGGATTAAAGGTGGTACAAGGAAAATGTAGAATAAATCTTTTTTGAATCTACATCCCATCATGGTAGTCTTCAAATTTTATAATCTTTACATCCGTATTTTGCCGAAAGTTCTTGTGTAAAAATGGAATGGAGGGTGATTTGTTGAATTCGACCTCTTAAGCTCTCGGAAGGAGTGTCGTTCTCTTTCTCAAGTGTCTCCTTGCTTCTAATTGTCCTTCCCTTATGGAGTTGCGGGGACTTATCCCAGAGGTAGAGTTATAACACTGAACATTGGTATGCCTGGCCATTTTGAAGAGATTGGAGTTGCTGCTTTGGCTGACTGCTTCAACATAATGATTTTCTTTGTCTTTTTTTCTGACATTTGTAATCCTTGGTCTTTAATGCTGGTTCGATATCTACGGATCCAGAGGATGGATGGATTTGTTGGTTGTATGGTGGCTTTCTTATAAGCTGAGAGTTTTTGCATGGTTGGTGATTTAGTATTGCTTTCTGGTTAATTTTTGGAAACTTTTCCTTTGGTTATTTGTTTTTCTTTTTTATAAGCTGAGAGTTTTTGCACGGTTAGTGATTTAGTATTGTTTTTTGGTTAGTTTTTTGGGGAACTTCTCTTTTGGTTATTTGTTTTCTGGTTTATGGGTTTATGGGTTGCCGGGAGTGTTGAATTTTCTGGGTTTAGAAGTTGAAGGTGATGAGGAGGCTGTGAATTTGAGGGAGAAGAAATTCTTTGAATTGGCATAGGATTAATTGTTGGAGACTCCCGAGCATCCCGGCGGGGCAAGCGCTGGTGCCGAAGCCATGGAAAAAATAATAGACTGCCGCGACTCGTTTTACTTGTTTGAAGGGCCTACTGACCACCATACTGCTCGAGGGGAGCTGATGTTTCTTCGCCTGATTCTCCCTTTGCCGTTTCTGGTTCTTTCTCTACCGCTGCTGCTTCTTCGACTTGTGTTCTTTCAAAATGAGCCTAGTCTCATCTTCCAACTTAGCGTCCCTGCTTATCTCAAACTCACATGCATTGCATCTGAAACGACAACAATCCAGTTCTTCAGCTAGAGAGTCAAACCAAAAAAAAATATAAAAACATTATTAATTGATTCAACTATTAAACTAAAATGAGACCTAGACGACCATGTTCATCATAGTTACATGGCGGGCTTTCTGAAAAACCCACATCCACTTCGAGGAGCTTTAAAATCTCAGATTGACGAAAGGCTAACTCAACGAAAACTGCAGGGATACCTACAATATGTGCAGCGCTTTGGTGTGTATAAAACGGCAGTGAGATGATGTACAGAAAATTCGAAAGAGAGAAAAAAACAAATTACAAGAACAAGATCACAAAAGCTCACAACTATGCATACAAATTCCATCAATGCCGTAGTGAATGAACCCAAATGCAATTACCACCTCGAGAAGTTCAAACATTAAAAGAGCTCTACGGATAGTTGTTTGGCAGGCCACTTGTCAGTTCTAAATCAACGGGTAATCACCATTAGCTACCAGCCATTAATAGCTTAAACTTTCATGAAAAAGGGAGAGCATGCATGGGACTCGGGAGCAGTATAAGCTTCAACCAAAAGGCTCTTAACCCGCCGGGCTGCCGGAATGGGCAGTCCAATTTCGCGTAGGATAAAGAACAACCAAAATGCCCCAATTTTCTGGTGGTATTTTAATTACATTCCGTAAAAAATGCTTATAAAAATTGTAATTTTGTAAATATGCAATTTAGTAACTAATATGATTGGCTCTGGAGTAACTGAAGGATTTTAAAACTACTCAGATTGCGGTTCAATTTTTGTTGAAATCTCAATTTGGAGTGTTGACATCCCAATCCCAATTTCAGGTATTTAGTTTATGACAGATATTTATGATTGTTGAAATTGCAAAATTGTGGAAATAACAATTTTTAGGAACAATTTTTTTATTGATTTTTATTATAAATGGGTTATAAAATTTTTTGCCAAAAAGTAGTATTTTTTAATGGTTTTTTATCCTACTTGCATGCATGGAGACAAGTGTCCATTAAAATATTTAAACTTTATAATGTATCAATTAAATATAATTTGGGGCTGGGACCTATTTGCCCGACGATATGCACACGATCGGCCGCGTCGGCCGTGACCGGTCACGCGCGGCCGGTCGTCCGATCGATGCATATCGTCGGTTCACTAGTGAACTCCTAATTTGGGTGCTCTAAAGAAATGTTGTTAATCTTTCCTACCTATGTTCCAATCTCTCAACCTACTTCATAACTTCCCCCAAAATCAAGGGTGAGGCATAGGCCTACTTGAGAATGGATCTTGGGTCTCTGGCCCCAACCTCATTTAACACCATTAGATCATCATCCTCTACCTAATTTTCACCAAGTTATTTCTGAAATCATTACTTTTCTAAATGTAAGGTCTAAACTTTTGACACCTAACCATAATACAAGCAACAATTACTTTTGTATTACTTTTCTAAATGTAAGGTCTGAACTCTTGACAACTTTAACCATAATACATGCTTGCTTCAGAACTGTCGAGTATTTTAGCTCAGTCCCTCGTAACCAAAGGCTTATGAATTAAATTGGAAAACAAAATTTCTTCTATTTCTTTTTGCATGAGTAAAAATAGCAAAGCAATGATCCCATGTGAAGTTATAGAGGTCAAATTCCTTATCATAATTTGGACCACCTATCATTGGGGAAGAGACATTAGATTCCTTAATATTTTCCAGAGCTAATCTCTCAACTTAAATCCGTTGAAAAACAACTACATTATGAATTAATCTTCTTTATTAAGGACTTTTAATCATTTACGTGAAATCATTAATTTTTCACTTCAGATATAAATTGCATTAAATGACAAGGATGCTATGGACAAATATGAATTGCATTAAATGACAAGGATGTTATGGGTAAGTTTTAAAAGAATGTGGTTCACCATGTTATGGGTAAGTTAACGGATATATTGGTGAACTTTTACCAATAGTCTAACCCAATAATGTGCATAGAAGATTTGAGAGGTTTGGAATTCAATTTATTTTAGAGTAAGGCTTTGTATATTTATTTATATGTTTTATGAGTTTTGAAAAATTTGAAATAATTTTTTTTTCAAAATTTGAAATAATTGTATTTTAAAGATTTAGGTTTAAATTATTAATAATAAATAAAATAAAATATATTTTTTATATTTAAATAAAAGATTGGTATTTATGGCCTCTAACCTTTTAGGATCGATATTTTCTATGAGCATGGACAAAGACAATATGAACCCTCATCTTTCGTTCCACCATTCCCAAAAAATGATTTGATTAGAGTGAGGAATATGCCAAATTTCTACCTTTTAAAAACTTGCTTTGTTAGATGTTCCACTTGGTCAAATACTTTCTTGGAGAAGACAATCATGTCCTTAATGTCTTAATAACATAATATATAAATTAAATCAATAAATAGTAGGTTATATTATTTACCTAATAATATAAATATTATTATAGGATTACGGTACTATCCTATAAAAATTATAATATCTTATATATATTATATTAATGAATTTCCTTTTTAATAGAAATTGGAGAAATTTTTATATATATAAAAAGGCCGAGTACAACTATATTTACAAGGTTTGTAACCAAATTTTTTGAGCTACTATAGAAGGACAAACAAAGGTTTCTAAGCTATAAATAGAAAAGTAAATGATTCTAGACTTCTTGGTGAAACAAGTTAAACCCATGGAAGGGTATTTTCTTACAAATTGGTTGTTCAACAATATACAAAAAAACATATATAACTAGAAAAGTATAACCTAAAACTTCTGAACTTCCTGCCCATGGGTCGGCTGGCCAATCGAGGGCTCTTCCATCTGTAAATCTCCAACAGCAAGGAAGTCCTGGCAGTGACTGCATTGGGTCATGCTAGTAAGCTTATGAACAACCTCCTTGACAATGTCGACTTTCCCCTTTAGTTCATGCAGGTCTCTTGTGTTGTCGTCGATTCTGGTGCATGGCATCCAAGCTGATTTGAGATGTATTTAGTTTCTACTGCTACAATTTTGTTACTATTGACACTACTGCCGACCATTGTATAAATTAAATGCATTCCACTCTGCAAGTCTGCAAGTGAAGGATTGATCTCTTCAATTTCCTTGGGGGTTGTCATTCTTTCCTGAGCCTGCGTTACCAGGTGAGGCCACGAAGGAGAATCTAAACTGCAAGAAGAAATTATACCTGATCTAAGTGAAGCCTGGGTGAAAGAAAGTTGATCTTGAACTAGCCACAACGGCATTGGAACCTCTTCGACGGTTTGATGAGCTAGTTCACAATCAGTCCCGGAGTTGAGCAAACATGCAAAAAGGGTTGAGATATCTTCTTTCGGAGGAATGAGGAAAAGAGGGAACATATCCAAATCGAAAGAAATCCTGGAGGAATTAGACATGGAGTTCATGATGGTCGTCAATCCTGCGAAGCATGCGAGAAATTCATTGGGGATTTCATTGTACAGGAGGAAGAGACGTTCCATAAAGGCCCTCACATGGCTGAGACCGCCACCTTTCAAAGCTTGTCACGTTAGAGGACGTGTATTCGAATGCAGAGAGGTAGGGAAATGAGGGTGGTGGAGGAGAGTAAGTAAGAAAACCCCCTAGGAGAATAAGGGCTAACGAACATACTTGTGGTGGTGTCGGTCTCTTATTGAGACAATTCCGAACTTGTTCTTAACTCCTTGATTTGCCATTTTATCCACAAGACCGTTGTTTTTCCTTAGGATGTGGTAGTAAGTGACGTGAAGAGTGGTGCTCATTATGCTAATGCGCTCATACGACCTTTCACAGTTGGTTGCACTTGAATTGTATCATTTCCTCATTTTCTGAATGACCTATTTAGAGTCTCCAAAGACAATGATCTTTCTGATATTTTCTTTTTTGACAAGTTCCATACCAAGGTAAAGGGCGAGCCATTTAGCTTCGTTGTTGGTTTTTCGTCCAATCCCTCAAGCGTAAGTTGCCACTATATTTCCTCCGAAATCAAAGATAATCCCACCCGCACCTGCCTCCTCAGTTATATTAATGAATATTAGGTTATAGTATTTATCTATTAATATAAATAGAATTATACGATTACAAAAATATTTTATAAAATTAACATATTATAGATTTATTTGAATTATTATATAATATAATTATATATAATGATCACTATAATATCTTTTATATATATTATATCAATGAATATTAAGTTATATTATTTATTTATTAATATAAATATTATTATATGGTCTCAGCGATATCCTATAAAAATAATATCTTATTTGAATTAATATAATAATTATACATAATATATTTATATATTATAGCATGGTGAGGATTTAAAACATCTTGATGTTTGTAATTGTTTGTTTTAAAATTACTTAAAAATCAACTTGAAAGCACTTCTTAATTAAAGAGTTAAGATAAACTTCATCAAATGTAAATAAAAGATTTATTTACAAGGACTTTATAATTAATATAGGGAGAATGTAGCATCCTTGTGTATAAATCATCTTAAACAAAGGGACAATGACTTTGCAATGAGATTGTAATTTTGTGTTATGAGTATTTAAGCATTAATAGAGAAATCAAGCCTTTAGGATAATAGCAATTGTCTAAAGAGTTGCAAAGGAAAGCAGAATAAATGGAAAGTAAGAAACAAGCAAATTTTAACAAACATGAATGGTATGCCAATTAAAAATCAATAATAAATCATATAAATGTAACTTGGATGTCGACATATTTAATTGAAAATAACCTCTAACACACAATTTAAATATATAAATATTGAATGAATCATAGTGATAGTGAGATGAAAACAATTTTTTTCAACATAACACTTTACCGGATCTACTATTGGAATATCAATTTAATTGATTACCTTTATGAAAATCTCTAAACGTTTCCATTTAAAGTAAAATTAAAACATAATTTATTAATATATTCATATAAAATAATTATAAATAAAATATATATTGAGATTCATTTAAATTAAGTAATATTTAAAAGTCATTTTTTCAGTGTTTGTTTTGTTGGAGAGCAATAATATAATTCTCATGATAACCATTTTTTATTTGTAATAGTATAATTATATAAAGTTGGCAAAAACAATTATTTAAAATTATAATAATTAAAAAGTAAATATATAATTTAATGTAAAATGATCATAAATATAAAATAAAATATGGTATGATTCATTTAAAATGTATTAATCACTTGAATGCTACTTTTAACAATTCTGTTTAGAGAGTAATATTTTGATTTTCATTATGTTTTCTTTTAATGTTACTTTTTTAACATTTTTTTTAGAGAGTAACAATTTGATTCTCAACATTTTTTTTGAATTCTAGTTTTTAACAATTTTGTTTAGAGAGTAACAATTTGATTCTAGATGAATCTTGTTGCAAGAAGGGTTTGAGTTGCTCGAATGAGCTTTGGAATTTGTGCTGCATTTTATGTTTTTGGTATGCTACATACCTCTCGTTAGATACAATCGACGCTCTGCTCCTCTGTTTAACCAACCTCTAGATTCTAACTCATCCAAAGATGGCCCTGCCGGTGGGGGCGACTACCTACCCCCAGACGTTTGACAAAACCCCAGACTTGGTTAACATCAATAAACCCTCATGCGATCCAATGGATGGCGAGGGACCCTCATTGTAATGCACCAAAAATTAGTAATTTATTATTAATTTATGTTGAGATATTTTATTTATTATTGTAAATAGTTTTGACACAAAGTCAAAAATAAAACGAATGTAATGAATTATTCTTTTATTAATAAAAGATACTAAAGGGCACAGAAGTGGAATAGTTGTTGAAGAGTGTTTGCTGACCCATGAGGGTGCGTTGAAATAGTCTCAAACGAATAGAATCATCGTTCAAGGAGTTCAAAGAGCACCAAAGATGGAAGGTCATGACGTGCTCACCAGGATCTTCACCAGACTTACCTTCGAACTTTGGAATGTCCGAAGGAAGTTTGGTAGGGACTCTCGGCCATGCCGGGTCATGAGATACAGGATCGTTTTTCAATCTCGACAAATCAGATAGATTCAAAGTCGCAAGGAAAGGGAGCCTAGGTTGAGCCGGTTGGTTCCATGATCCTTGATAGGACTAGTTCGCATAAGACTGATTGCTATATACACCATGGCCTTGGCCAATGGGATAGTAACCTCCTCCCATTTGACCCATAAAGGGTTGCATGGAAGCATTGTAATTTGGAGTATCAAGAGACTGGGGTGCTACAAATCCATAATTAGGAGACCGGTACATGGGTTGATACCCGGATCCATAAGGTGTGTAGGTTTGTCCATAAGAAAATCTATAAGAAGGTCCATAAGAGGTTCCATAAGCTGGACCATGATCTGGTCCATGGGAAGGTCCATAAGATGGTCTATAGGAAGATACATGTCCTGCTAACACATAAGGAGGCACATAGCCTTGTGACACTACGGTGTGAGCAGAAGTAGAACGGACATGGCTAACAGTAGAACTCCGGTCGGAAGGCCCACTAGAGTTAGGAGGAGGATGCATCGTCAAAAAATCATTTGAAGGGATTGGTGTTGAAGGCGATGGAATATTTGAAGGAATATAACTTGTGCCCCCAATATTCACATGTCTAGGTTTTGGTCCCCGAATGGAAACACCAGTGCTAGGCCTACGATGTGTGTGTGAAGAAACTTCCACTGCAGGGATGGAAGGTGTAATGTGACTAGTGCTACCAAACCTCTCCTCCTGGAAAGGAATGGAAGTTCCCCCAAGCGCAGCACCAAGGTCAACACCCGATCCGACATGGGGTGTCGGACCGGTCTTGGGAATATCAGGCATGCCATACCTAATAGTTCTAGTGCTAGTGGATGCATGGTGAGTCTCATCACTTGGAAGCCAATACCGACGATTAGGGTGTGTGAAATCTATGAATCGTGAAAGATATTCATGTGACGGTCTAGTTGAATGACGACCAGACCCTACCGGAGTCCCATATGTGCTTGCAGGTTCATCCTCCCATACAGAACAAGGAAGATCAGGGATCTCCAGGATCTTGGGCTTATGGTCACCCATGGTGTGTGAATCAAAGTGAGAATGAGTCCGCCTGGACTGTCTGATTCTCTCTCCCAAAGGAGGAGGAGATGTAGAAGGTGGAAGTCCTGCTAAACGATGAGAATGGTGAGGTGCCGCACCTGAATCCACAATTACTCAACAAAAAGAAAATAATCGATCTAGCTATGCAACCCTAAGCAATCTACTGTGCATAGAGCATACACCTAAGAAAATATAAAGCCAAAACACAAGCAAACCAAGGGTAGGATATATGAGCTCCCGAATGAAGCAAGTATGTCTCGCCTAGGATAGGCTTGAGACTCCCATACACAACAAGTGGAAGTTCGTAACCAATTATAGTGGCTCTTAGCTTCAACGCATATAGTGACTATGTTGTACGACCCCTACCTGGCCAGGACACCTATAGAATGACCTCTGCAAATTCCCCCTTGATACCTAGGTAAGGCGACTAAGGTCACCTCAATATAACCAATGATTAGGAGGACAGTTGTAGGTGGGATCGACCACATGGGAAGGGTAGCAAAGTCCAAAGCCTGAAAGCACAAAGTGGTACCCCAAGGGTGCACTGACCATACCTCAAGGGCACCCATATATGAATACAATCCTGTAAATATCTCCAGTGCTCACAGAAAGTGACCAGGGCTCATCCCAATCACAATCGCGTGCACTTTCTCATGCTTAAATCCGGTGTAAGAGGAGTGTCTTGAGAAACACTAATTATACCAAGGGTTTCACACTCTCACCTCGACAGACACCTACTTGTTTTGTTTAGTGGTATTGGAGAATTAACTCACAATAAACTATTCCAAGACACTAAAACCTAATCTTGTTGATGCACACTATAAAAGAAAAGAGTGTAATTCATTTTATTAAGCGTTGATTTTAATTGGCTGTGATTACTCAGAGGGAAATGGTCGTGCAACTAATGAAGTTATGACTCAGCAGTGAAGTAAATATGCACACCTAACAAGCAATGCCAAGTGCAATGTGTAGAATGAAAAACGAGGTATGCCCCTACATGAAATGCAAGATTTTTCCTTCAAATGTAAGTGCAATAATTCCTAGATGAAAATCTGAGTATAATTCACCAAGCAAACCTAATGCACGTACCGTGCCAATGCAAAATGCAAGAGATGCATAAGTATGCAAAAGAAAAAATGTTTTTGTATTTTTTGAAAATAAACGAGATATGAAAGCAATAAATGACTCTACAACCCTCAGACCCTGCAACCACTCACAAACAGTAGCCAAGCAAGGCACCAAGGTAAAAGAGACCTAATGCACTAATCTCAAAACAAAAAATGAGTAAATGAATGACAAGAACAAAGCTTAAAAAATAAGCTAAAAGAAGTCTCTGGTCAGAAACAAAGGGTGTATACAGACACCAGAAGCAACCAAGAAGACTCATCAATCATCAAAACTCACCCAACAACACTTAATCCTCCAACTAAGGCTCAACATCAAGGCATACACGATTGTTCTCAGTAAACCAACATACATACGCGACTGTTCAGGGAAAACCTGTGTGTATACGTGACTATGAATACAAAACCCACGTACAGGAAGAAAAATGAAGAAAAATAGGGAAAAAATACAAGCCAAGATTAAATTTAATTCTTCAGGACCCTACTGGGCAAACATGCCCCTAGACCCGACACAGAAACAGAGAAATCAAGAGCAATTCAAGTACATTGAATACCAAAAACCCCAAAGAGAAACTTCCTATGGCTTGGGGTGTACCACAACAAACAACTTTGACACTAGAAATCAATCTTTTCAAATATGCAAGAGAAACCAAACATCTAACACTAAGGGATACATAATCGTAACTTGTTCCAAACGGTTAAAGTAGATCCCCGTTGAGCTTTTCCAATTCACGTTTGCATTAGCAATTTTCTCTCAACAACAACAAACAAGACAAGCATGCTCTTTAATAATGTGTTAGACCTACTCTAGCATATATATTCAACAATGTATAAGCAATTAAATACATCCATGAATTCAATATTCATATTCAAATGCACATAATTGGACAGGAAAATATATTTCTGTTAATAAAATCAGAGATTACAATAGTTACAACCTCTGTCGGCATTTCTATGAACCAGAGAAACCGAGTCCTCCACCTGGTTCTCCACCACCTCAATCCTCCATCTCTCAATAGAAAGCTCACAACAAGGGCAATCTTGGGAAGAACACAAAGTGCTCCAAAGGGAAAAAAGGGATGTAGACTCAAGTATAAGCAAATTGAGGCAACAATGGACTATAGTTTCTTAGCTCTTCAATTCCTCCTCTTCAATGTATCCAAGGGGTTCCTTATATAGCACTCCAAAGGGGTAATGGAGGGTTGAATCCGAGCGATATCAAGGCATATGGAAGTAAAAGAGTTAGGATCTTCAGAATCATATGAGGAAAACTCCAAAAATATTTGGACTTATGCACACATCCCGATGTACGCGGGTTTGAGGTCAAAAGTTGCGTGTACACGTGAGTATGGGTTTAAAAGTCGCGTACAATAATAAACAGGTGTTTTTTAGGGATGATATTGGAACATCAAAATATAATATAAGTCCATGGGGTCTAAAGAGTCTGCAGAGGGACAAGGAAGGCCATAAATATGTGATCAACCATGTGTGGTAAAATCGGCTATAACACTAGCATTGGGCGAGGATTGAATCTGATAATGTAAGAGATGGCGCATTAAGGGGATTTTGCTCTCGTGGTTTAAACAACTGGCTTATGGGTCATGGAGCAAGTAACTTGGATTCCTGGGAGTTGGTTGGGAGGAATGACTATTCCATTTCTCTTTTCCCAACGGCGGTGCCAGGTTCTTACTCTATGTTCTAACTACAGTAGGTTGTTTATTGTACATATGGATTTGCAAGTATATTCATAATTAGGAATGTCTTTATTAAATCTTATTGCATGGTTATCTAACATGTGTCAATTTAGATCTTGTTTATATATCAATCCTGAATCTGTTTATGTTCCCTATTTATATCTACGAATGATTAATTCTGATTAGTAAGGCTTCTTAGATCGGGCATCCATACCCAAGTTAAGGATTTTCTATATGATTTTATATGTTGTAGAATCAAATTCTTTCCTTAAATGATTATATATCGATGAATTATATATGCTCTTTCTTATGTCGTAGACCTAGTTAAATTTCAATTACAACAGTTAAAGTTAATATGTTTAAATACTAAGCAATTTACAGCCAGATCGAAATCAAGGAAATTTAATTAAATAAACTAGGATTAAATGATTTATAAACTATCAAGACATATATACAAATATTTATGATTTATAATCTAGCTAACTACTAATTCAAGAATCACAATTATCTACAGTCGTAGAGATATTTACATATAGTATAGATCTTATTCGACTACCAACAAACAATCACATATAGAATAGATATACCTAACATATCTAACAATATCCCTTACGGATCTAATGCTAACAGTCATTTAACCATACTTAAAAGTATCCAAAGTAATCCACATTATTATTGTAAACAAATCGTAGAAGAAAATATTCCATTTCCAAAGACCGGTAATAAGCCCATCTATGATGGAAGTCGAGCAATAATGTAATACAGTTAGCAGATCAATAACAAATCCAAAACAAATTATAGGCATATATGATATATTCCAACCACGATTTCAATAATAAACTACTCCACAAAAATCGCAAGACCCTGTGGGTCGTATTTATTTTAAACAATAACAAGTTAAAGGTTATGGACGTAAGCCCATTTTAATGGATACCATCGTTTACACAAAATATAAGTACACGATAATTACAAAGTAGCTAACCGGCGTTGTATAGAAATAATAAACCCTCATATGGGTTAGTAATAATATTATTATTACTACATACTCCCATTGTAAACAGAACTGACATATTTTTAAACGGTATTATCAAAACATATCCATGGCAGTAAGACCATCGAAGGATGGCAGCCAGTAAATAACTCAAAAGAGTATACAAGTATAACCACATAGTAATTCACAACAAAGACCCTAAGTGTCGTTTCATTTCTTTATACAGTAAAATTTATCGAAACAAACGTACGCATACAAGGTGTGGCTGTAAGACTATCTAAGATGGATTCCACCTTTGTTTTTAAACAATAAATAAACTTCAATTACAGAGTAATCGAAGTGGTGGTAAGACCATCCATGATGGCACCCATAGTACTCATGCTAGTACTAAAGCAAACCCTAATGCACTTAAAAATAATGCGAAGCATCGGGGTTGTAAATCTCTATGTAAAAACAAAGTTTAAACTCCATGGATTTCTAACAAACACACAACACTATCTTGCACAAAATTGGAGTGGTTTTCCTCCGCTCGACTACTATTGCTCAGGTTTCTAGTACTTTCGATAAACCAAAACCTATATTAAAAATGATGGTTGAAAATCATTATTTTTACAGAATGAAAACAAGAGCTGAGGTTTATGGTTCTTTATGTGGCGTTCTAAGACACAGGCTTGGGAGGAGGTGACCCTGTCGCCTTCCTCATCAGTGCTCCCAACCTGCAATAAAGGCATCAGTGGGAGTGAAATCAACTTATTAAACCCTGTAAACAAGATTGAACGCAAAGATAAATGCCAATAATTTTACCTTGTGCGAGTTGCAGAGAGTCCGGGGGTCGGCTCCTCCAGGAAGACCCTTATTCTTCCTCTTCCTACAAAAACAAACATTGCAGGGTAAGTTACAGTTAAGCCATTAAAAATAAACTTCAAGTTAAAACACTTGCAGCGGTAAAACAATTTTACCTGGTGAAGGGCAACGACGAACTGGAATCGATGGTGGAGTGAAGCAATGAGTCGCAGACGACCATGGAATCCATGAACAAGCGCATGAATACCTTGGCAAGAAACCATTTACATTTTCATCAAACACCATGGCACCGATTACACCATAAAACCAAACAAATCTCCATTACCAGAGCAGAGATCGACTCTCTTTCTGCCAGAGACCAAAGAAACCAAGAATGCAGGGTTCAAACAACAAAAACAACACATTAAACTCTTGCAAAAACCCTAAGAGCTGAACTATACAAGTGGATGACTGAGATAATATCTGAAGGCCATAATTGAATCTTGGATGCGTTGTCAACTCGCAGTCAGGACACGCTTTTAAAGGTTCAAGTCAACTCAGGTACTACACATTAAAACCCTCGGCCAAATCTAATGATGGCACTTTCAATCATTTGCATTAGACCATTAACATAACCGTAAACCATAACATATAACCTTGCAAACTTTCAAACCAACAACATATTATATTAACATTGCAAACCATGTCAAATCCATATGTTCAAGTTTTACTCCCTTCGCGCCTTAGGACCAAGGTCCTTTACAATTTTACGCATTGTGATTAGGACTATGGTAAGTCTTGTGGCCACAGAAACCCATATTACATTCCAAGGTGGGATCCATCATATGGTACAGTCTCCCAACCCGTGGGTTAGTACGGCCCTAGTAACGACAACAACAAAAAACAAAGCAAGAAACTATAAACATCACCTAATTCGGGTGTGGCTGTACACAATAGATAGAATTCTTCATTACCGCAGCTGGAGAAACCTGACATAGGCAATGAAATGAGATAAGTAACTTACATAAGCATAATTAATTAACTCATAAGTAATACTGCTTGTTAAGAGTTGTATGATTATTGCTAGTTAAATGCGTGTACATTTTTTTTAACGATTTTTGAGGTCATGTGTGACACTCATGCATATATGTCAACACAAAATAATACTGGAAATGCCACATCAAAATATACGAAGCAAGGAATGGAAAAGAATACCAAACAAAAAGGCTCTAGTAAATGTATTCCTAAGGCTACAATTGTTCCAAGGTATGAAATCACCTCCAATAGAATTTACGAATACATTCAATTCATGCATGATCATGCAATCATATGTAAGTGCATGGGTCTTTCGCCATCGGGAAAAGCGTTGAGTGGATGGATTAAGCACAAGTGGAATCTAAAGGGACACTTTGACCTAAAGTTAGGTTCCAAAGGTTTTTTCACAGTCATATTCACCCACGGAGGAGACCACGTCGCAGTATTTGAAGGGGGGCTGTACTTCTTTAATGCAGTTGGCCTATATTGAGGTCATGGAAACAAAACTTCGGTCCAAAAAAGGAGGACTTTAAAGAAGCACCAGTCTGGATAAGACTCTTCTCTATGCCACAGGAATACTGGGATCTGGAAATTTTGGAGGGTATTGGCAATACTTTAGGCCGATTTGTAGAAGTTTCTGAAGCCACCCTTCAAAATCGATATACTTCATTTGCTTGTATTTTGTCTACACGTACATCTTACAACCTATTGCAGAATCCATCTTCCTTGATTTCCAAGACTTAGAATGGACTCAAACCCTGGATTATCAACACATCCCCTTTCGTTGCAGGAAATGGAACAAACATGACCATCTCTTTCATGATATCCCCTTAAACAAGTCGGCCTCCCACTCAACTTCTACTGCTGAGAAAGGCTTAGAGGGTTTTTCAAAAGTTGTCAATAGAAAAAGAAACCACAAAAAAAACCCTATCCTCCTATCACCATGGAGGTTCCCACCCACAACCATTATGACTGTCTCTCTAATTTCCCTGAAACTAAAGAAACCACTCATGTTCCTGGTTTTGATTTGACCCGACCTTCCTCTTTTGTGCCCATCTCATTGGAGGCAGACCTAACAGACTCCCCCGAAGACATGGACGACTTTGAATTGGGAGATCTGGATCTTCAAGGAATAGAGGAATCATGCAAGCAGAACATCCCCATTCCTGAACACCAACTCGAACTTTTCAAAAAAGGGATGAATAAAGCCATAACAACTTCAAGAAAAATATCCAAAACCAATGGGAAAGACCATAGTTTTGGTATTAAAGGGAATGACAGAAAGGATCTGAAAAGGAAACATCATCCATACAAGAAAAAAGGAAGAAGATCCAACATGCAAAGACTGGACAAGGTAGGCTCTCTCATGCTTGATTCAGGATATTATAATTAGCTAACGAAATTATTTTGTACTTTACCTTCCATTCATCAATGAATATCCTCTCCTGGAATTTAAGAGGGTTAAATGGTCCCCCCAAACAATGTCTTCTTAAAAATAAAGTTGCATTGGAAAATCCAACTATCCTAATGATCTAGGAAACCCAATGTAACTCCCAAACTATTGAAAAGATAGCAACAAATATATGGCATAACTATGAAAGCATGGTTTTAGATTCCTAGAGATCCCCAGGAGGGCTTGCTCTGTTCTGGAACCCTATGGAAATAATTATGGACAACTTTGTTGCCATCCACATAACTCTCTCTGTCGATTTTCATTTAATAGGGACAGACAAGAAAGGTTGGATCTCTAATATCTATGGCCCACAAACTATGGATGAGAAAATATCCCTCATCAACCACCTCCAATGGTTTAAAAGCTTAAATCATGAGGATGACTTGGATCCTGGTTGGGTATTTTAACATGATGACTAATATCCTGGAAAAAAAAGGGGGAATCAAGAAAACTGGAAAGAGGCAGTCAATAATTTAATGACTTCATCAATAACACTCAACTTATTGATATGGAAACATCTAATGGAAACCATACCTGGAACAATAAAAGAGGATTCCATCACCAAATCACCTCCAGTGGACCGATTTCTAATCTCAAGAAATCTCCTTATAAGAGGGGAGGATTGGTCAGCAACCATTCTGACAACAAATGAACTAGACCATTGGCCCATCAAACTTCAATGGATTTCAGGTGGAAGGGAACACAACAGATCCTTTAGATTTAAAATTTTTGGTTATATCATCCGACTTTCAACGCAACATAAAACAATGGTGGATTGAAGTTGACACCCCAACAAATTCACCTATGTACATATTTCAACAAAAACTAAAATTTATTAAGCAAAAACTAAAAGTTTGGAACAAAACCACCTTCGACAACATTCATGAGGAGAAAAAGGAAATTGAGAATCAATTGGTTGATCTTCAATAGGAAATAATCTATGGGGGATGCAATGAGAACTTGAACATAAAGGAGGAAATTCTATCTACTCAATTGGAAGAACGCCTCAAACAGGAGGAGATATTATGGAAGCATAAATCTAGGGTAAAGTGGTTAGAGGAAGGTGAAATAAATACCATTTTTTTTTCATAATTCCATGCTTCAGCACAGGAAACACAACAAGATTGTCATTCTAAAAATTGGAAGTTGAAGGAATATTCAACAACACAAGGAGACTGCTATTGAACTAAACTCTTACTTCAACAACCTTCTGGAAGAGCCTCAGTAGGATAGAACAAATGGCATCAGTGGCATTGCCAAAAACATTATCTGCCTCCTGATTGAAGAACACAATGATGGATTAATGAGACCCATCACCATGCAAGAGGTGGAGAGAATAGCTAAATCTCTCTAGGCTGGAAAATATCCCGGGCCTGATGGCTTCAATACGGACTTCTTCCATGCTTCATGGGATATCATTAAAGAAGAAGTGCATGCCATTGTGCAGAACTCAAGGCAAACCAAGAGTATTCTCTCGGCCTTCAATGCAACCTTCCTTACACTTATCCCAAAAGGCCACTGTCCTTCTACCCTGGATAAGTTCCACCCCATAGCTTTATGTAATGTTATTTATAAAATCATAACCAAAGTCATAGCCTCTAGGATCAAGCCTCTTCTCCCTCTCCTGATCTCCAAAGAACACATTGGCTGTGTTGAAGGAATACAAATTTTGGATGGTATCATTTTGTCTCATGAAGTTGTTCACTCCCTAAAGCTCACCAAAAAACCAGGAATGTTGATAAAACTGGACATGTCAAAATCCTTTGAGAGGTTGTACTAGTCATACATCGTAAAGACCCTCCAAGATTTCGGCTTCAATCAAGATTGGATTGGATTGATTGGCTAATTGGACTAATATCTTTGGATTTCTTTTCCATCCTTGTTAATGGCTCTCCTGCTACTGCTTTCACACCCTTTAGGGGTATTCATCAAGGGGATCCACTTTCTCCCTTCCTATATATTCTCATGGTAGAAGGACTATGAAGAACCATCCAAGCCAACCTCTTAGAGGGTAACTTAAAAGGTCTTAACCTTCACAGAGGCCCCCCTACTTGTACTCACCAACAATTTGTTGATGACATGCTTCTTATTTGTCACCCTTCTATCAAGGAAGCCAAAACCCTCAAAATTATGTTAAAGCACTTTGAAGAAACTTCAAGATCATGCGTTAATATGGATAAGTCCCAAGTCTTTTTCTTCAATACTGCCCCATTAATACAAAGATGCATTTCTAACTATCTAGGCCTCTCTAGCTGCAACTTACCCATCAAATACCTTGGAGAAACCCCTTCGTCAAGCCAAGTGGGAATACCTTCTATCGAATCTCGCTAAATGCCTCTCAAGTTGGTCTTTCAAATCGCTCAATCTTGCAAGAAGGTTAATCCTTATAAAGTTTGTTCTGCAAGCCATGCCGCTTTAGCTCTTTTATGTTCTTGCTACCACCAAAACCATCCTTAAGCGCATTAAGAATCTACAAAGGCACTTCTTATGGGGAAGCAACAACAACATAAACAATTTGGCTCTCCTCAAGTGGGAAGAGGTTTGAAGTCCTAAGCTCAAAGGTGGTCTTGGTTTAAGGGACCAAGATCTTACAAGTCAAGCCCTAGGCTCCAAGCTCCAGTGGAACTAGCTCAATCATAAACAAGAACCACATGGATTACTCTGGCAGGGAAAATACTACCCCCATGTGGATCAACATGAACTTCTCTGATCCAATGATCAAATAAACGACTCAATTGTCTGGAACTTGGCCTGGAACAACATGAATCTCATCCAAAATCACATATTTTGGAAAAAAAAATGCAGAGCAACCTTAGTTTGGGATGACTCTTGGCAACAGGCTCTCGAGATGAAATATTTCCTATCCAAATCTCCTCTGCATGAGGAGCTAAAAGAAAGATATTTCTTCACAGTCAATCACGTCTGGAATGATGATGATATCGAATCGAACTAGAGACAATGGATTTCCCCAAGCAACTGGCTTACTCAACATCAACACATAACCACTGCTACGATATATGAGGAGCTACAAAACAAGAAAATCAAAAAAAGAGAAAGGGAGGACATACTCAGATGGGGATACCTTCCCAAAGGAAGCTATACAATTAAGGAAGGCCACTCTCTAATTGTTGGATTAATTCGAATTTGAAAGGAAAAAGAGTTAACATTACAAAATTCGAATTTGAAACAATCTCAATGTATCTGTTGTCTACGAAAAAATTAGAAACAAGACACATTCCTTATCAAATATTTGGATCCAGAAAAAACCAAACTCTCTCTCTATATATAGAGGCAACGTTGGGTACAAAAGGAAGGGTGGGTATGCTAGGTACGGATTCAAAGTAACCAATATCTGGCCCCAAAATTTAGTATGCCAATATAATAGTACAACTGGCATTTCCAGCCTATTTTGGTAGATATAGGTATTTTTGTTAACTAAACATAAGAGTAGACATTTCCAGCCTGTTCTCGTAGTGCGGACATTCAACAATTCAACAAAGAAGAATTGAAATTAAATTGCAAAGAAATATAAGACAACTATGAAAAAGAAGAAGAATTTAAGAGGACAAAGATAAGACGGGACAAATTCACTCTCCATTGCAACCTTCATAAAGTAATGGCACTAGGAACATACCTCCTCATTGAGAACATATCACACTACCAAGTTCAAAACCTTATAAAAGTTGTGAAAACACAAAAGGTCAACCACACGTCCATAAGTAAGGTCAACCACAGGTCCATAAGTAAATAGCATATAGAAAGATAATAACAAAAGTTGCAAGCAAATGACATATAAAGTACAGGATATTAACCAATTTGAACCTTTAATAAAAAAGGGCCAGTTCAACTAGAAGATCTAAAATCAATCTAGATTCATACAACCCAATTAGAAATAGATCACACCCTCCAATTCAAACCCTTATAAATATGTGAAGACGTAGATGGTCAACCACAGGAAAATGCATGAATTGATTGGAATACTATTTCATATTAATTTGATCACCACCAAAATACTCTACTTTGCATTGGTGATTTTATTAAGTGAAAAACATTGTATGCATTATAACAACAAACCAGAAAAAGGCCAGCAATCATATTACGTTAATTAAAAAAAACAAAAAATTATATTTAATCAAAATAGTTTACAGGATTGCTTCTTTGTGTGGCCAATACATAAATATTCCAACCTGAGAAAAGAAATCATTCACTTTTATCCAGTAGAAAAAAATAGGTGAAAACCTCCTTTAAACATTCCAACCTGAGAAAAGCAATCATTCGCTTTTATCCAGTTGAAAAAAAACAGGTGAAAACTTCCTTTCCCCAATATTGGACTTTAAAATGCAGCTCTAAACACAATGCGGTAGACACATCTCATGACCCACCAATAGCTTGTGAAGATACCCTTCATATAAGATACCTTTACCAGAGGTTATCGACCTTAAAATTTGCAGTTATGTTCTAAAAAGAACATTAATTACATCATATTACCAATAATAATGTGATCATTTATAAGTATCATTTAAACATTCTTCAAACATTCATGTAAATAAACAATCATACAACTAAATCATTTACAATAAATAAATATATTCTCTTAAATGTAAAAGCTACCATTACCCTTCATCAACAATGTTTTCTTTCATGTATTTGATGTAATAATGATCCCCATTGACTTGTGCGTTTGATCAAATTCTAAAACAACAACTCTGTGTTCTCGTCCACTTCACCACTCACAATGACCTACATAACACAAAAAGGTATAAGAAGCACAAATAGCATAATACCAATCTTTAAAATAGGTTCAAAATAAATGATGCTCTTCTGCACCTAAATAAAATTATAAAAGGCAATCATGCCCACTCTACCAAATACTATATACTTAACTATATAATCTCTTTTCAATAATCCTTCCTAATTTAACTTCTGTAGAATCTGAATGGTCTTTATCCCTTTCAACTCTTACATGCTCTCCCAAATCCTGTAGTTTCATCTTTTCAACCAACACTTATCAAAGAAGATGCATTTTAGTGACATAAAACGGGAAAAAAGAGAGGTAGTGTTTCATTCTTTATGTATGCAATTCATATTGTTTATTGTCCATGAATGTAAAATAAAATGAGTGTTAGATTTAAGAAGCTTGAGTAAGATATAACAGGAAAGAAGGGAGGCAAATTTAAAAATCTTTTGTACCTTTAAAGTTGCTTCAATGGGAACACCAAAAGAACAACGTTGATTTCTAGTATATGCAATACCTACATCATTACACAAAGCAACAATTTTCACAATTGACTGAAGATTGGCATCCATTTCCATTTCCATTTCATGACAATCTTGAATTATCCCATCACAAGGATCATAAGTACTACCGGATTCGGTATAAACTCAGAGAGAACATGGGTATGATCCTATGGCTACAAGTTTTGTTGCAGACATCTTGTTAATTGTCAATGTTCCAGTCTTATCAGAACAAATCACAGTGGTACAACCTAAAGTTTCTACACTCGGTAATTTTCTCACAATAACATTCTTCTTAGCCATATTTCTAGTGCCAAGAGACAAGCAGGTTGTAATAACTACAAGAATACCTAAAGAATCACAACGACAACGGAGGTTACAATAATCTCGAAGTAATAAGTGCATTTTTCAAATCAAAACTTGAAATTCCATGACCGTTTGTTGACATACTCCGATGTAAGGAAATACTCTACATTGATGAGCCAGGCTAGCACACAAATGAATCCAATAATGGTAGTCGGAACTTCACCAAACTCGAATCATTAACTTTTTATTCATTAGTGTTTCAACAAAAATAAACATGCATGCATTTTTATTTGTGATTCTTATTTCTTTGCAACTTCTAGATTAGCTTTTGATTTCTTGGATCTCTTCAGTTTTTTCTTCGATTTGCTTTCTCGTGTTTTGATTGATGATTCCTTAAAATTTTCACTTATCCTTTCCAATCTCCTTGTGGGTGGTATCTCACCTATGGTACAAAGAAAATGTCAAGTTATGTGTAGACACTGGATCAACAACATTTTCAGTCGTGGAGGTATTTGTACTTTTTACTTTTTTCGGCCGACCTTGCTGTGCTCTTGCTTCAACAAATTTTTGGAACCGTGCCTCCACTGGAGTTTTGTTTTCTACGACGTCTTCTATGATGTCGATGGTCGTGGCAGCTAATTCATCTTCATCTTATGATGATTCTGCGATGATAATATTACGCTTCCCCTTCCCTTGTTTCTACTCCTGAATTTTTCTCCTCTTCCTTGAGGCTGCTATTTCTTTTGATAGCTTGCGGATGTTTTATTTGGTTATAGTATACTCGGGGTTTTTAGTTTCTATGTCGTCCTCTGGTCCTTTTTCTCCCCCCTGTTGTTGAATTGGGCCGATGCTTTTCTCAGCTGGATTAGTTACCTGGTGTTCTGTCTGTGCCCCTTCCCTTTGGGCTGTCGATGGTATGATTGTGATTTGTAGTCGACTGGTGTCTTCTGCTTGTGTTTCCTCCGACACGAATGTGCCGATGTATAACCGGAGTTCATAATATTCTTCTTTTTCTTGGTCGGTGAGTGGTTCTTCTATCACAAGGGTTGCTTCTTTGGCTTTTGCTGGTATCGACAGTTTTGTGCTAGACTGTCGAGTTAGCTCCTGGAAGATCTCTTCGACTGTTGGGTAGTAGTCGAGAGTCTTTGCTTTTGCCTTAGCTCCTTGCATATACCACACTGCAGTATGGTATAGTTCCAGCTATATATATGCAGTTTTTGGCAAACTTCATCGGATGTTCTAGGGCACCCTCCATTTGGTCGTCTGGATTTTTAAGCTGTTGGAACCAGTTTTCCAATAGCACTTTTCCATTTTCCAGTTCGTTCAGTGTTCCAGTCTGGGCGAATGGCTTGAATCTCCACATATGGAATCTTGTGGGTTCTTGGAACTGCTTGTTCCCGACAGGGCACAAGTGGTACATTACTATCCATATTATAAGGGACGGGAACCTTATAATCCCTCTCGACTCCTGGCATTTCTCACAGATGCCTTTGAGCATGTCGGCGACGTACTCAGCCCATCTGTAGATTTTTCCCGTGTTGGCAATGGTATGCACTGCCTCTAGCATATCTATTTTTAGGTCGCTTCCTCGACCTGTGGATGAAAGCGCCATTGTTATGATTTTAGCCACAATTTGTGGCGTTCAGGCTTGTATCTAGCTAATCATTAGCCCTTTTGAGTTTTTTCTTGATGGTGATCCAATTAGTTGCTCTACCAGGCCTTCTTTTATTCCTACTGGTACTAGGTCACCTTGGTTGGATAAACCAATCAATTTATATATTACTTCACCAGAGATCTCAACTGGCCTGTTGAAGTAGAATCTGCCGTTGTGGTATCGGCTTATAATGAATTTGATTGTTGTTTCCTTTGTACCTCCAAAACTTTCCATGAACGGTGTGTTCATGTAGTTCATAATAGTACCGTGGTTTATCTTTTCTACGGCTGGGGTTGGTTTCTTGTCAACATAGGCCCATTCCTTGATCTCGGCCCATGTTTTCACCCATGAGGTCTCTTCAACCTTAGCGTTCTTTATGTTTCTTAGCCTCCTCATTAATGGGGTCTCAACAGTTTGTAGTTCCTTAGTCTTGGCTGCAGCTCTGGTTTGTTTTGGTTTCATTTTGTCAGTTTTGTGTTAGACTTTTCTTAGAGTTTCTTGGTTCTCGGTTTTATGTTTGCTATGTTGTTCTCTCTGTTCAAAATACTGTAAATGATCCTCTTCTGGTCCAGTATTTATAGGTGATGCGTTTGACGTTTCTGTCGATGGGTGTATTAATGGTGGAAGTGATGGTCCAGCGCGAGCACTTGAGTTTGCGTTAATGATGATTTTATTTTAGCACTTGTAGTCATGAAGGTGTGATGTGAGTTTCAGGGTCGTTGGTCGATGTCGATTGTGTGAGCGGTCGATAGTGGTATATCGATGGGTGTAATGTCGGCTGTCGAAGCGTTTATTTCCTGTCATCCCGATTTATATGTGCTGGTTCTGTTTTGTTTATTTTAGATTTGTTTTCCATCTTTTTATAGTTTTTGTCTAACCGTTATGGTCGTTATATGTTTTTTTTTTTGAACTTATTTTTAGTTTTTGTACCGCTTTAGTTGGGCACCATTAACAAGTTTTTGAAATACTATGCCTTGTAACGTCTTTAGCCGGACTGATCCGTTGGCATGAATCTCTTCGACAACGTAGGGTCCCATCCATTATATATGTAGCTTTTTGGGTTTCCCTTTTACTCAACTGTTGTATAGTAAGGCAAGGTCCCCTAGTGACATGGTTTTGTTTTTGATGTTACGATCATGCCATGCCTTCTGCTGTTGTTTCTGGATTTCTTGATGCTGTAAAGCGATCAGTCGGTGTTATTCAAGCTTACTTAATTGTATCAGTCGGTCCTTCCTTCCTTGTTCGACATCGACATGTAAAATCTCTGCGATAATAGGTGTCTATTGTAAAAAATGTAGTGGAACTATTGCTTCTTGTCCATAAACTAGTCGAAACGGTGTTTGGTCAGTTGAATGGTTGTATGTTGTTTTGTACGCCCATAGTACTGCAGGTATCTTTTCGTCCCAGTCATCTTTGTCGATGTTACATATTTTTGTTAGACCTTTTGTTAATGTTTTGTTCAATGCTTCAATTGCTCCATTCGACTGAGGGTGGTAAGCTGTACTCCATCGGTGGTCAATTTGGAACTGATATAAGTGTTTTAATGGTTTTATTAATAAAGTGTGACCCTTGGTCACTGATTAGGGTTATTGGACATCCAAATATAGTAATGATATTTTCATAGATAAATTTAGCACCTATCTCACTGGAACATGTGTCTACTAGTTCTTTTTGTGCCCACTTGGTTACATACTCTGCTGCAGTTATTATGTACCTTGCACCTGTTCTTTTTGCTGGTATGGGAATGGTCCTATAAAATCGATGGCCCAAATTTCAAATGTCAAACTTGGGTTTACTGATATTAAGTGAATTTCTGTACTAGGCAGAGGTCGACCCAGTCGTTGACATCTATCACATTGGCTTGCAAAATTTTTACAGTCTTTGTGAAGTGTTGGCCACCACAACCCTGACTGTTGGATTTTCTTGGCGGTTGTGTATGCTTGAAAATGTCCTCCCACCGGTCCATAATGTGCTTCATACATAATATTATTTCTTTCATTTTCTAGTACACATCTTCTGAGGATGTCGTCCAGGCCCATTTTATATAAGAATACATTTATGAGGCTATATGGTGCAGCTTTCATGGCTAAGATTTGTTTCTTCTTCGTGTTTATGCCCTCTTGTGCTTGTCCATTTTTTAAGAATTGAGCTATTTCCTCAAATTCTGTTGGGACTGCTTCTATTCGGAATAAATGTGCATCTGGTAAGTCGTCTTCGACTCCTGTCAGTTCCTCTCCTGTGTCGATTCGTGAGAAGTGATCGGGTCCGACATTTAACTTCCCTGGTCTGACAACGACTTCAAATTCGAATTCTTGGAATAGAAGTAGCCATCGACAAATTCTCCCATGGTGTAAGGGTTTATTTACGAGGTATTTTAGTGCTTGGTGGTCGGTATAAAAGATAAACGGATTAGCTAGTAGGTAGTGTCGATACTTCTATAGTGCGAAGACCATTCCTAATGCTTCTCTCTCTGTTGTTGAATAGTTTCTTTTTTCTTTATTTAATTTGTTGTTGCTGTAAACTATAGGGTAGTCCATTTTTTCATCTCCTGGTTGAGTTAGGATTGCTCCTATTTCCAGGCCTGATGCGTCGATGTGTACATGTAATTTGGTCAACCAGTTTGGAAATCTTAGAATGGGTGCTTTTACTAGCTTTCTTTTTAGTGTTTCAAATGATATGTTGCATTCTTCTATCCAGTCGAACTCCTGATCTTCTCTTAATAGTTCATCTAGTGGGTATGCCATGTCTGAATAGTATCTTATGAATTTTCTGTAATATCCTGTATGACCGAGTAGTACCCTGACTTGTTTTGGGTTCACTGGTGGTTTTAAGTTGAGAATGATTTTTATCTTTGCGAAGTTGACCTTGATGCCTTCTTTATAGACAATGTGTCCTAATAGTATCCCTATAGGGGTCAGAAATATGCACTTCTTGATGTTTAGAGATAGTTGGATTTGTCGTCGTCATTCCAACATGAGCCTTAGCCATTTGCAATGATCTTTCAGCATAGAATATATTGTCCAATCGTTGAAATATACTGCCATTGTTTTGTAAATGTATTCTTGAAATGTTTTGACCATAATTCTTGAAAATACCGCAGGTGCATTTTTGAGTCCAAAAGGAATAACCCTGTAAGCAAATGAGCCAAATTCACATACGAATGTTGTCTTTTTCTGGTCTTCTTTGGCTATTGGTACTTGGTTATAGCCTGAGAATCCATCTGTAAACGAGTAGCATTCATGTCCTGCGACCTCGTTTAAGATTTCATCTGCATAAGGTGTCGAAAATGGGTCTGTTAGTGTAACTTTATTAAGTTCTCTGAAGTCGACACAGATCCTTAGCTTGGTTGGATCATGTTTCTTTGGTTGAACAACCATTGGAATTTCCCATTCTGATTGGTCAATAGGGTAGATAATTCCTGCTGCAAGCATATTATCAATCTCTTTCTTGACTATCTCTTTGTATTTATGAGCTAATTTATATAGTCTTTTCTTTACCGATCAGACATCAGGTTTAATGTCAATCTTCCATTAGAGAGAATTTGAGGTCAAAAATGGGCCTCAAAAGGACCAAATTGTACTATAAAAATCAACCAATTACATTCTAGTAGATGACATCATCCCCCATGGTTGAGGTGGCATTGCATGAGTTAAGAATGTTTATTTGTCACATTTTCTATGGTGGATGAAAACCCATAGTTAACCAAGGTAGTGGTCCAAGTACTTTTAAGTCATAAAGTGAAGTACTCATAATAAAAGTCATTTCACACTTTCTCATAAAATAATATTATTGTTATTTTCAAGTAAAGTACTCACAATTCACTTTCTCATAAAATAATATTATTGTCATTTTCAAGTAAAGTAATTCATAAAAATGTCTTTTCACATTTTTTTATAAAATAATATATTGTCATTTTCATGTTTTTTAATTTTAAATTATATATTCACTCAATTGTATTTAATATCATAATGTCAAACTAATATATATATACAATCTTGTACTTTTAAAACAAATTAAATTCATGAATGATATTTATATGAAAAAAATATGTTAGTTATGCATATAAATTAAATTCATTTTTGTTTAATTTTATTTACAAGTTCAAGACAAATAAATGCTAAAGGAGAATAAATTTTTGGGAATTTACAATGAATCTTAGTCACATCATTGTAGAGTTATTTTATTAATTTTATTTATAGTCAATTTAGAAAAGTAACTCAACTATGGTTATTTATATTGTGCATAAAAAGTAGTGTAGGAGGTGAGTTGTCATATATACCTTCCCCATAAAACCCCTAACTCGTAATATTTTAATATATCTTATATTTTTGTAGTGCATCTCTTAGGAGGCCCATTTTTGACCTCAAATTCTCTCTAATGATTTCACCCATTTCATGTACTAGACCTTTGAGATCCTTGTAGTCTCTAGTAAATACATCATGGAATTCTTTTAGTAGGTTTACTATTTCTATTGTTTGTTCTTCACTCCAGTAGTCTCCGAGTTTTGCGATTTTTGGTCGATCATCATTGATATGTCGACTTCTTTAGTTTTCACTTTAGTGTCTAACCATTCAGGTGCTTTCGTTTCATTGATTGGTCGACTCCCTTCTTTAAACTGTGAAAATGTAGCAGGAAAGTATGCTGCAATCATTCGGTCGGTGTCTTCTTTGTCGGTTGTCTCGACTTTGAGCACTGTGCGAATTGGTTTTGTCATTTCGGCATGGTTTGATTTCCATCTAAAGCTTTTCCCTTCCAGATTTTAATTTTCCATTTGTAGTCTTGTTGATTGTGGTATTGTCCCGGTTTGTATATTATTGCATTTTATTGTCGGTCGATTGTATTTTAGGGTTTTGTTCTCTGTCGGTTCTACAAATGCCTTGATTTGTTTTGTAGTTTCGATCAAGTTTTCATCTTGTGGTATAAAGCTGAAATCTTTGATAAAATTCTCTCTTAGTTCGTGCCATAGGAATGTTTCACCTCGAGCCTCTTCCATTTTGTACCATTTGTTTGGTAAGTCAGATAGCGTCGATGGAAATAAGTGTGGCCATGTACGTTCATCCTTATACCCAAGTCTTTTCCATTCTTTTTCACATGTTTTTATGTGGTCTTCTGGATCCTGTCCTTGGATGAACATAGGTATTTGGGCTTGATTGGTTAACTTTTTCCCTCCAAATCTTTCTATGAAGAAGGTTGAAGCTATTGTCCATGTCTACAATCTTGATTGATGGGTATCCCACCATCTAGCAGCTTGTCCTGTGAAAGTTTCCACTAGGCTTTGTAGTCGGCCATGTTCACCAATGTTTCTGGATATTTGTTCTATATGCATGACTGGTGATTCTCTTTCTTTGTACCTTGGGAGTTGTGTGATATTTACATTTGCTGGTTTTAGGGTAGGATATTCCCTGGTTTTCTTTTCAAATAATTTTGGGATGATGGACACCAGGAAGCACTATTGGATTGGTTTCTTATGCACTTTTTGAATGGTCCAGCATCCTCTTGCTTGTGTTTCGTAGTTCTCGACTTCCCAATCATATAATTCTACGTCTGAGTTGTATCCTACTGAATCTTGATTCCCTAAGTGAAGTTCACCATAGACATTAGGTTCTGTGTAGTCCTCATTGTTTTGTATCTGATATAGTTGTCGGATGTCGACTTCTTCATCCATAGGTTCTATCCAAGGTTCTCCTTGGGATGGATGGATAGGTACTATGACTTTCTACCCATTCCCTTTTAGTTTTATCCTTTCCTTGTCTAAGGATATCAATGCTTTCATTTTTCTTCCCCAAGGTAGACGTACTAACACTAGGAAGGAGCTGGATCCTTCCTTTGGGTCAATAATTTCGAAATCGACTTTGGTCGATATTCCTTTTATTGTCCTATCGACATTTTTTCAGACTCCGATAGGTTGAATCAGGCCTTGGTCGGCTAATTTCAGGTATATCCCTGACTCGTATAGTCGAGTTCTGCCCAATTGTTCCCAGGTATTGCGAGTCATAATGTTTACTTGTGATCCGAAGTCGAGCACAACTTGTCGGACATGGTATCCTTCAATTTCTAGGTCGACAAGTGGGTCGGCATCACTTTTGTCTTTTTGTTTTAGGCTGCAGATATTTTTTGTTTGTTTTTTTGTGTTATTGTTGTGTTTTATTTTATACAATAAGTCGATGAATTGAGATATCATTTTATCATTTTGTACTAAGTGTATTAATTCTTTTATTGTGCTTTGTCAATTATCATCAACTTCTTCCTGTCAAGCAAATTCTCTAAATACATTCATTGCATCTTTATACAGTTGTTTTTGTTTAACTAGGTCAGGATAATCATTCTTTTATTTTATTTTGCTTATTCGTGGATTATCATTCCCAATTTTTTTCCCTTATCGGGTTACTATATGAAAATTCTTTGTATTGATAATATCATGTTTTTGGACACACGACAAGACATTAACATTTTTCTTCTTATTAATTTTATCGATCATAGTAGGGAAATTCCCCAATGAGCGATATCCTACTCCACAACTAGTACATAAATTTAAGTCAATTATGTCCTTGTATGGACAGTTTGCGTATCGGTGACCTTCTTTCTAGCACGTGAAACATTGGATGGGCCGACGTGGTTGGTTGTCACGATTCCCAGAGAATCGAACTTGACCTCCATATCCTCCACATCGGTTTTCGAACCAGCACTCATATCGATGAACCTCGTACCTTTGATTATTTTGTTCATATTGAGCACTGCTTTGTTGAGTGTTCTCGTTATTCTGCGCAATTTTGTCGATTTTTTAGGTTTAGGTGGCAGTCGGCGGTGGTATGATTTTTAATTTCATAGATTGCACACCAAGATGCTTTTCCATTCTTCATGTTAAACCAACAATCTTTTGTGGTGTGTTCTCCATGTTCTTGGTAAATGTCGCAAAAACATTTTGTTTGCACAAATCGAACTTCCTGTCGGCTGATGTCCTGTCGACAGTTATCTTTTGAATGTTCGGCCATTGAACATTTCGTGCACCAGACGTCTTGACTCTTAAGGTTTAGCTCTTTTAAATATTTCTGCATGATCTCGAGTTGTTCTTCCAGTCTAGTATCCGTGGGATATGCTGGGAAGTCTTCATCCATCTCCACTTGTAAGGATTTAGTAAGTGCTTCTTCATATGGCTTGAATGTCTCCAGGCTTATATGCCGCCGAATTTTCTGTGAAAGACCTGGAAGAAACCACTGAATTAACAATTGTTCGTCAATTACATAATCGAGTTGGCTGAGAAGGTCTTTCCAACGTTTGTCGTACTCTCGAACGGATTCTGCTAGTTTTTGCGAGGTTGTCTTTAACGTTTTAGTTGCCAGAGGTTTAGGATCTGGAGTTTTAAAGAACGATAAAAATTGCGCTTTAATTTTTGCCTTGGATACATTGGGGGTTCTCTTAGTAAAGGTCATATACCATGTTAGAGCTCTTTTCCTCAAAGCACCAGCAAATTGTGCCATCTTTCTATCTTATGCTGTAACCTGGTTTACCTCCGATGTCGACTCATAGACGAACCAATGTCCTCTGGGATCTTCATCACCCTCATATAGAGGGATATGCGTTGATCCGTGACCCATTTTGGATTTGTTGTCACTATCTTATTCAGGAGGTGGCGGTGGTGGGGGTAACGGGATGTTTTGTTTGTCTTTTTGTGCAGAGCTGTTGTCGACGGAACTCTCGTTTCTGTCGGTTGTTTTGTTTGTCATTTCTTCTCCGACAAGCAGTCGATCGGTGTCGACTTCCCCTGTCGATGTCCAACTGTAATTATTTGTCTGCAGGTCATATTTTTCTGTACTCTCTAAAGCTGTATTTGGCAGGGGGGGTGCTCTTTCATGTGTCGGGTAAAGTAAATGGATACTTCGGTTGGAAGGGTACGCTTGAAGTGTGACCCAGTTTCCTTCTTCTAGTCGATGGATAAGTAGATGACTATCATTGTTTACTTTTTCGTCTAGTCGACTCCATATACCAAACTCACCAGCTCTTAGTCTTAAATCTTCTTCGACAATGGCTTGCATTCTGGTACTCTAATTCGTTGGAGATAGAGGTCTTACCTCTTGGGGAACTTCTATTTGGAGAGCTTCACACTGCTCTATCCAAAAATATTCTTCCATGGGTGACGCTTCTTCATCGATGCCTTCTTCCTGTCGGTCATGACCCGACTCTGGCATATTTATTTCTTGGTCTGTCACCCTAGTACTCATTCCTCTTTGCAGTGCTATAGCTCTTTCTCTTCTTTCTTCCCTTCTTTTCATCCTCTTCTCTCTCTCTATTTTCTGTAAATCTGTCGTACCTTTATGTGTCATTGTCTGTTCGATTTCCTTCTTAGGTTGACTTCTCATCACTGGTGGTGGTATCTCTTTGTTAGTCGACTAGAATTCTATTTACTTTACCTTGACATACGACCAACTACCCCCCCATTACCTACCCAACGCTTTAGAAAGCTTGGATAGTTCTGTTTACTTGCTTAGGAAATATTCCCACTCTCTTTCGGTAATGAATTTCTCCCACTTCTTTTGTTTCTCTGCCCAGTTGGTATTTTGTGGCGGTTCGCGTAGTGATGGACGAGGTTAGACAATATGACCCACTCCTTTTTCTCTCAGGAACTTGAACACCAAGGTCGGTAAGGAGCATAGGAACTACTCGGTAAGGTCTGTATGGAATTTCTTCTGAATGGTTTCTACCGAAGTTCTTTCTTCTATAGCTTGCTCCTCGCAGAAATCATCGGTGATCTTTTCAAAGCACTCCGAAAGGTTTGTTCTTCCCCCTCGAATCAATTTCTCTAGCAGTTGTTGTTCTTTAGTCGCTTCCGGATTTTTCATCCAGAAGTTTCTTCAAGAGCTGGGGTACCGATTCTACAAAATTCTCATGGGTTTCAGTAAAGAATCTTTCTTTTGCCTAAGTGGTCGTTAATCTGCTTCTTCGCGCGTAATTTTGCAAATAATTTGCTATCTTGCGCTCCCACCAGTTCTTAATTTCCTACTCTAATATCATCTGTTTGTATTCATCTCAGATATGTACTACCGGCAACAGAACCAATGTTGTAATCTCACAGATCACAGAGGGTTACCAATAATACACATTAAAAGCATACAGACATATCAGAGACAAGAGACGAGAACACTAATGTAGGAATAACATATTATATTATAGAAAAAGAGACCATACAATGCACAGAACTGAACTGAGTTCTCATCTGGCTCAACATCCTAATATATATCATTTACAAACAGTTACAAATAACTACCTGTCGGTTTGGTCAACCGACACGACCTTAGGTGGCCAACCTAATCTCTAATTAGTCGGCCGATCGACTTAGTCGGCTTATCGACTAGCTCCTCCAACAAACTCCTAAACGCATACAAGTGAATGAGAGTGAATTGACTTCCATGGAAGGTAAGGTACCTAAATGCACTATCCTTTGTCATTGTTCTCAAATAATGAAACAATATTTTGATAAAAAATCTAAAGCCGGTAAATGTCAATTTTTTTTAGCTTTGATTAAATCTAGGAGTATGGAAAATGTTAGAATAAATTTAGGCATAAGAACATTGAAGAATATCAAATCAAGTAATCACATTGTGAAATCTCTTGCTGCTGCATTCACATCAATTGGTAAAAAAAATCGTTCATGGGACTATAATGTGGCTCGTCGTGTCTTGGCTGAATCAATTGCAAGTAGATCTACAAGACAACGTTGTTTACTTAAATGCACATCACAATTTGTGCCTTTACATCCAAAGACACTTAAAAAGTATTTAGTAAGAAGAGACATCCTTGATGTAGAGAGACAAATGGAAACATTATGGGAATTTAGCGGTAGGTTTCCCCATAAAGACATGAAGTTAGTCGAAGCAGTGAAGGGACTAGTGCACACATGTTGGCATGATAACACTAGGCCTTCTTCTAACACAAAGGATGTGTTAAAACACTTTAGGGGTTTTATGAATAATGAACCTCATGTTAAACATTATCTTGACATTACACGAACTCAATTGTTTGAGATGTTTAAAATTTCCCACGTAGAGCTAAGGCTTGGGAAAAGATCTTTTGAAAAATGCAAGCCTTGGTATGTTAGAATCAATACCATCCGAAATACTTGTTGTTGTAGGTACCACATAGAGTTTGATATATATTATCATACATTTGCACATATACGTCGTTTTTTTCATCCTAACCATGTGCAGGAATGCTCAAGTACAGTACCTCCAATGTCATCTAGAGATTCCATCCATACCATAATGTGTGTGAGGCAAGATGGGAAGACATATTACTTAAAACAATGTGTAGAGGGTTCTTGCAACAAATCTGGTGGGATATCATTATGGTCTGATTGCATCCATGAGAGTGAAGATCAACCATTCGGGAATATAATTGTCGAGAAGTAGAATTATCAATATGAGACATATCAGCTACATGATGGGAAAGAAATTAGGAAGATTAAATTGGTGAATTCACAGGTGACAATGTACACGAATAATACTCATTTAAATGGCTATATTGTTTATGTTGTTTTATTACATTGTTTATTAATATTAACATAAATTAATATTCATGTAAATATTTTTATGTTGTTTTATAACATTGTTTATTTTGTTTCCCACTAAGTGCAAGTATGTGAATTTATTTCAGAGTTCCATGGAAAGATCCAACAGTACATTCAACATGTCAATATGGCACAGTGGCAAGATGAGCAATTCAGAATATGCCGAGACACCTTCCCTCTTGGAACAATACTATCAATGGTTGACTTTGCAGAAAATTACACCCTAGAACCACAAAATGAAATACAAAGTCAGTACTATCACTCAGAGCAGGTGAGCATAATGGTCCATATTACTTATCGACATGGGCCAGATAGTAATGAAGAGAAACGTGTGATATTGAAAGAAAGTCACTTCTACATAAGTGACGTCCAAACCCATGACATCTATTACGTGCAACATTGCTTTAAATTGTTTTATGATCATGTGATAGCTATGGATATATCGTTTTGTTTTCATTTGATTTGGTCAAATGGTTGTGCTGGCCAGTTCAAGAATGCATGTGTATTTCAAGGGTTGTGTTTGTTGCACATAAAATACAAGGTGCCACATATATGAACTACTTTGAAACTGGTCATGGAAAAGGAGAGCACAATGGCATTGGTGCATGCATAAAAACTTCCCTTAGAAGGGAAGAGATGAACTTTACATGTGCTCACCTTCGAGACACTGCATCTATAGTGAAATGGTGTGCATCTGTGATGGGAGAACAAGCAACAAGGAAATGCCTAGTGGGTAGAATATTCTGGGAGGTGACAAATGTGGATCGATCCAACACACATTGGGTGAACACAGTGCATGGAAATCGACGGTTTCATTCAATTAGAAGCTCAGACAACTCGGCCCTAGAAATATGGACAATATTGAAGGCTTGCTTTTGCGGTTCCTATTGCATCGATGAATGGTATGATTGTGAGTATAAAAGATACGGTTGATACATGGGATCGAGTGACACTTAACATAGATTTAAAGGGGGATAATGAAATAGACCGAGTGGAAGATAATCAGACATATATTTCTATAGACTATGTTCACATATCGGATCTCATACAAGCAGGTACAAAAAAGTAAATTTGTAGTACCTAAATAACTACAAGTCTTTACGTATTAAGAAATTTTATTTATGTTGCATGCAATACCTTTTTTAATAAATGTATTGTTAACTCGACCTATTTACTTTCACACATCAGATATATGCAGTGGTTTCCCCAAAAAATAATGAATGGGGTTTTGAATATTGGTTGGCTCATTGCTTAGAGGGGAAATAAACCATTCTCAAACCTGTTACAGATAATGAAAATATTGAATTCCCAACTGGCTCTATGGTTAAAAAAGGGGAGTACTTGACACTAGCAGCACAACAAAAAATGAAGGGTGGGTATCTATATCAATATTATAGACCAGGCGCTATTATATACCACTTCACCAACCTGGTAGTTGGTATAAACATCAAGTTGCGCACACTTTCGAACAAAAATAGGTCACATGTATGATACTTGCTACCTCATTTAGATCATGAGAGATTGATGGACACCATCGACAACAGATATGATCCAAATGGGCTACTAGAGTGAGTGAATTATCATGTGTTACTAGATTGTCTAGTGTGGCTAGATTGTCAAGTTCATTATTTAAACTTTAAAGTGTGTGCTGAAGAACAATTTCAATACCATTCACCTATACAATTTCAATACTAACATGTGATTGAAGAATACCATTCACAGACATCCTACTGTTCATAGTATACTAGACAGTATAAACACGATCCTACACCCTCAGGTGAGTTATCTAAAAATAATGTTTGCACAATTTCATTGGGTTCTCTTTATTTTCTAATGAGAGTACTAATGTTTAGCCTTTCGTGTGCCCAAGATACAAACACGATCTATGGCACATTGGATGCGCCAAGAACTAACGGTGTCTTTAGACACCACCAAATAGAATTCGGAAAATAAAATGCTCTAGAGTTTTTGCAATTTACTTTTAATGAATATTTTTTATATTAATGCACATTTAATTATATTAATGCACATTTAATTACATCTGTGGGTCAACTCTTGGAACTCTTGCATTGGTGGGTCAACTCTGCAAAAAAATCCACTGTGTGAGTATTGGTAGTGTTACCATATCGTCCTTTCCCATACACACCTACAGGAGCCAACGACATGCAATTATGCTGATCCGTTTGGTTTTTCTCTCCAATACCAAAAGTCACCAAGTGTCCCTGAACCACATTTTGAGGTGACATTCAACTGGACATAAATCAACAATCGGAGGTCGGATTGATGAACTGTTGACTCTGTTGGTCTCTTGGAATGCAAGTACATCTAGGGGTCCCTCTCCAACCCATTTTCATTTCCCGATGACTACATTGTGCATTGATTTCATAAACTAGGTTTTTGCTCAGTTTCATTGAATGCAACTCTTTCCTTGGTGGGTCAACTCTGCAAAAAACTATATCGTGGGACTATTCATAATGTTACCATATCGGGCTTGCCCATACACACCTACAGGAGCCAACGATATGCAATTATGTTGATCCATTTGGTTTTTCGCTCCATGACCAAAAGTCACCAAGTGTCCCTGAACCACATTTTGAGGTGACTTTCAACTAGACGTAAATCGACAACCGGAGGTCGGATCGATGAATCATCGACTTCGTTGGTCTCCTGAAATGTGAGTACATCTAGGGGGGCCTCTCCATCCTATTTTCATTTCTTGGTGAATACATTGTGCACTGATTTCATAAACTAGGATTTTGCTCAGTTTCCTTGAACGCAACTCTTGCCTTGGTGGGTCATCTTTGCAAAAAAATCCACTGTGGGACTATTGGTAGTGTTTCATTATCAGCCTTTCCCATACACACCTTCATGAGCCAATGGCATGCAATTATGATGATCCATTGGTTTTTTGCTCCAGAACCAAAAGTCACCGAGTGTCCCGGAACCACATTTTGAGGTGACTTTCAATTGGACATAAATAGACAAGTGAAGGTTTGATCGATGAATCGTCAACTCTGTTAGTATCCTAGCATGTGAGTACATCTAGGGGGGCCTCTCCAGCATGTTTTCATTTCCCGATGACTACATTGTGCACTAATTTCATAAAATAGGATTTTTCTCAGTTTCCTTGAATGCAACTCTTTCCTTGGTGGGTAAACTCTGCAAAAAACCCCACCGTGGGACTATTGGTAGTGTTTCCATATCAGCCTTTCCCATACACACCTGGAGGAGCCAACGACATGAAATTATGCTGATCCGTTTGGTTTTTCGCTCTAGGACCAAAAGTCACCAAGTGTCCTTGAACCACATTTTGAGGTGACTTTCAACTGGACATAAATCGACAACCGAAGGTCGGATCGATTAACTGTCGACTCCGTTGATCTCCTGGAATGCGAGTACATCTATGGGGGCCTCTCCAGCCTATTTTCATTTCCTAGGTGATTTCATAAACTAGGGTTTTGCTCACTTTCCTTGAATGCAACTCTTTCCTTGTGGGTCAACTATGCAAAAATCTTCACCATGGGATTATTGGTAGTGTTTCCATATCGACCTTGCCCATAAACTAGGGTTTTGCTCAGTTTCCTTGAATGTAACTCTTGCATTGGTCAGTCAACTATTGCATTGGTGGGTCAACTCTTTCATTAGTGACACACATATGCTAATTTATGAAGTCTCATTGATTTTCCCTAGTTCAAAACTTTTATACATGACATCATAGTTTTTTTTGGTTGGGATCACTCTATAGGTGAAAGAGGGATTTGTTATTCCAATTGTTGTGTACTTAGGTTAGGTGCTTGAATTTGTTGATATTGTTGGGTGTGATTCCCTAAGTTTCTTGGGAGAATATTTTGGACCCTAAAAAATGTTTTGTCTTCTTCATGTTGTTATTTTTTTAACATGGATATGGCTATGGTGTCTTGCTTATATTTTAAGATTGTGTCTAGAATTGGATGGTATGTGGACATTGGAGCTTTAAGACATATGACATATGATAGGTCATTATTAAACATGTTTCAAGATTAAGAGGAAGGTATGAGTGTGGATCTTGGTTATGATGCTACTTATCACGTGTGAGTGATGTTCTATTTGTTCCTTGTTTAAATTAGAATGTTTTGAGAGAATTCCTTATATGATATATGTATAGTATAAAGTTCCATTTAAAGGAAAATAGTGCACCATCAATGATTGTAGTTGGTTGAGAGAGGGTGGTATTTACATATTTCTTGTTGATTAAGTGGCACTTGTACAGTCCATGGAATTTCTTAGGTAGAGGGAATTTACCTTTATGATACTCTTTCTTGAAAATTCTCTTAGAAAGAGAGAATAGACCTAGCTTAGGTTAGTGTGTCGATTGTCAAAGGTTTTAAGGTGTGTGATAGAGGTTGTGAATGTTAACAAGTCGATGATATCCTTACATGGGTTGTTGATTGAACCACGATATTGGTATTTCATTAAGGATGGATTTCTGAAGTTATATATCTTTCTGATTTTCATAGATACAATTCATTTGTCTTGGTCTTGTATGGATATGTGATTATCTTTGTAGGATGTCCTGAACAACTTATGATGTGGTGTCTATTAATTTTCTCCCATGGTGTTGACTTGAGGGATGATGGATTTTGGAAAGTTATTGATGATGGAGAGTTATGTTCCTTCATATTCACATGTGGTCAACATTCTTGGAGGTTTGAGATGTTGTGATCTAACTAGATGGTAGGTCTAGTGGATTTGCAATGTGATATTACTTGTATTGGTGAAAACACTTTCCTTATAAGAGGGAGTATTAGCTTTCAAAGTTACTACAAAATCCCTTACACCGTGTTTAGGGGTGCTTCATGAGACTTGGGGTACATGGTGTATGATTAGCCCTTGGATGGTATGTGACATATATAAATATTAGAGGTGGATTACTTAATGGTTACTTGATCTTAGTTGGATGAGTCATACATTCTTCCTTGAAGTATTGGAGAACTTCAAATAGTTAGTAGGATATGTCATGATAAGGTCTATAATATCATAATATCACATAGGTGAACCACACATTAAGTATCATTTTAATTAAACATAGAAATGAAAGACATAGTTAAACATATCTGAACCTTGCTTTATATTATATGTACATATAATGTTTACAAAAATGGCATGCCATGGACCTAATAAAAATAGTGGATCATACTGTACATTTGTGTGTATACAAACAAAACGGTACATGTATTTATCCCCCCTATACATGAACTCTATTTATCCCCCCTTTCACTATCACTATCAGTGGATTTTGAGAAGTCTATCTTTCTTTTTTGACTGCTCAGTGGTGTTCCCCAGTGCTGAACAAGAGTAATAGATCACATTTCCAGAGACTACACACAAACCAAAATTTGTAAGTTAGTTTACCAACCTATAAAAATTCTATGTACATTTTTTCAAATTCCAAGCCGATATAACATTTTTACTTACTGTTTGTGTGTAAGTGATGGTGAGTCGGGGTGTAACTGCATGTACCATCGGTGCCTCACTAGCAACGACCCCGATTGGGTGCTCTTTAAGCAGCACTCGCTCACTATCAAGCTGCATAAAATATTATATATGTCAATGTCAACAAATCAATGGGTGCACCAAAAAGATACTTGCATGTATAAAGAAAACTATACTACATGGAGGAACAATGAATTTTTCAAAGAAAGCGAGACATACATGTACACGTGGGGGGGG
>LPNX010168688.1:296933-342168 GCA_001517045.1 Pseudotsuga menziesii
GCAAATCGATGGGTGCACCAAAAAGATACTTGCATGTTCAAAGAAAACTATACTACATGGAGGGACAGTTGGGGAAATAGAGATACAAGATAAGCGAGATATACATATACCTGAGCTATGTGAAGAGGTGTGTAACCAGTGGGTGAAATAATTGACACAAGACTAAAAGGATGGGCATATTCATGAGTGAGCAAGGCCGCTCAGTGGACATCTCTATCGAGCATATGTTCCTACGTAAAAAACATAAAGATACAATTAGACAATTTCAAATAATTAAAAAGGTACATGTTGAATCATTAAAAGCATAATTAAAATCATACATGTACTTGCGAATCCTCAACTATCTGTGATGGACTTGTCTCAAATGCTACATACTCATCCTGCCCACCCTGCATAAAATATATTGTATCAATATTAAGATGTATTAAATGTGCCAATCCCTACTATAAATATGTAAATCATGATGATAATTCAAAAATTAATGTTCTTACAAGTAATGGTGAAGCACCAAAATGATATGTAGCATTGACCCTTGCATCCATATCATGAGCGTCAACTGATACTGGAGTCTTATTGGACACCAGTTGTAAATGTTTTCACGTAAATTGTCAGATACTTAAAATATAAATAATTTATGAAACAATTGAACACTATGATATAAAAAATAATAAACTATGTGAAGGACGAGTTTGACTTACTTATTGGAGTAACCCATCGCCACAAAACTCCGAAGAAGGCTCATAGCATATGTTTCGACAAGTGGTGCAAGGATGTGACATGATGTGACGCTTTGAACCCTCTGCATGTACACTATGATCTCTAGATCTGGTAGGGTGGGGAGACCTAACTGGATCCTCTGTGGGTGATGGTCCAGCCCCATATGTCTCATCCCTAGATGTGTCAGCCCCAGATGTGCCAGCCCCATATGTTCCAACCCCTTGGCCTACATTTCCCTCGACATCAGTCCCACGTCAAAGCAATGTTTCTTCCAAATCGAATAATGCCTCATGTGTGTCATCAATCACAACACCTGCAGGAGGATATAAACGAGGGGGTTTTGGTGTGCACGGAGGTCGCCGCACACGGTTTGGATCAGTCCTCGCAACTTTCCTATCTTGGGGCATCCCATGTCCTACCCCCTGGAACTCTAAAATATCGAAGTAATTTACATGTTTACCCAATATAAATTCAACATACAATTTCCTGAGCAAATAGAATGGGATGTCTCTATTCCCATGAGGGTCTTCATCGAAGACCATGTACCAACGATCCATCTAGTTGGCTTTAATATTTGGTTCTATGCACCAATCTATATAAATGTGTGGTTGACTAGTGGGAGGAACCAATCCAGTGCTAAGGTCCCAGAATAGTGAAAAAAGTTTATCTTTTGTTATCTTTAATTTGTTTACATCTTTGTAGCTCAGCCTAGTGGAATAGTATTGCCTTTGGGAATCCCTGTAGGATATAATGTTGTACAATTCTCCCCGTGCATTGGAAATTGTATTTGCAATGTTATCTAGGTCCTCTCCCAATGACCATCTTATGTGGTCCCCCCCTCTAAAAAGTGAACTAAGGCGTCTCAATGCACCCAAATGGGCAAGAATTTTGAAATTCCTATCGTGTTCCTCCTCCATTGGTTTGGTGTTTAGATTTGGGTTTGGGTTTGGGTTATTGGTGGTTTGGTTTTGGAAATTTTCTTCAAGATTTGTGTTGTCTGTTAATATAAAAACAACTGATTTTAAATTGAATTAATATTTCATTCTTTGTTTTAATTAAAAATTTATTAAATTAAAAGAAAAAATCAAAACAATTCTTTCCTAATCCAAAACAAACAAAAAAACAAAACAATTCTTTCCTAATACTAAACCAAAACAACAATGCAATTCTTACCTTCCATTGCATCCAAATTGTATGCCCTCTAAGTCGTATGCTCTCTAAATCTTTCTTCTTCCCTCCAAATCATATGCACTATAAATCGATCTCCTCCCTCCAAATCGTATGCCCTCCAAATCGCCATTCTGATATATCTTGTTTTCGTTCTATGAGAACTGCAATGCAAAATTAGAAAATAGAGGTTGCGGGTTTGTGTTCTTTTTTTAAAAGTTTTACAGATCGCAAGTGTGATATATCACACTTGTGATTTGTTAGAAACAATACCACATAGCAATAACAGATATACAATTAAATCATTAAACAAGATGCAAAAAACATTTAACACATTACAAAGAGACACATATATAACGTGGTCTAACCAAACAATGGGCTACGTCCACGTAGAAATTGACAGTCCTTTTATTACTGTCCAGAAAGATGAAGGGATACAACCTGTAGCAATACCGTTGCACTTCATCTTCATGCTCTCACAGTCTCTCTCACACAATCATAGAGATTGTTTACAATGCTACAATACAATACCATACCATACACAACCATATTACAATGTCTTTTTTTTGTATAGGATAAATACCATGGGAAAATACTACGGTTAACCCAATACCATTGGTACGCAAAACTGTTGGCCAACAAAAATCCATGGGAACGAGTGTACAGTAAACCTGAGGTACAAACACGACTAAATAATATCTCTGAATCTGGAAGATCGAGCTCCACAACCAACACGATTTGTAACTCATCAAAATCGCAAGTGCGATATATTGCACTTGCGATATATTCTAAACAACTTTTGTTTTGGTTCTAGGCAAGGGTTTTCCCGAACCAAACCATCCATAACGCATATGTGTTATGGATTTCGTTTTCAGACTTGCATTTAAATGGCACTAAAAAGTGGAACCATCTTCGTGCACGCACCCTACTCACAATCAATTACTAAGAGGATTTGATGTAGGACCATCCCTTTTGTAAATTTGACAAATGATTCAAATCCTAAAATTTTAAACTCATTATCAAATTTGACAAATGATTCAAGTCTTAAAATTGTATATTCATTAAATTTATAATTAGTTCATTATTATAAAAAAACCATCTTAGAAATTACAAGCCAACAAATAATAACTTTATTCTTAATATTGTAATTCAACTCATTTTCTTAGGGATTTTTGGCACAACAAACCATCATTTTCATTATCAGATTTGACAAATCACTCAAGAAACCCACAGCATAGAGCTACTCACTAAAAAATTTCTAACTTGAAGAAATAGTGAAAAGATGGAAATGATTTAAACCCACTACATCGAGCTACCCACAAATTAATTTCTAACTTTAAGAAATAATGAAAATAAAGAAATGATTTCCATATAATTATATTGAAAAAAATTAACATAATATTTCTTAAGATAAGAGTAAGAGAGGTCAAACAGGTAACAAGGTGAAAGTATGATCTATAGCTCACTTTGGGGGAGATGTCGCATAAGATAACATTTAAGATAATATAAGGTAACTTTACATTGCCAAAAATAAAAGGTAATTAAAACAATCAATGTTGAATCATAAAAAAATCTAGGTTTAAGATAGATCTATGCTGACTAATAATATTCTTAAGATTATATTGACCACATGCAAAAATAAAAAATAAAAAAATAACAAATTAAAATAGATTTTAAATTGTTAATATCCATCAAATCATATCAAACTAAAAAAAAATTCTCTAACCAACTTAAAACTAATAAATTATAATCATATATAAACATAACATGAACAATGTTTAACTTTTTTTCTTTTCTTACCAAATTATAATTCACCATAATTATATATAAATTTATTATTTAATTAAAAACTTCAAATTGTTCAACACAATCAATATTACATATATGAATACACTAATTTGTAACGCAAAATAAGTATTCAAGTAATAGCAACCCATAAAGTATATCTAAATTATTTAATTATTAATTTTTTAAATTTATATAATTAGAATATCTCAAATCATTATTCAAAAATCTATATATTATCAAAACAAATAAAATATTAAATAATAATAATAATAATAATAAAATAATATACTATTCAAATAAAACTTTCATGTCAAATTACAAAACTAAGTAAAACAAATTCAAATAATTAATTATTTCATTGTACCAAATGTTAAGTTAATTATTTCACTAAAACAAATGGTAAAATATCATCCTAAAGCATTTAAACTGAATAACAAAATACTCATTAAATAGGAAAGAACATTAATAAACAACCATTTAAACCCCCTAATATCACTTGTTGATGCCATAAAGAATTAACATATAATTAATGATGACCAACAAATAAATAGATTCATGGAGGTTAATTGCCATAACGCTTAGAAGGACAATGAGGAAAGTTTCTCTTCGCATAGACAATCCACACGCTTCCTTCATATACAGCTGGGCAAAACTAATGCTTCCCTTGTTTGCAAGAAACTCTAAAAAGACTTTCAACGAATGTTGACAGACCAACATGCAAAAAAACGCAAAAGAAAGGCTACAACAATAAAGCTTGAAAGCATAACATGCAGAAAAATTGTAAAAATAGGGCTAAAATCATCATAACCAAAGTATTAACATTTTTAAAAAACATTGTATCAACTCATCAATAAATGGCCAAAGTAAAATCTTATTCTTACATATAAAATACAAAACTATAAATATGCATCAAATTTTCACAAACTTGAAAAAAAAAATAATTGAATTAAAAAAAACATGAACATAATTTAAAGTTGAAAATAGTGATATTTGCAGATAATTAACTAAAAATCAGGATAATGCCTCAAAAATAACTATTGAAAAATTCTTGGGGATTTCATTGTAAATAATATTTCAGTTATTAGTTAGTAAATTCTCTGTAGATAACGGTTTTAGTTTCCTTTATATGTAATACTCATCTACATAATAAAATATTAATTGTTGAGGTTCTTCACGGCCTATGTCAGTGGTATCAGAGCAAGGAAGTGAAGCATTGGTGAGAAATACTTGGTGAGAGAGAAGGAGCTCATGAAGGAGGAGCATGCAAAGGAGCTATCACCAAGAAAGGAGAGCTGCTTAGGAAAGATTGTGGAAGAAAGACTGCACATAAAGGGGAGACTGTAAGTAAATTGTTCCGGTAATTGTTTAGAAGAATTATTTTCTTATTTTTTAAGGAAAAAAAGGGAAGAGAGACGCCATTTATATTTGCATGCAATGGTTTCTTTAAATTACTTATCAAATCTTTTGGGAGTTCTTTTTAGAAAATAAAAGTTTTTAAAAAGCCATTTATATTTGAGTGCAAGGTTTTTTAAATTGAATTATTAAACCTTTCCAGAAATCTTTTTAGAAGATAAAAAGAAATATATACTGAGAGGTAAAGAATATACCAGACTGTAATTTGTACACGAAAAAATTACTACATAGTAAATTTCAATGAATTCTTTAATTTCAATTGTTGGAGTTATTTTGTCTGAAAAAAGAAAATTATCATGAATGGTTTGGTAAAATTAAAAATACCCTTATTTTTTATGATATGTGGGATGGAATTTGTGAAAATGAGAATTTTGAAGATAAGAAAGATGGAGAAACAATAGATGAAGTGGATAAAAGTGCACCAGTACCACCTACTAATACCAAAGACAACATTATGGAAAAGCAAGGACAAGGAGGCTTATTCCTTGATCATTGCCTTTGTAAGTGAAGAAATAAGTAGACATTTAGTTTCTAGCAAAAGTGCTTGGAAAGCATTAAAGAAACTAAAAGATTTGTATGATTCACATTTTGAGCTTGAAATCATACAATTGTTGATGAAGTTATTTAACTTATAATTAAAAGATAATGATCCAATGAAACTTGCTTCCGAAATTAGAGCCATTTTCCATGATATTGATGCAACTGGTGTAAAAGTTGACATTCAACTTACTGCATTTATTAAAGCTCTATATTCCACCTATACTCATTATTTAGAATCACTTCAAGCTAGTGGCCAATTGAAATCTATGACCTTCGAAACACTTGTTGAGAAAATTGCAGAAAGAGAGAAAGCATTTGGGAAGGAGTCTAAACCCAATGAAGAAACTTTGTGTCTTGCACAGAAAGGGCACAAATCAAAAGAAGAATTTGCAAAGGTATGAAAATAGAAGCAGAGGTCGAGGTAGAGGACAAAGAGGACAGTACAGAGGAAGGGGGGGAAGATTTAATCAAGGAGAAAAACAATGTTATAGATGTGGAAAAACCAATCATATTGCCAGTTATTGTAGAATTTCTTGGGAGAAAATTGTTAACAAGAAAGAGAAAATACAAGATAAAGGAAACGATAAAGGCAACCCTCCTGAATCTGCACATAGTAATCTTGGAATTGAAGAAGCTTTTAGTCCTTCGTTTTCTTGGAATGGCATTTGGTTATTAGATACTGGAGCCACATGCCATATGACATTTAGAAAAGACTTCTTTGAGACATTTAGTGATAAAATTGATGGGGTAGTGCATTTTGCAGATAAGTCTTAGTTAAAACATTCAGGAATTGGTTTTGTTAGACTAAAATTATCAGGGTTTGTTGATTATATACTTTCTGATGTTCTTTATGTTCCACGATTGAAGAGAAATATAATACCTCTTGTGCAAATTAGACGACAAGATCATTCAATACATATGTTTGATGGTATCATTGAGATTATAAGAGCTTATGATAATGTGATTGTAATCAATGGAGTGGAAGATAATAAACTTTTAAAGTTGAATGGTACATCATCCAATTCATAGAATTCTGCAAATTTGTCTCAGCATAGTAGTAATTTATCTTCCAACTTGTTATGGCATGTTAGATTTGGTCATATTAATTATGATAGTCTCAGAATTATGAAATAGGAAGGATTTCAAGGGCTTCCTACTATTCCAAGACAACTTTCCCAATGTGATGCTTGTATTTTAGGCAAGCATAGTAAACAACCTTTTCATGATTCTATGTTTTGAGATTCAAGAAAGCTTAGTCTTATTCACTCAGATTTATGTGGGCCCATGCCTGTTCCATTAGCAAATGATAAAAAATATATCATGACTTTCATTGATGACTTTACAAGGATGTGTTGGGTTTATTTATTAAAAGTAAAATCTCAAGCTTTTGATACATTAAAAATTTTTCCTTTGTGGATTAAAATGAAGCTCAACTCAATATTGGAACCCTTCGAACTGATAATGGTGGTGAATATACATCTCAAGATTTTGAAAAATATTTGCAGGAGAATGGTATTAAACATCAAACCACTGTTCCTTATAACCCACGACAAAATGGTGTGGCAGAACGTATGAATAGGACACTATTGAATATGGTAAGATCAATGATGTTTTTTAAGAAAGTTAAGTTAATGTTTTGGGGAGAAGCAGTTCTTTGTGTTGTCTACATTAAGAATATATATCCTTTTGCTGCACTACAAAACAAAACACCTTATGAAATGTGGCATGGCGATCTTCCAAATTTCAAGCATTTTAGAATTTTTGATTTCACATGTTATGCTTTGATTCTTGAGCAACAAAGACATAAATTGGGAGCAAGAAGTCAAAAGTGTATTTTTTTGGGATATTCTAATGCTTCTAAAGCTTATAGATTGTATGATGAAGATAACAAGAAGTTTATTATTTCTAGAGATGTTATGTTTATTGAATTTGAAAAAGATGCACTCACTATTGATAAACAACTTGCTCAACTTGATAGATTTCATTCTAAAAAAATCTATCATGAAATGGATAATGAACTTCCAAATCTTGAAGGGCGGATTCCTGTTCTAAGTCAATTTTTGGAATTTCCTTTTATAGCTACAAGTTCTTCTAATGCACAAGTTGATGAAACAGAGGGTGAGATAGTTAATGATATTGTTCATGGAATGGATAAATTAAGTCTCATAGATAATGAAGAACCTGCTCTTGAAGAAGAAACAGATCAAACAAAACAACATCAAGTTCGTAGATCGATACACACTAAGATATTTCCAAAAAGGTATGATGATTTTGTCACATTAGATTGTGAATTAAAATTTCATGCTTTTGATGAACCTGCATCTTTTCAAGAAGCAGTAACTAGTGATGTATGGAAAAGTGCAATGCAAAGAGAGTATGATGCTCTCCTAAAAAATGGAACTTGGAGGTTGGTGGACCCTCCAATTGGAACCAGGGCCTATTGGATGCAAGTGGATATATAAGAACAAGTATAAAGCAGATGGCTCACTTGACAAATACAAAGTGAGACTTGTAGCAAAAGGGTATGCATAGAAAGAAGGTGTTGATTACAAAGACACATTTGTTCCTACAGCTAAATGGGGCACTATTCAAACTTTGTTTTCATTAGCGGCACAAAAAGGATGGAAAATACATCATATCGATGTTAAAACCACCTTCTTGAATGGACACTTGAAAGAATATGTTTATATGGATAAGCCTAAAGGATTTTCTATCAAAGGTCAAGAACATAAGGTATGCAAATTGGTCAAATATTTATATGGTTTGAAGCAAGCACCCGAGCATGGTATGAAAAGTTAATTGACATATTCTCAAATTGAATTATAAGCATTTCAATCTAGATGATGCAAATTTATTTGTCAAGAAAGTTGGAAGATCAGTTGTATATCTAGTTGTCTATGTGGATGATTTGCTTATCACAGGAAATAATGATGATTATATAGCCTCTATTAAAAGAGAGTTGAACAAGGGTTTTGATATGAAAGATTTGGGATTATTACATTATTATTTAGGAATTTAAGTAGATTAAAAACCAAAGCACATTTTCATTTTTAAGAAAAAATATGTTGGAGAGTTATTAAACAAATTTGGTATGCAGGATTGTAATCGTGTTTCTACAGCAATGGAGCTGAATCTAAAGCTTACTTCAAATGAAGGTATCAGATTTGAAGATCCAACAAAGTACAAGCAGCTTGTTGGAAGTTTAATTTATCTTACTAGTACTCGTCCTGACATAAATTTTGTTGTAGGAATACTTTCTAGGTTTATGCATCATCCCTGTGAAGGTTCTTGGAATGCAGCAAAGCGAGTGCTCAAATATTTAAAAGGCACACAATCTTATGGCATCAAATATTCTAAAGTTTCAAACTTCCATCTCATTGGTTATTCAGATTCAGATTTTGATGGAGATAAAGAGCATGGGGTCTCTACTTCAGGTTATTTGATGAACCTTGGATCAACAACTATCCCATGGAGATCACAAAAGCAATCTGTTCCTGTTGATTCTACAATTGAAGCCGAATATGTTGTTGCAGCTCAAGCCACAAAAGAAATCATTTGGCTTCGTAAAATACTTGAAGACTTGCAGGAGAAACAAATGAATTCAATGCCTTTCTTTGTTGACAACTCTTCTGCAATTTGATTGGCCAAGAATACAAAATTCCATGATCGAACCAAACATATCAACACCAAATATCACTTGATTCAACATCATGTTAAGGCAAAAACCATTCATCTGACACATTGTTCTACTTCAGAGAAAATTGCAGATATCTTTACTAAAGCATTGGGTCGTGAAAAGTTTAAAATTTTTAGAATGCATCTTGGCATGTCAGATGTCCCTTCGGATTAAGGGGGGAATGTTGAATAATCCTTCGGGATTTCATTGTAAATAATATCTCAGTTATTATTTAGTAAATTCTCGTTAATAATATTGTTATCTAACTGTAGACAACAGTTTTGATTTTCTTTATATGTAATACTCATCTACATAATAAGATATTCATTATTGAGGTTCTTCATGGCCCGTGTCAATAACTATTGGGTGAGATAAAGATTGGCATAAACAATTTCTAAAGAGAAAAGAAGTTGGTTGAGTTAAGTTCTGAGGGGGTAAGAATGAAGGTGATTTGCTTCCATCTAGCCCATTTTTTTTTCAACGGACTAAAGTTTCTACACTCGAACCATCTTCATATGTTGGTACTTAATGATATTTGTTCTTGGTTAAGAACAAGTTTCTTTATTCAAGGAAATGAGTTTTGCAAATAAAGTGAAAGCAAATCGAAAACACACCAAAACATAGCCATATAATAAATTTGTAAAAATGTTGTACCCAAAGTTATGCATCCAAAGAACATCTCTAAGAACCACAACAAGAGGTGGAAAAAATATTAATAACACCACCTCTTTGAAAGTACAACATTTTCTTAGCATTTTAGGCTTATCTGAAAAATGGGTTTTGGAATTATTGAAAAAAAGGGCATTTATTCTTGCACTTAGAGAAGAAAAAGTAAAGCGTAAGGATTACATTTCAAGGATGCAAGGATCCCTTCGATTCATCTACACCCTCGTGACAATTTCTTGGAAAGGAATAGAGCATGGGCTGACCTATATTTCACATTCGAGATAACTAGGATCAATACATATTTTACACATGTCAGAATGGCCATCAAGATGGTGGTTTAAAAAAACACAATTTTGATCCCCAACCTTCCCATCAGAAGAAAATGTGAACTGAACCTCCTGGTTTGATATCTCTCTCTCTCCTCGTCACTTTTTTCGGAATGATTAACCACCTTTGAAATATCTTGTACATAGGGAGATAGCATAACTGTTCTAACAACATAGAGAAAACATGTAACAGAGAATGAGAAACTAGAAACGAGTGGAGGTATAACCAAAGGGGGAGCTTCTTTGAGTGTTTTGTGTCTGTAGCTACTTTATCGGCTACAATAACTGGTTTGGAAGACAAGGTCACTAAAGATACAATATTATCCTCCTTCCTAGTTTTTTTTCCAGGCTTCCTTTCATTTGTCTGTTGACGGCTAGGCTGATAATTATTATGCAAAGCATTTAGCTTTGACACCCTAGTAAGGATTTCAGCATCAAGTTTTACTTTCCTTATTTTCCTATTGCCAGGCTTACATTCATCTCCATCCAAGCACATAAGGGGCTGAGAACTACCTTTAATTCCATTAGACTTTGTCATCCCATCAAGGATTTTGGCATCCTCTACCTTCTTAGGTCCTCTCTTCAATGGCTTTGCTCAAATTCCTAGCATGGACTAAGTCTAGGGTTAATATGCATCCCATTATATTTGTTCACTCCAGTAAGGATAATAACATCTTCTTTTGACATCTTCTTCCCCATTTTCTTCAATGGATTTTCTTTGTCTGTCTACTCATCTAAACCATGTTGTGAATCGCCAAGTGGTCTATTAGACACCTCCCCAACAATTGTTTCTACATCCTCTTCCAAGTAGGTCTTACGTATTTTATGTGGCAATGTATCTTCCCTTGACTATAACCATAAACTCATTTCAGCATCATTATTAATGCTTGAAACCATTTTTGTATCATCAATTTCAATAACATCCTCATTGTCTTCTATTTGAGATAGCAGAATTTCATGTGTCTCACATTTCTTTGAGTCCTTGATTTTCCTTTTAAATCATTTTGGAATCTCCATATGCTTTTTGGGGCTATTTGAACCTATTAATCCTTGTTATGCGTTATCAATTTGTCTTTGATTTCTTTTCTTTTTATTCCCTTCATCAGAATTTCTTGAGTTATCTAAAGGCAAACGAATACCCAAATCATATCTTCTATTCTCTGCAAGTGCTGAATGCACTTCCAGGCACTCTACCTGGTACTCTCATGCGGATTTTTCAATTGATTCCTTCTTCTTTGCTAAGATCCTCAACAAATATTTTGATGATTGATTCATTGCTCCATTCTTATTTTCAAGTTGCTCCAATTTTTTAATATAGTCACTTTTCCTCTTTTTCTTTTTGCATTGTTATGGTTGTTTCATGTCCATCTCTTTGTGATACTTTTTGTTTTAGCATAAATGTACCAAGCATAATCATGAGCAACTCGGGAGACTTGAATTCCTAGGGCTAAGGCTCACTGCTGCAAACATGTTTTAACCACATGGCTCCATCATAAGTCCAACAAGGAATCTCTCTTGTTATGTTTGTCCCGCAGATGCTCTACTAGTGGTGGCCGGTGGAGGCTCCTCCATGTGTGTCCCAGTCACATTATTGGAAAAGAACCACACATCATGGGAAACATAGTGAACCATAACAGGCTCATCCCTGCGTCCATTATAGAGCCGGTATTGAATATGATTCTTGGACATAGCATTGAAAGAATGGTTATGGTGGTCACATGGCAACCAAAATTTGGTGAAGTTCATTCGATAGTAAATAAATCCTCGTGACCCACTTGCAGTCTTCTGTAAACTGTGAACAAGCCAATACAGATAGTTCAGTATAAAATGAATTTGATAAACATACATGGCAATATTCTATTCATCCGAGAAACGAGGAATCTTGCTAAAGTGACAAGACGATGTCTTCCCTGAATAAATGGTTTCGGAATAATTAGAATTAGATGCATATTTCCTAACATGATTATTATCATGTAATTGTACCAAATGACGATCTAAACAGATATATCTTAAGCTTAGAATGGAAGCATTATAAGAGTCAAACAATTGGATATTGATATTAACATCGAATACTTTGTGCACCTGAATACCATAGTAATATTGGAAGCTAGCTGATGTCAGGAGAGGAAATATACGTAATATCGAGCAACTAAAAGAAAAAAAAATCGACGTTATGTTTAATTTAACCCTCTAGTGCCACCTAGGTTAATCCTAAGATTAAATGAATGTTTCATATTATTAACCATTAGCTTTTGACTTTTATTTTCTATGTCTTATTGTGATTGAGAATTTTTACCTTTTTAGATAAGACACATCATGTTAGGATTATATTTGTTTTTGCACTCACTTAATTAACCATGACTAAGATTATCCCTTGTAAATTCTAACAAATGTTTTTGGTAATAAATCACAGAGGATCATGGCCTCAAAATGATGTAGACAACCTCAATCTAGTGCCGAGACTAGCACATGTAATGTATATCAAATTGTTTGAGGGACATATCATTAGCTCTATAAGGCTAATTAGATAAGTTTAGCACAACATATTAGTTAAATAAATATTAAATTTCATTTTTTCAAGATTTAATCACGACAAAGTCCCTTTAATTACCAATAAATTAAAATAAATTCAATAACTATTCTAATATCTAATCCAACGAATGAAAATGATTACTAACACCTTCTAGAAACATCACATATCCATTCCAAGTCAATTCAGACATAAATTCCACCTCTAAAGGCCATTTACTTGTTTTTATGATTAACTAGTAATTAGTGTTTTGATTATGATACTTAACGACACTTAGCACACAATGGCTAATTAACAACGGATAACATGTAAATTAGGCCTAATTATCATTTTCCAATTAATTAAACAAAGTAATTATGAAAAATGATTCCACAAGAACTAGTTAACTAGTTGTTCAATACTAACAACTAGTCTTGCACAAATTAGGCACACAACCATGCCAATGAACTAAAAAGTGAACCTAAATCCATATACACACATTTAATCATGCACGTACAACAAAATATAGTACTTTTACATATCTGATTGAGTACATAAACAAAGAATATTTCAAGTTCAATTAGTACAACTAGTTGATAAACACGGCCAATAATTCAATCAAACCAATCATACCGAGTTTCAAGGCACATAGAAGTGAAGGTACATATCTATAAAATAGAATTCTACAGAATAATTAAAGTAACACGTATAGATAATATGGATGTACATTCATCTTTTACCAAAAAAAAAGATTCAAATCCAAAAACTATTTACCAATTTCACCGCAATGTACCTAGTTTCCAATTTAAAATTTCAAATTCCAAAGAGAAATATATGAATATTTTATATCATGTACGACATATAATGGTTCACTTACATTCTAATGGATGTATCTTTCCACCAATATACAGTCCATTAAACAACTCATAAAACTAGTTAATTCTACTCATCTAAATTGACTAGTAATTATAGGAATCGCTAGAATAATTAAATCCACATCTCATAGCATAATTAAAATTCAATTCCAACTCTAAATAACATGTTTTATCATTCATAACATATGTATATATCATTCTAACATTTTTCTAAACACTTCATATGCAAAGTCACAAGTCTACTCAAAACAATTCCATTGAAGGAGCTAGAAATTGAAATTGATATAGAATTTTGGTAGACATTCCCCCAACACTACCAATAATATTTATCCTCGCATTCACACACACATTTAAATATTATTTATCATACATAAGCATAAAATGAACACTCATGAATTTTTACAAACACTTCATGTGCCAAGTCTCCAAACTATGTCAAACAGTCCGATCGAAGAACTAGTTTTCGAAGAAAAGGTAGAAGCATCAAAGAGAAGTGTCTTAAACCATTCTAAGGTTACTGTACCATAAAAATACACATTATATAATGAACATGATGATGATGTAGATTCAATATATGGTGTACTTGAGGATGGCATTCACTTTTCATCGATAACATTTGAATGACCTTGATGGTATTTGAGTGACTCTAAAAACATGACATGAATCCAAATGGATATGAGTGATGATGAACACTAATGGCATATGAGTGACCACAACAATGATGTTGTTGATGATGTACTTGTTAATTATGATTAAGATGGCAACGAGGATGGAAATGATGTTGATGCACCATATGACGTATTTGATGATCATGACATTCATTTGTCCTCAACAAAATTTGAGTGTACTTATTGTCATTTGAGTGACTCTAAAAGCATGAAATGAATATAAATTACAAAGACTAACGATGAACCCTAATGGAATATGAGTGACCCTAACAATGATTTCCTTTGACATCTCTCTTACTACCCCTAAAGGAATATGAGTGTTCAAATCTAGAAGTGGCGTTGAGGGTTGATTTACATCTTGTCATCGTCGTCATCATCATCATCATAATCATCATATATTGCATCCTCATTATCATCATCATCATCATCATCATCATCATCATAATCATCATCATTGTCATTGTCATCATCAACATCAACATCAACATCAATAAGTACATCATCAACAACATCATGGTCATCATCATCCTCATCAACAAGTACATCATCGACGACATCATCGTCATCATCACTGATAGGGTCACTCATACGCCACTATGGTTCATCATCAGTCATCACCATTTGGATCCATGTCATGTCGTTACAGTCACTCAAATGCCATTAAGGTTACTCAAATTCCATCGACAACAATTGAATGTCATTAGAGTTATTTAGGTGATATTAGTCAATAATTTGTCCATGGATTTCAAAGCGGTATCCCTTGGAAACCTTCAACAATATTTCATACACAAGAATTCCCCTGAAGATCCCAAACATGGAGACTAGAGAAGGAACAACTAACATGCACAACAAATATATCCGATAAATTTTATCAAAGTCTGTCGCTTGGCTTCACAATAGGTATAATGAAAAATAATACTCATATATGTCAGTTCAAGTTCGTTTCACATAAAAATGAAACTACTTTAAACTTTAATAGAAATTTGACAAACCTCAAAAGAATCGTAGAAAATTGAACCAATTATTCTAAATCTTTAACGAAAAATCCATCAATGCCATAAAACTTGAGCAACTAATTGCTTTTTTCCTTGATAGATGTCTTCTTATAAGGCCAAAGATGTAAAACAAAATGGTCCACTTCTTCAAAGTAACACTATGAGAATTATTGAAATTCTTGTTGCTTCATTCCATTTTAAACCAAGACAAAAATGTCCTTAAGAGTACAAATAAAGTTAGCTTTTGTGTTAAGATTGATATCCACTTCTTTTGCCTTGGTTGTTCTTGGTAAAAATGATTGTATGGATGGGGGGGTTGTCCAAAACAACCTTGTAGGGTGACATTTTGGTAGCACCATGATAGGTGGTATTGTACTACCTTTATGCAAGGGGGGTGGAGGGGGACTACTAAACCCAATGGCCATATCATCCAATGTAAAACTCAATGGCTAACAATATTTTTATGGTCAACACCTCACAACCTCTATTACTTGTTATTAACTCCAATATCTCAAGTCCTGCAGTATCCATAAGTATTATGACATACATCATCATCGTGGACATTGGCATTGTCATCATCATCATCATCATCATCAATTCCATATGGCACATCATCATCATCTTGATAATCATCCTCATTATCATCATCATCGTCATCATTAAGTACATCATCAACAAAATCATCATCATCACTGTAATTATGGTCACACATATGCCATTAGTGCTCTTAATCACTCATCGACATTAGGATTCATGTCATGTAATTGTTAAGGTCATGTATATGTCGTTACAATCATTTCGATGATAATAGGGTTGTTTAGATGTCGCTACAGAAATTTAGGTGCCATTAGAATCAATAAGGATCCAAAAGTGATAACACATGCATAATCATCGTTGACATCCACATCGTCATCATCATCATACAATAAATAAACATCATTGTCGTCATCAATGTCATCATCAATATAATTGCCATAATAATGAGCAAGGAGATATACTACCTCACAAGAATGGATGGTATAGCCTTATACTTATCAAATCATATCCATACGCTCCATCATAATTATTGTAATGCATCATCGTCATGTTGTTAGGGACAATCATATTCCATTAGGGTCTATCAAATGTTGTTGTGGACACTAAAATGCCATTAGAGAAATTTAGGTGACATTAAGGTAATTTACCCATCATTAGGATTAATCATGATCCAAAAGTGCCATGATTACGATCATTTAGGTGCCACCATGATAAATCAAGATCCAAAAGTACTATCACATGAATCATGATCATTGATATATCTGATGTTATGTCAGATGTTTCCTGAACACAATTCCTAGCTCTAAACCTAGTGCAATTCCTAGCACAGTTCCTTTCAAAAATTTTGGCATTATTCCAGGTGATATACCTGGATCTATACCTAGCGTTATTTTGGATGTTTTCTAGGTGCAATTCCTAGATCTATACTTGGCGCTATGTTGGATTTTTTTCCTGTCGAAATTCATGGTGAAATTCCTATCGCTAACCCTAGATTAATATATGGTGCTATTCTATTCAGGATGTTTTTCTAGAGGTTATTCTTAGCATTATATGGGATGATTTTGTGGACGCTAATTGGGACATTAATTGGGATTCTAATTTGGATGCTAATTGGGATGATAATTGTGATGTTAATTGGGACGTTAATTAGGATGCTAATTAGTGCCCAAAATAACGCCAACTTTTAAAAAGGTACGATAATTGGGATGCTAATTGGGATGTTAACTAGGATGCTAATTGGGATTCTAATTGGGATGTTAATTGGGACGTTAATTGGGATGATAATTAGCATCCAAAATAGCGCCAAATTTTAAAATGGGACGCTAATTAGGACTCTAATTGGGATGTTAATTGGGATGCTATTTGGGACATTAATTGGGATGCTAATTAGCGTCCAAAATAGCGCCAACTTTTAAAAAAGGGTGCTAATTGGGATGCTAACTGGGATGCTAATTGGGATGCTAATTGGGACTTTAATTGGGACTCTAATTGGGACGTTAATTTGGATGTTAATTAGCATCCAAAATAGAGCCAACTTTTAAAAGGGACGAAAATAACGCCATTAAAAGCGCCATCCTGTGGAAAAGAGTCCACTTTGTCCAAAAAATGATGAAAAATACACTAAAAGTAATAGTGGACGCTAAAAAGGAAGCTAAAAGAGATGCTAATCATGAGGTTTTGTTGTAGTTCCCATGCCTTATTAGTGGTCCTCGATGTGCAAGTTTTTTTCATTAATTAATTATAAAAAATAATAATAATGTATTTAGTTTCTTAAAGGCCCTTGTTATGTCACCTTGTGCCACAATAATAATAAAATACAAATTACATATTTCCATGGATTACCATGCGGGATATTACATCCCATACCCGTTAAACTGTGCATTGTCCTCGATACATAATACTTACATGCTTTTACAACTTTCAAAAGGATCACTACCTTCAGTTTTCAAGCAGACTTTCTCAAAAATCCTCTTCTGAGAAACCACAATAGTTCCCATTACTAATTTCTTGTATGTCTCCACTTCCTATGGGATGTTACTCCCTTCACCTAACTTGTTCCTCAAGATATCACCATCCCATTTCTTGGATTCCTATGTGAGAACCAAGACTAGCAACAAGGGTCAATCTTCAATCCCCATTACATGATCTTCAAATATTAACAAAGATACATTCACCTGAAAAATCATATTTTAATCAACCATATGATTAACATCCGGTATAAAAATATGTGATACATGATATATGAGTATTCTTTAACAACTAAACCATGAACATGAAGATAGTATAAATCAGCCACCATGACACATATACATAATACAACAACATGAATAGCACATGAGAGAATACTTATCTCAAATTTGGGCAACTAGCTTCAACGGGACAATGTTCCTCCCACAAGAAGAGCACAATCATTATAAAAAATCTCAGAACTACCTCTTCTGAGAACCACAATGCTTCCCACTACTACTCTCTTATCCGTCTCCACTGCCTATGGGGTCACCATCCCATTTATTGTCTTCCTGTGCGAGAACGTAGACTAGTAGAGTGATATGACGAAAGTAAAGGAGTGAAAATCCACTAGATTAACTCTCTGGAAACAAATACTATACTACTCTCTGAGGGAATCTAGGAACTCAGTCCCAACAAGTAAACCATATTATTCAATAAAGATACTTGAAATAGAGATGCTTCTTCAACAAGGATGTGTTTTCACATTCCCAATAGACACATGGTTAGCAGTAAACATACATATTGTTCAACAAGATTCATAAAATACATATTTCAAGAAAATAAGTTTATAATTAATTACATGAAATACTTCAGTATATGCAAGGCACTCGAGATATAGATACTTCTTCAAAAAAATACTTGAAATTCATCTACCTTAATCTTATTCTAATCAATTTCAACCATATGAAATGCATCTAATATACATGAAATGTGTTCATACCAGTCAATCACATGAGATGCATTACCAAGATGCTTTTGCATGATTTATTACTCAAATATTTTTCAAACAAGTATGCATGAAGTGTCACCAAAATATTTTTCCAACAAGATGCATGAACTATCACTATGATATTTTACAAAGATGTATTTCAACAAAGTTATTTTATATACTACAAGGATACCCTAGTAATATAGTTTCAACAAATATCACATTGATATATTTTCTTTCAACAAGATCCCTAGATAGTTTCCTAACAAAGATACTAGTACCACATTCTACACGATTAGTATTGATATATTTTCTTTCAACGAGATCCCTAGATAGTTTCCTAACAAAGATACTAGTACCACATTCTACACAATTAGTATTGATCATATAAGGATACATGAAGTTCATCTTCAATAAAGGTACATGTATCATACTTAATTAGTCACACGGTTAGTACCTACTTTTCATCGGAGATTTACGTAATACCACCAAGTTATCACTAAGATGCCTTTCAATAATGACACAAGATATTTTTATAATGAAGATCACAAGGATAAATATTTTCAAAGATCACCTAAATACTTTTTCATTTAATGTAATAGGAAAAGTGAACTTATATTAAATAATTATAATCTAACTAAGAGACAAAATGGGACATAACAACATATTACTTTTCATATCAACACAAAGCATAAGTCTTCTTTAAAATCTTTCAAAAATCCATTATACATCAACTATATTCAATCATACAGTGACCCTTATGCATACATCATCCATACACACAACGATCATCAATTCATAATATCTCAACCATATATCAATCATATATCGATCATGTAATATCAGCCAAGGACAACCATACAAGCATCAACTAAACATGCAAGCATCAATCATAGTACATCAATAAATATACATCAACCATAATACATCAACCAGCATTAAGCTGTCAAATACATCAACCAAAATACATCAATTAGAATACACAATCATAATATATCAGCCAGTATATGATCAAGCATAAGACAATGATCATAATATATCAATCATAATACACCAACCAGAATGCATCAATCATACACGCAACAACCATAACAACCAAGGACAACCAATACTAGTCATACATACAGTGATGACAATGTCATATATGTATCAACCATTAATCATGTAATGCCAATCAATAACATCCAATAGCAACCAATAATACCAAAACAACATACATCAACTATATAAATCATATCAAATAGTTACTATTTATCATAACATTACATAGAGTTATTAGCACATGAGAATATATATAATAATACATTGCATTACTAATCATCTAGACATAGCACACTACTTACCAATCAAAGTAAACACATAGTCACCTCAAACAACCAAACATCCTACCACCAAATTCTTCTAATATTCTACAATAAAACAATTACTAGCTATACAACACACTATCATACAATCACACCATATACCTTACTTATTATTACTATGTATTATATACATACGCACATTTTGTTTACATACATATTATAATTCTTCCATCATATATAATATTATTATTGATCATATACACAACATATTAGTCATATAACCTAAATATTTCATATTTAATATACTCATATAATTATTATGCTATACCATAATATAAATACAATTATAGCAATAATTGCATAACCCATTACTATCATATTAGATACGTATTATAATTTATATACTAACATAACACTCTTGATCACACTATACTTCCTAATATTTCCAAACTTCCAAATACTTCCAAGCACTTTTAAATATTACTAAATACTTCTAAATACCTCCAAATACCTCCAAACACTTTCAAACACCTCCAAATACCTCCAGACACTTACAAACATCTCCAAACACTCAAACACTTCCAAAGACCTCCAAATTTTACACTTACATCATTACATACGTTCACCTCTATACATATAGTATATATAAACATATAAGTATTCATATATATAATAATGAATTTATTCTTATATATAATTTTAACAACTATACATATCATATTATACATATTTATATCGATGTCATATATATATATATATATATATATATATATATATATATAATGTTATCTTGCACATCTAGTATACTATATACTTACACATAAAATAAAATGAAGAGATATGAGTCATTAAAGACAAGTGGCTCGTTTCCTCCAAAAATATACTAGGAGTTACATCTCCATAAGTAAAATAAATAAAATAAAATAAAAGTGAATATGAACCATTAGAGACAAGTATCTCATTCTCCTCGAAAAATAGATAAGGAGTTACATCTCCGTAAAAAATAAAAATAAAAACAAGAGCCACAAGATGGCAATGTCCCCGACATAGCCACCTAGTGTTACAAGAACAACAAAAAGTTATTGTTTGAACAAAGATTATATATAAGAACACACCTAACATAAGTAGGTTGACTTGATCTAGTTAAGAGAAGAGTCATTGTTTATTTGTATATTTATTTGTTAAGGGAAAAATATTAGCTGTGTAAAATTTATTTGTAAATTATTATTGAATAAATAAAATTATGCTAAATTAATTATTAGGTTAACATTTATAATTAGAAATTATCAGCCCACAGCTCCATGCTTAAACAAATAGGTGATAGTATATTGGTTTCTTTGAGTCTTTGCAAAGAGCTTAAGCAAATAGGTGATAGTATATTGGTTTCTTTGAGTCCCCACTTTGTGGAGTCTCTTCAAGGCCCAGAGTGATCAGAATCACAGATTTACACACCCGCATTCCAACATTCCTTGCTAATTTTTTTGGATATGGCATAATTTCCATGCCTATGTGCATGAGATAGAATTCCAATCCGTTGTATCTATGCACTTATGGGCGATAATTAACAAGCCATGTTTCATTTGTTAACATCGCCTTAAATTAAAGCTACAAAAACATTAGTGGATTTGTTCTCTCAATTGGACTTTCATGCAAAGAACACATTTCTACTTCATTTTGAAATGTCATATAACAGTTGATTTTACCTACAGCCTAGAACTTTCTTATTTCTTGATTGATATGGTCAGCAGCTAGTATTAACAAACAAAATATTAGGGATCCTTCATTCCAAAAAAATATTACTTAAAAATAACTTATGCTCATTTTGAGAGTAAATTATGCATATACCTCCTCATTCCTATACTTTCGCAACCATATAAGGTGACAGTGCAAGCAGTAATATTTTGTTGAAGTCACAGTGCAAGTAGTATAATTTTGTTGAAGTCACATTGGAAGCAGTAATATTTCGTTGAAGAGCCCTAGTCATGAAGATAACCAGACTTCAATTATCTGTGGGCATCGAATTGCAGTAGTGTTGCAAATGAGGAAACCAGAAGGACTGAAGAGGAACACTATCCAGGAGATTACATGGGACGAAAAGGCAGACTACCCATACAAGGAGGAGTTGCGGAGCAGTACCGTGCCATGCCAGTTTTAGAAAATCCACACCTTATAACATAGAAACAGTTAAAATCCTGAGTGAGATTACTAGATATATGAAACTAAGTTAAAGTAGTCAAGGAGCTGATTAGAGGAGAAATCTTACGACTGCATTCTCTTTTCAATTATAATGTTTCCATATTTAAACGACCCTATTCATCCTCACTCAACCTCGAGGATTTCTCATCACTAATTTAATGCGTTGTAGCCTTCAACCAATACAGTTGATGCTCTACTAGGTGTGGTCTTGATTTCCTTTCGTCGCATGCACTTCCAGATAAACAACAAGTGAATGAATCTTGGTATGCTCAATTATAGGAGGTGTCAAAGGAGGAGTTGGATTTATCCCACATATCTGTACATCGAGTGTTGGATACCATTATACTTATTTTTAAATGCCAGGCTATAAAAACAATAAACCATATTTCTGCCATTACAAAAGATTAATGTTCAAATGAAAAACGAAAGGAAAAATAGGAAAGAAACTTATCCAAATAGCAGGCAGCTGATGAGAACATCTACAGTGGATAGCGAAGAAATAGGCTGGATCAGAGTCCAGCTATATATCAAGCAGCCTATCTTTCTGTCGAGCCATTTAGTTAGGAATGACCTGATAACTAATAAACAATGTGCCATGTGTGATAACAAAACTGCCAAATATCCAACAAAACAGCTGCATGCAGACTGAAGATTGTACTCCATATTTTCATTATCGAAAGATACAACCCATTAAAGGACAATATAATACACGTCATTTCATAAAACAATTCATTTCAATCTAAGAGAAAATGCTTATGACAGTGTTTAGCTGCGACTTCGACGTAGATCTCTACCAATGGGGCTTCTGCAATAACCAACTCTAAATTTCGATTAGCATAAGGAGAAACACAAGGATCATGATGAGGTGGAGGTGACCTACTGATACTTCATCCATGTTTAGTTGTGTAGCTACGACGTCTTGGAGAGCGAATCCTATGAGGACTACGGCTCCTGTACAGTGGAGCAAAGAAACTTATTAGGACTCTAAAAATGAGATTGGAACCCTTGATAGCAGCATTATAGTAGTGGCCCATAACAGTTCACTTTTTCATTTTGCATATAGCTCATATACCTTCTATCGGGAATTGGGCATTCGCTTCAGCTCAAAACCAGGCAGTTCAGCCTTACCTGCATGTCTCAATTAAATTAAATTTGTCAGGGAGTCAGTGAGGCCATTAATGCAATATATGTATATAGTAGGCTCATGTAAAGAATCCTTATTGTTCCTCTCAAAAGGATAAACATATTTTTAGGCATTTTCAAATCTGCACATAATATTTATACATTGGATGATTACCCAGACCAATATACATTGAATGCTATAGTGAGAATCTGATCGTCGAATGTTGAGAGTACTGGCACTGGGTCCTCTTTGTCAGCCAGGCAGAACGACTAAAAAACACCACAGATTCATATAAGTTAGAAAAACATGAACAATAATATCATTTGCTAGTAGATGTATCACATGCGAATAGGTCTATATGTGTTTCCTAGGTTTGATTATCAAGGCATTTCATAGGGAAGCAATGGAAGCCATGCTTCTGAACCGATCAGTGAACCCAGAAGTGAGTGATTGGTGTACATTGTTGTTGTATATATAACATTAGTATATTTTGGGTATGAGGTATATACACAATTTCTGATACACCCAACTGTATATATCATATTCCATATATATCAAATTGTAAGTATATGTTTTACTTACAGTAAGTATATGGGTTTCTTCCTGATACATCAAAACGATATAGACACTAAATGATATATATATATATATATATAGTAAGGTATATTTTACACTATTGGGGTGCTTATTACTGACCATCCATCCACGAGATTGATCTCACTAAAACCGAAATAACAATGGGGATTTTTTTAATAGAAACAACAAAATTTCCCAAAGTGAATAGAAGCAAAGTTTAGGGCTGAGAAACCTAAAAAATTCCAGGGCTTAAGAGGCGTCGAGGCTACAGGTGAGATGAAGCTGTTGGACTTCACCTGTGTTAAGAAAATAGAACACGGAACTGCCCGAAATTTCATACACATCTCCACTTTTCAGGTTTTTCTCAATGAAATCCCTAACTAGCAAACTGAATACCTCTGAGTACATAGAACACCATCTAAGAATCGAGATACTAAGGCACAAAAAATGACTTGGGTTCCATGCTAATGAAGACTATTTGAATATCACGAGGTGGTTTCATTGCATCCTTATTCCGGCTTTGCAAGCTAACTTCTCCAGCTTTTGTCTTCAATATTTTCTTGGATTTCTCCAGCAGAAATATGCCTTTAGGCTCATGTTCACTCAAATGCTCTTATTTTTTACTCGAATGCTCTCCCTCTTCACTCGAATGCTCTTCATCTTCACTGTACTTTGCAAACCCATTTTACCTTCGAAACATTAACGCGGCTATGACCAGTAAAAGAAACAAAATTGTAGAATGGCACGTCATCTCTGAGTTGAGATCGATAGATTTAAATATTTAATTCAGTTCCCACCTATACACTAAATCAGACAGAGGACGATGAGCTTCTTCTTACATAATGACAGAGTGCAGGGAAGGAGGAGGACAATGTCAAGGTGGATTTGTTACACATACATGTATGGAGAAAGACATTTGGTGTCCATGCACTGCAAGGAGGATGACAGAGGTTTGAATTTAGGGTTTTCCATTGACAAGAAGGCCTCGTGTGTTGACTTATCTTAGTGGATCACAAAAATCAAGCTATCTTTGTGGTAGGTTCGAGGATACAAAAATATTAAAAAACAGGTGATTACTACCGCATTAAAAATTTGGTTGCATTCCAACTTTGCTGATGAGAGCCCGTCGTCAGGTCCTAGGGCATAAGACCCTAGAGAAATGTTAGTTGCATGAACCAATGAATCAATAAAAAAAATAGTTTTAAAAAAATATTCTTTAATACACCTAAAAATAAAACTATGCAAAAACTTGATAAAACACAAAAAAAATCTCATATGAACCCCAACTTATAAGCCTATCTGAATCATATATATCCCCATCGGGGACATAACAAAAGATAATATGAACCATTAGGGACAAGTGGCTCATTTTCTCCACTCAATAAGTAAAATAGTAAGATATCTAGGATAATAATAATAATGCCACCATGAACCCAAAAATAAATAAATTAAATAATAGAATATAAAATTAGCCCATAGCAATAAATAGTAATAATTTATTGGTTAGATAACTTCTTACTTCCAAGTGGCAATTCCACCACTAACTAAATAGATAAGTTAGAATAGTAAAAATTAATAAATAGTATAAAAACATACTACATGAATAAAATACAATAGATAATTGGAAACATCATTTTAGACAAGTGTCACATTCCTAAACTAGCCAGGGAGTTACTCATTCATGTAACCACCACCATCCAAGTGGCATAAATAAGATTATAAAAGCATAGCATCCATAGAAAATACAAAATACATATATGCCACTTAATAAATCATATTAATATTTAGGAATAATAGAACTATATCATCTTAATAACCTAGCATTAAATTAATATTGATAATGGTACATAGTATATACTATTATAATGACAATTATTTACTTATCAATTAATAATCATAATGTACCGATAAATAAGTCATACTACAAGAAACATTTCAATATTAACAATTCAGTAAGCAATAAAAGAGGCAATGCACAAGCATCAACCAATCAAGCCATAGTACATTATTAGATATGCACCACATAGTACTTACAAATCAATCTATTGAACAACCAATATGCAATATTAATTAATTCTAAGGCATACAATGGACTAATAAAGTGAAGTTTATTATTCTTCTATTAACATAAGGGGGGTTAAATTCATCTTACTAAGCACATTTGTAAACTCTAAATGCACATATACATAAGATAATAACTCTGTAGAAGGCCCAACAGCCGCAGTGTTCGAACCTAAGCCTTGATACCACCTGTAATGTCCCTCACGGATATTAAAGGGTTTGAGGGACATATCATTAGATACCTAAGGCTAATTAGATAATTTTAGCAGAGCATATTATAATCACATATATAGTAGTCGGGCTACCATGTTCTATTTTTCTGATTCAGTACATTATTTCAGCCAGATCTCCTACATTATGAGATGTTGAGATGACCAGTTTTGATGGATCATTATGTAATTACTAGTGGACTATAGTACTCTCCCATGCCAGGACTGAGTCTCAGGACACTCAGATTTGAGGACTGATGTAGTCATCTATTCATTTGCACAACAATTTGTGATGCCAATATTTGTATCAATGTTTATTCATTGGACATATGATGGTTCAGATGGATTATTTGCACGGTTATGACTCGGCTTTTATTATATTGTGTTATGGTTATCATTGCTCTTATACTCATTTTTGTGACATGGATTAGTGGTTAGTGTCATGATCTAGCAGTCATATAAATATGTGGACCTGGTTGTATTTATATTATGTATTGATTTCCCTGCTCAGATCTGGAAGTTCTTGATCTATACTCATTGGTTTTACCCTCCTTAGGGAGAATAGAGGTAGTCATTACCACCATCATGTTAGCTTGCTAGTGTTGGTTTCATTATTCATTATCTCCACTCATCCATTACCTTCCAGTTATGCTTCAACCCAACTTACTACTTGACTTGTGGCATGGAGGACCTTTCCCCGCTAGAGCCTTTGTTGGACAAGCCTTCATGTTTATTTGTGTCTCGACTTTGAGTTTCCTAGGATGTGTTTGCTTACCTGAAAGAAGTAGCGCTGTCATCATTACAATGTATCTGCAAATGAAATGTCTATCTTGCAAAAATCCCATTCATGAAAAGTAGTGTTTTTCAACATACATGAATGAAAGGCTAGCCTAAAGAAATTGGCTTTGAAAAATATTGTAATGAAATATCTTAAACATTCATGAAAAGTAGTGTTTTTCAACATACATGAATGCAAAGCCTAAAATAATAAAATTCCGCATAAAAAATGTGTAAGACCAAGGCGATGGAAAATCAAAGGCCCAAAAAGCAATGGTTCCTAAAAGTTCTATCTAAATATTGTTAGCCTTACTTGTATTGAGTTGTATTGTGAGCATTTGTCAAGGTGAGTAAGCACCTCTGAAGTAGTTCACCCATTTGTGAGGCACTTCCATCCCCTTTGTTGTTGTTTGTCCAACATATGGCTAGAGTGAGTATTCCCTTTCCATATCCAAAGTGTTATAGTGTCAGGCTGGTGGTTATCCTTTGTCCTAGCCTTGTAAATTCTAGCATTCACCCTTCACTAGAAAACTGACTACAACTATAAAGTGAGTATGGTCTTGAAAGTTTGATCTGAGTAATAATTAAATGAAACCCTATATATATATTTGATTGATGTACCTCCAGTGAAGAGAATTATATTTGTTATGATTATTACTTGGATGATTTGTAGAGCATGTCTTAGCCTTTGAACACTTTGCAGCAGATGGATGTCAGCTTGAGTTATATTGGTTATCTGATCATTTACAGGTTATTATCTTGTTTATTGGATATTAGAGATGATCAGGCAGAGACCTGGAAGGGGTATGAGTATATACCCTAGATGGATTTGGACTCTTTGAGTCTAGTGAGCCAGCTTGTTTTCAAATTCGGGAACTTGCAAAGATAATCATACTCATTTTACCCTTCTGGTGTAGTTTTCCTTCACTGGTTGATGTGTCTGAGCAGGGAGATGTTTTTATTGGATCTCCTAGGGAGATGTATGGGAAATGGGGGTGCAGCCACTTTATTTTACCATAGTACCCCCCTCCTAGAGATCTTGGTGGGTTCAGTTGGACAATGCAGGCACCCTAGGAAGCTGTTTTGGCAGGTTCACATTTCCCGAGACAAATTAAAAAATGATTAAATGGCTACTGAAGGATTTTATTTGGGCCACTAAGGCAATAAAATGGCATGGGATGAGTCATGATGATGAGAGTAATGTCCTCCAAACTTTCTCCAGCAGTTGCAGCACCTGATTGGGCCCATACCTATTTTTAGGGCATTTGTATATTATTTTCTGGAGCTTTTGGGAGGCTCACGATTTCCTCAAGGAGGCACAAATTCATAAATTTAAAAGATTATATTATTTTATTGTGTCATGGGGACACCCAGAGGGATTTAGTTAACACTCCAGGGACCCACCATGTGCTTCATTTATTTCTTGTTGAGTGGGATCCCCTTTCCTAGGGTGATCTAGTCCACTTTTATATTATATTGTTATATTGATCCATGTATTGTATGTTGAGCTCATCTCAACCATTGATTATACATTTGTATATTTTAATCTTAGCCACTCATTTGAAAAGTGGTTAGGATTTTGGTTCTCTCGTTCCTATTTAAAGGAGAGAACTTCTCATTTGTAAGGGGTCTTTGGCTCTTGGATCTGTATAATAGAAAAAAAATTCTTGTGGAAATCCGTGGATCTCCTATGCATTTGGTGTTCTTAGATGGTGATTGGAAAGTATTTTTCTTCCTAGAATTCTGGAAATTGTTGCAAGATCTATATTTTTTTGGGAATCGTTGTCTTGTCTATAGGAGGATGACTTTAGCTTGGGCATTTTTGTAGGGGGACCTCAACTCGCTTGGATTGTCTTCGTTTTTTATCGGGGGGTTTTCATTGGTTTCATTGTGATCTATGATTTCTGCTTGCCATTTTTCTATAGCATTTAGATTTTTTCTCATGTGGCAACAAATCTGATATGGTTGACGTTTGTTGTGCAGGAGAGAGGGTGCATTAACTCCTTGGGGCAAAGCGTTGGACATAGAACTTGCTCAAAGCTTCTCAAATTGATTGGGATAGTAGGGATCATCATCATCAAGGAATATACAAGGTTTTCTAGGTAATATCTGCAGGTTAGTCCATTTCTTCCATATCTTAATCCATTGACATCTGTTTTTCTTCATTTTACTGAAAATTCCATAATAATAAAAAAACAAAAAATATTAAAAATTAGACTGCTTGATCTCTGGACAAACCACTGCTGGGTTTTGTAGATCGGTTCTTCCTCTCACCATATCACCCTCAATGATGATATGAAAGTGATTGGTTTTCCCTAGATCTGAGAAACTGTCCTCCCAAACCCTAGCGCTCCTCACCATTTTTCTGACTTTTTTCGAGATTTGATTTTTTCGACAAAATACCAACTTGGGTTTGTATATATGGTCATCCTCTTACCATTTCTCCTTCAATGTTGAGCTGGAAGTGTCCAGGTTTCCCTATATCTGAGAAATTGACCACCCAAACCCTAGCGCTATCCATCTTACTGCTGGTTTTTCCTGTGATCTGACTTTTTTAGCCAAATACCTTTCTGGGTTTGTAGATTAGGGAATTTCCCAGGTGGGTTTCTGTCAACACTGGGCAAATAGTGAATCCATTTCCCTGGATCTAATAGGCACTGATCTCCAACCCTAGCACTACCCCCTTTTTGGCCTCCTTTTCCTGTAATGTTATTTTTCCTGGTGACTCGGGTACTTTGACTCTGTCATATCTTTCATCGAGTCTATCCATCAGAACTAGATAGCCCCAGTCCTATCCTTGACCTCCCTGCATTGGTTACATTTCTCAAGGCAGCAGGTATCTTCACCTATTGCTAGTACCTTAACCCCAGATCTAGTATTTACTTCATAGGTCACCTGTGTCCCACTTTGGATCAAGCCTCACACTTCCTAGACCCTAATCCAAAGCCTTGGTTCAACTAGTGACATCATCCATAGATATAGGGTTTCCATTACCTTACACCTTACTTACCTCAAGTCCATTTGATCTTATCTGGTGTCTAGGTTTGATCTCTCCTGTCGGGAATAGATCCAGGTCTCCCCCTTTGTTGACTTGGGCTAAGATAACATAAAGCGAAGACTGCCTCGATTGGTGTGACAACCATCCATTTGGGAGTCGAGGCAATCTTGGTTCCACCTCCATAGTTGATTGTCCCTCTACCATCCATACTGGATCCACCTCACATAGGAAACTACAAGGTTGGTGATAAAATTTTGGTGTCGTTGTCGAGGAGGTAGAGGCCTACCTTGGTTTAACATACCTCGCCTTTTCCTACGACCTATCTCTTTTCGGTGAATTACCTGTGTGGTTCACCTAGTGACTCCATAACGCGACTCCACTGAGAAGCGAACCCATCACATAAATCATAATGAATTCAGATGTATTTTTGAGACACATGAAGGAATTAACCAAAAACATGATTGAAACTACAAGACAAATAAACAAAAGGGATAGATGGAGGTCAAACTACGGGTGTGAGGATGATCTCGAGCATGACTATGGGTATGAATCTAGTTATCACAATCTTTATGATACCCACCAACTTCCTCACCCATGCAATAAAGATTTCCCAACCATCCTGAGTGGACCTGTAAGTCGACATGAACCTAGAAGTCAGTCCCAGTCAAATCCTTATAGCCAAGTAACCAGAGTTGTTAAAAAACAAGACAAGCAGTCTCCTTTTGACTTTTATGAAATATCGGGAGCACCTCATCCTATGCCAAATGATTACACTAGGAGGTCGCCCCAGTTTAGTGGAAATAATGATATATCTATTGAAAGTCATTTGGACATTCTCTGGGATTACATGGAAAATAGAGGTGCAGGCAATGAAGATGTTTTTATGCGAGCCTTAGGAGAATCCTTGCAAGGGGATGTTCAACTATGGTTTGATCATTTATCACCATAATACATCACTGGGTATGACATGTTCACATATCTGTTAATAGATATGTGGGGTAGGAACACTGAAAATTCCTTAGAGTGTCAATCTAGCAATGATTGTGCCGTTGATAATCAATATGTTGACAATTTGTTTTCTCAATTGGATCATTCCTCTCCTGAAATGTTCCAAATAATCAGTGTGCCTTCAATCCATAAGAATGTTACAGAGTACTTCGAGGATAATGTTTCAAAACCTCATGCTGAAACTAAGAGGGATATAAATCAAATCATACGATATACTCCGTTATTATTACCTGAAGCAATCACGGAGAAAATTTTGGATTTAATCCATGGAAGGGAACCTAACAATTACCATCAAGAAACATATATAGTTGATCCTTCCATTTGTGAGTTCATTAAAGAGCCTTTAAAAGAGAAACCCCATAGTCATTGCCTAATTGACAATAGTTCGAGTCAGTATTCAACCTATAAAGATCTGGATTCATACTTTGATTATATCACCGCGGAAGAAGAAAATATTGAAATTAATCAAACTTCTGTTGAAGATCAATCTTGTGGTCATATTGCGATTGAAGAGCACACTTGTAAGGGTGATAGGGAAACTAAAACTGAACTTATTTATGTTTGTCCTTATCTAGAGCTTAAAGAAGAACAATCACATGATGATACGGTTGTAAGTGAACTTGATCAAGAACATTGCAATGAGGATCCTTGTCCTAACAATATTGATAGAATTATTCATCCAATCCTTAATCAGGATATGTTGGGTACTGATCTTGTTTCGAATCTTGAAATCATTCCTAGAATTAAATTGAAATCTTTTCCCTCTCATCAAATTCTAAGATCAATTATTTCAAGTCATCTAGGCCAAAAATTTCAATCCACCCTCCCGTCCCAACTTTTCGAGTCTTCTTGTATGGGTTTGTGTTCTAATCAAGCTATTACTTTTGAAATTTTCAGTCAGGATTTTGAGCATGGTCACAGAATTGGAGAAAATGCGCTTCATTTCCCTTCTCGATCATCCGTAATTAATGATAGTTTTCAATTTATAAATATTTCTCATGGGTAGTTGGAGAAGGTGTATAAAGATAAATTTCATCTTTTATCCATTTATAAGCAACAAATGGGCTTGATCTCGTTCTCAGTTTGATTACATTACAAATTGTCCCCATTTGATTCTTCCATTTCTTATGAGTGAATAGAATTGAATGGCCTAGTGAGATAGAGAAGAAAACAAAGAACTGTCTGGAGTGGTTGAATCATGAGTCATATTGTCTTCTTCCATCAAGAACGAAATCGCATACTTTTTATGATCCTATCGGTATCTTGATGGATGAGTTTCTAGAAATTCAATTTCAGCCTTGGCATGATTTCATTTCGTATTGTCTAGATCTTTCTTTCAATTTCAAACAGCAAGTTAAAATGGTTTCAATTTTCATTTACATTACTTACAAGCCATCTTTGGCTTGTTGTATCATTAACTATGAAGAAATATCAATCAATAATTTTAGCAAGTGGCTACATTAGATCTATCATTTTACTTAGCACTTGCATAATTGGTTAGGTTAGAGTAGGTAGGACCTGAATAAGCCTCTTTGGGGCAATAGTTTAGCTTTTCCCTTTTTCCTGAAGCTCGCCTTTTGAAGCTCTTAGTTTAGTCCTGAGTCCATTTTCTTTCTCTGCACAATAAAATCAAACTTTTCTAAAAAATTTATGGTTATAGATTAGATTTATTTTCTGCTTTTCAATTTCAGTATTTTATTTCATCCACAGATTTGTTCTAACAACCGGTCTGTGAGTTTGGTATAGCTCTGGACATGTTGCAGGTAGTCGGTGACATTTTTGTAGCAGTTGTAGAGATGGAAGGATTAATCAAGGATGTGAGAAGCAGAGTGTGAGGACCAAATATTCTCAGGTTCTCAAGCGCTCTTTTCAGCAAAGCACTTGTCCAAGCTGGAGCCAGATGCTATCACATATATAGTAGTCGGGCTACCATATTCTATTTTTTAGATTCAATACATTTTTTCAGCCAGATATCCTACATTATGAGATGCTGAGATGAGTAGTTTTGATGGATCATTATGTTACTAGTGGACTATAGTACTCTCCCATGCCAGGACTGAGTCTCAGGACACTCAGATTTGAGGACTGATGTAGTCATCTAGTCATTTGCACAACAATTTGTGATGCCAATATTTGTATCAATGTTTATTCATCGGACATATGATGGTTCAGATGGATTATTTGCATGGTTATGACTCGGCTTTTATTATATTGTGTTATGGTTATCATTGCTCTTATACTCATTTTTGTGACATGGATTAGCGGTTAGTGTCATGATCTGGAGGTCATATAAATATGTGGACATGGTTGTATCTATATTATGTATTAATGTCCCTGCTCAGATCTAGAAGTTCTTGATCTATACTCATTGGTTTTACCCTCCTTAGGGAGAATAGAGGTAGTCATTCCCATCATACTTTGACTTGCTAATGTTGGTTTCATTATTCACTATCTCCACTCATCCATTACCTTCCAGTCATGCTTCAACCTAACTTACTACTTGACTTGTGGCATGGAGGACCTTTCCCCGCTAGGGCCTTTGTTGGACAAGCCTCCCTGTTTATTTGTGTCTTGGCTCTGAGTTGCCTAGGATGTGTTTACTTACCTTAAACAAGTAGCGCTGCCATCAATACAATGTATTTGGAAATGAAATGAATATCTTGCAAAAATCTCATTCATGAAAAGTAGTGTTTTTCAACATACATGAATGAAAGGCTAGCCTAATGAAATTGGCTCTGAAAAATATTGTAATGAAATATCTTAAACATTCATGAAAAGTAGTGTTTTTCAACATACATGAATGAAAATCCTAAAATAATAAAAGTTTGCATAAAAAATGCGTAAGACCAAGGCTATGGAAAATAAAATGCCCAAAAAGCAATGGTTCCTAAAAGTTCTATCTAAAGATTGATGGCCTTACTTGTATTGAGTTGGATTGTGAGCATTTGTCAAGGTGAGTAAGCACCTCTGAAGTAGTTCACCCATTTGTGAGGCACTGTCATCCCCTTTGTTGTTGTTTGTCCGGCATATGGCTAGAGTGAGTATTCCCTTTCCATATCCAAAGTGTTACAGTGTCAAGATGGTGGTTATCCTTTGTCCTAGCCTTGTAAATTTTAGCCTTCACCCTTCACTAGCAAACTTACTACAACTATGAAGTGAGTATGGTCTTGAAAGTCTAATCTGAGTAATAATTAAATGAAACCCTATATATATATATTTTGTTGATGTACCACCAGTGAAGTGATTGCTAATTGTTATGATTGTTACTTAGATGATTTGTAGAGCATGTCTTCGCCTTTGAACACTTTGCAGCATATGGATGTCATCTTGAGTTATATTGGTTATCTGATCATTTACAGGTGATTATCTTGTCTATTGGATATTAGAGATGATTAAGAAGAGACCTGGAAGGGGTATGCATATATACCCTAGATGGATTTTGAATTTATGAGTCTAGTGAGATATCTTGTTTTCAGTTCCAGGCACTTGCAGAGATGATCAGGCTCATTTTACCCTTCTGGTGTAGTTTTCCTTCACTGGTTGATTTGTCTGAGCAAGGAGATGTTTTTATTGGATATCCTAGGGAATTGTATGGGACATAGGGGGTGCATCCACTTGATTGTACCATAGTACCCCCCCTCCCAGAGAGCCTAGTGGGCTCAGTTGGACAACGTAGGAACCATAGGAGGTTGTTTTGGCAGGTTCATGTTTCCCTAAACATATTAAAAAATGATTAAATGGCCACTGAAGGATTCGATTTGGGACACTAAGGAAAATAAATTGCATGGTATGAGTCATGATGATGAGACTGATGTCCTTCAGACTTTCTCCAGTAGTTGCAACACCTGATTGGGCCCACGCCTATTTTTTGGGCATTTTTATATTATTTTCTGGAGCTTTTGGAAGGCTCACGATTTCCTCAAGGAGGCATAAATTCATAAATTTAAAAGTTTATATTATTTTATTGTGATATGGGGACACCTAGAGGGAGTTATTTAACACTCCAGGGACACACCATGTGCTTCATTTATTTCTTGTTGAGTGGGATCCCCTCTCCTAGGGTGACTTAGCCCACTTTTATATTATATTGTTATATTGATCCATGTATTGTATGTTGATCTCATCTCAACCATTCATCAGAGATTTGTATCTTTTAATCTTAGCCACTCATTTGAAAAGTAGTTAGGATTTTGGTTCTCTTGTTCCTATTTAAAGGAGAGGGCTTCTCATTTGTAAGGGGTCTTTGGCTCTTGGATTTGAATAATAGAAAAACTTTTCTTGTGGAAATTCTTGGATCTCCTATGCATTTGGTGTTCTTAGATGGTGATTGGAAAGTCTTTTGCTTCCTAACATTCAAGAAATTGTTGCAAGATCTATATTTTTTTGGGAATCTTTGTCTTGTCTACAGGAGGGTGACTTTATCTTGGGCGTTTTTGCAGGGGGGCCTCAACTCGCTTGGATTGTCTTCATTTTTTATCAGAAGGTTTTCATTATTGTCATTGCGATCTATGATTTCTTCTTGCCATTTTTCTATAGAATTTATATTTTTTCTCATATGGCAACAAATCTAATATGGTTGATGTTTGTTTTTAAGGAGAGAGGGCGCATTGACTCCTTAGGGCAAAACGTTGGACATAGAACTTGCTCAAAGCTTCTCAAATTGATCGAGATAGTAGGGATCATCATCATTAAGGCATTTAAAATTTTTTCCAGGTAATATCTGTAGGCAGTCCATTTCTTCCAGATCTCAATCCATTGACATCTGCTTTTCTTCATTTTACTGAAAATTCCATAATAATAAAAAACCAAAAAATATTAAAAATTAGACCGCTTGATCTCTGGACAAACCACTGTTGGGTTTTGTAGATCAGTTCTTACCCTAACCATATCACCCTCAATGCTGATCTGAAAGTGATCGGTTTTCCCTATATCTGAGAAACTGTCCTCCCAAACTCTAGCGCTCCTCACCATTTTTCTAACTTTTTCCCATATTTGATTTTTTCGGCAAAATACCAACTTGGGTTTATAGATCGGGTCATCCTCTTACCATTTCTCCTTCAACGCTGAGATGGAATTGTCCAGGTTTCCCTAGATCTGCGAAACTGACCTCCCAAACCCTAGCGTTATCCATTTTACAGCTGGTTTTTCTTTTGATCTGACTTTCCCAGCCAAATACCTTTCTGGGTTTGTAGATCGGGGTATTTCCCATGTGGGTTTCCCTCAATGTTGGGAAAATAGTGACTCCATTGCCCTGGATCTGACAGGCACTGATCTCCAACCCTAGCGCTACCCACTTTTTGGCCTCCTTTCCCTGTAATCTGATTTTTCCTGGTGACTCGAGTACTTTGACTCTGCCATATCTTTCAACGAGTCTATCCATTGGTACTAGATAGCCCCAATACTGTCCTTGACCTCCCTGCATTGGTTACGTTTCCAAAGGAAATGGATATCTTCACCTATTACTAGTACCTTAACCCCAGATCTAGTATTTACTTCATAGGTCACCTGTGTCCCACTTTGGATCAAGCCTAACACTTCCTAAACCCTAATCCAAATCATTGGTTCACCTAGTGACATCATCCATAGATCTAGGATTTCCATTAACTTACACCTTACGTACCTCAAGTATGTTTGATCTTATATGGTGTCTAGGTTTGATCTTTCCTGTTGGGAGTAGATCTGGGTCTCCCCCTTTGTTGTCTTGGGCGAAGACTACCTCGATTGGCGTGACAACCATCCATTTGGGAGTCGAGGCAATCTTGGTTCCACCTCCATATTTGATTGTCCCTCTACCGTCCATACTGGATCCATCTCACATAGGAAACTACAAGGTTGGTGATAACACATATTAATTAAATAAATATTAAATTTTGTTTTTTCAAGATTTAATCATGACAAAGTCCCTTTAATTACCAATAAATTCAATAACTATTCCAATATCTTATCCAAGGAATGGGAAGGATTAATAAAACCTTCTAGGAACATCACATATCCATTCCAAGTCAATTTAGACATAAATTCCACCTCTAAAGGCCATTTTTTCGTAATCATGATTAACTAGTAATTAGTGTTCTGATTACGATACTTAATGGTACTTAGCGCACACTTGACGATAATTAATATAATTTCCTTTGTTTATCAATTATCCATTGTTTATCAATTCCGTAGGCTAATAAACACATTATAACATGTAAATTAGGCATAATTACCATCTTCCAATTAATTAAACATAGTAATTATGAAAATGATTCCACAAGAACTAGTTAACTAGTTGTTCAATACTAATAGCTAGTCTTGCACAAATTCGACATGCAACCATGCCAATGAACCAAAAAGTGAACCTACAAAAATTATACACACATTTAAGCATGCACATACAACAAAATAAAGTACTTTTACATATATGATCTAGTACATAGACGAAGAATATTTCAAGTTCAATTAGTACAACTAGTTAATAAATACTGCTAGGAATTCAATCAAACCAATCGTACCGAGTTTCGAGGCACATAGATGTGAAGGTACAGATATGGAAAATATTATTCTACACACAATTAAATTACCAAGAACAGATAATATGGTTGTACATTCATCTTTTACCAAAACAAAGATTCGAATTCAAAAACTATTTACCAATTTCACTGCAATGTACCTAGTTTCCAATTTAACTTTCCAAATGCCAAATAAACAAAAATATATGACTATTTTATCTCATGGAAAACATATCATGGGTCACTTACAGTCATATGTTTGTAGATTTACACCCATATACAATCCATTAAACAACTCATAAAAGTAGCTAATTCTATTCATCTAAATTGATTAGTAATTCTAGGAATCACTAGAATAATTAAATACACGGCTTATAGAATCATTCAATTGCATTTCCAAATCTAAATAACATGTTTTATCATTCATAATATAGGTATATATCATTCTAATATTTTTTCAAACACTTCATATGCAAAGTCACAAATCTACTCAATACAAATCCATTGAAGGAGCTAGAAATTGGAAAATGATCTAGAATTTCAGTAGACATTTCCCCAACACTACCAATAGTATTTCTCCTCACATTCACACACACATTTAAATATTATTTATCATACGTAAGTATAAAAGTGACATTCATACATTTTTACAAACATTTCATGTGCCAAGTATCCAAACTATGACAAATAGTCCAGTCGAAGAACTAGTTTTCAAAGAAAAGGTAGAAGCATCAAAGAAAAGTGTCTTAAACCATTATAAGGTTATTGTACCATCAAAATACACATTATATAATGAAAATGAGAAAAAATATCAGTTTTTTAGTATAGGTACCAAATGATTATTTCCTCAAACAAATTGTGCACAAAATCCCAAAAACTAGTTTCCAATTCCTTTATAAAATTTACTTGCATAAATGAAAGTATTTCATGGGAAATTTCTTCCACAAATAACTCATACATTTCATCAAACATTTAATGTGAATCCATAAATAAATTATATCATATCTTTGTAACTAGCGTAACTAGCATCATCTGGACCACGTTCAACCCTGCCTTTGGCACTGCCAAGCCAAATCTCACTTTAACAGGTTGCCCCCGAGCTGAGGCCACAGATCCACAACAAAGGTGCACTCAAGAATATCTTAAGTATTGGTTTGAGAATCCAAAACTCTATTTCTCACCACATACTTCATCTTCCACCCCACTACCATTTTCAATGGTAATCCATACACCCTGGCAATTGGGATATCACCATTCACCATCAGAATATTTGTGCACGTCTATGACAAAGCCAAGTAGTGGAAATAGAGAAACTACACCGGAGTTTTTTGGGATTATCGCAAACATCATACAATATAATATTTCTTCAAGCACAAAATCCATTCACATACTATAGCATTCATGGTTTCCCAAGCTCACAAGCTTTCCACACTCTCACCATCAAATGTATGAACAACCATAATAAAAAAAAACATCCAAAAGAACCATCAATAGCCCCCAAAGAAAGGAGATCAAACATGGATTTATAGACCAAAGAAGGTAATTCTAACTCAATTGGGTGAAACCAAACCAAGGTAAGACAAATTGAGTCAATCCAAGGGGGGTAATTCAACCACAAGAGGTTAACTCTAATCCAACCCAAGCAATTTGAATTTCAAGGAGAGTGACTCCAAGCGACTCCACCTAACTCAAATGCATGTGTGGACACATCATCCATGAAGAGGAATCAAAATTAGTGAGGTGAGGTGTCACACAAGCCAATGCATCTTCCCAAAATAGAAAAGGGGGATTTACACAAGATTTATAGAAGGAGTTACATAATTATTTACACAGCTTTTGAGGTGGTAAGGCTAAAAATATCCAATGAGGGAACACTTATGCAAATGGGGCGTACTAAACCAAGTGTAACCTCCACAAAGGAGTTATAAAACCACCAAAGGGGATCAATCAACAAGTGGCACCCATTCAAACACCAAGGAGGCCCACTAAATCATGAATTAGGCTCAATAATACCAACATAGGCTAAAATAATCAAAAGTTGGGTCTGTTGTACAATGTTTGGGTGATCATAAACTAATAAATCCACCAAGGCATAAATATGGACCAATATCAACCAAACAAGTTCTAAAGTGCATGTCCCCATTCCCCCTCACATTGTGGATCTAGGCCTCCCATACTCTATTAGTGGTCCTAATGTGCTAGTTTTTTCATAAATTAATTATTTACAAAATAATAATAATGACTCTAGGTCCTTAAAGACCCTTGTTCCGGCACCCTGTGCCACAATAATAAATAATTACAAATTACATATGTCTGGGGCTTAACACACGGGGTATTACAACACAACGGTGGAGCAGGATATTTTACAATTATTTGGGTAGATGTCCAACACATTTAGGGATTGGATGGCTATCCAAATCCAAAACCAAAATATAGGACACAATTTTGATCAGACTCAGGACAGGGAAATCCAACAAAAGAAAAAGCAATATCAATACCAACCTTCCTCTTTGAAAGGGGTAAGGCCACCTTTAGACATCATGAAGGAAGTCCACAAATCCATTTTACCAGAGTTTTTCAGGTAAATAAGAGGGGAAAGTGGCAGAATCTTGGTTGGTAGGAGTTAAAAGGGCTCTTAGTTTTAAGGACTATACCATTAATGAAAAAGTGCAAATAGCTATGATTCTATTGATAGATAAAGCACTGATGTGGTGGGTGACTGAGGAGCGGAAGCTTCACATTGGGACCTTACAAGTGTCCTGGGAACTATTTTAAGAAAACTTTAGAAATCGATACCTATCAGATGAGTATAAACATCAACAAAACGTTACATTCTATGTAGTGCAACAAAAGGGAAGATCAATAGAAGAGTATGAAACAAAGTTTTATTCGTTAGTACATCACATTGATTACATGGTAGATGATGGTAGGCAAGCATAAATATTTCTTCATGGGATGGATGAAGAGGTTCATACAGAGGTATCCATGTGGAACCCCACCACCATGGTAGAGACCTCGAATATAGCCAAGAAAGTTATGAAAAATATTGAGATGGGAAAACAATCCCAGGAGTACATACAAGCACAAGCTCAGGCACCGACACCTAAGGAGGATTCTAGGTCTACTATATTGATTGGGGGAAAGAGAGTTTGTTTCCATGGAGGTCATTATGGGGCATTTAGGATGGACAGTATTTCTTCCTATTCCCCTACCAATTCCTTAGCCACATCGTATACCACAGGGTCGTGATCTAGACTGTATCATCATAGGGGTGGCAGTTGGGGTAGGGGTCATGGCAGTTGGGGTCAGATAGTTACCATGACTTGAACTAATATTATATGTTATATATGCCAAGGTCTCCATTACTATCGAAACTTCTCAATGGGGTAGGAAGGCACAGGTCGTTGAGGGATAGAGGTTCCAACGGGCTAGTCATTAGACTCATTACATGATTAGACTAGAATTTTTCCTTTTGTGAGGAGGGTTATGATTCCTCAAAAATTTGTGAATGGATTTTCTAGATGCATGTAATGGAAACATTTTATTTTTTCAAAGATAATGATAAAATACAATTCAAAATCAGTTACAATTAAGTGGATAAATTACCCTTCCAAATAGTAAGTAAATTTTTGTTACGATGACTAAATAAGAATAGTTAAATTATCTATGAATTAAGCATAAAAAAGTCAAAAAAACTTGTTACTGTTGTTAAACTATCAATGGAAAGTAGTTGATGCTACTACATGCTATGATATTACCCATATTAATATTTTATATTATCCATACCATGAACGCTTAATGGAAAAATAAGGGAAAATAGGAAGTCAAATGTAGAAACCTACATCAAATCTATCTTTAAAATATACCCCCAAATAATAGAAAGATAATTTCAAAAGAAGCATAATTTATTCTTATTTTAGTTTAATTATTTATTTATTTGATTCAAATACGTTTACATAACAATCCATAATAAAAATCCAATATTTATATATATAGCCCTATGGACTATCTCAAGGGGATGAGTGTTGTAAGTTGTGAGCAGAAGGTCTCGAGGTCAAATCCTCGGGTAGAGCCATACATTGATATATAAGGGCCTCACTTGATGTCCCCATCGATTTAGCTCTGTAATCAGAGCGAGGGGTGAGGCCCCTTAGGGTGGGCCCCTTGTGATTTCTTCTCGTGGACCCCCGTGATTTCTTCCATGGACGTAGCAGCCCCCTGGGCGTTTGTAAACCACAAATAATAATAATAAATAATATATATATATATATCCAAGGCTTTAGATATTAATTGTATGTGATTCCTTATTAGTTGATACTTGGTGACAAAAGACACATAGTTATGAAAGGTTGATATTTTATATCGACATCCACTTGTTACTTCAACTTATTAGGATTTAAATGAGCATACATATAATTAATAATGAGAGAATACAAATCCATATAGTAACACATTTAAGATAGACACACAATGTTTACGTAGAAAGCCCAAAACCGAGAAAAACCACCATAATAGATCTATTATCTCCCTTGACCTAAACTGGTCAAGCCGAGCCAAGTGAGCTAGCCACCACTCATCCCCGTGCCACTTTACAATGGATCCTCCTTAATCCTTATGAAGTATTATTTACATGCAATACCATGGAAAATACCGTGGGCTACACAAAACCATGTGCCCAAAAACTATGTGCTAGACCTCAACCACCTTTGACTCATTCTCGAGTCAAGGTTAACCCTAACAATCCCCCCTTTAAACTTGAATTGGAGTAATTACCAACCCCCCTCAAAGTTTTACCAAGGAATTTCATATACACCCCCTATCACCTAGGTCTATCTCTTGAATTTACCAATGAGGTACTAGGGGTATGCATGCCTTACCAGGTGTTACAACCATATGCCCATTTACATTCAAACTTCTCCATTAATTTTTTTTATGTGTCTTCATGGTGACTACTCTATCACCATCCATTGCTTCATCCTCTCGCTTTTCCATGCTCACTTTCTTGCTCGTTGTATCCATGCTCCTTTTTGTACCTATCAGTGATGTCCATATAAAAAGAATCCATCTACCATAATACATGGGTCTTCAGTTGTTGTAACTGCTAGTTCTCTACGAATTCTCTTCACATACATGGTTCATTAATATTGGTCCCATAACTAAGATTAAACCATATCACATTCCTCCCACAATCGAAGACTCAACCTCTTTGATCCATATCAATCTAGGATACGAGTACACCTTCCACCATCATACCTACCCAATGGTTCATTCCACACTTGATGCAATATCCCTTTTCTATGCATAAGAGGTATACCTTGTGCTTCTAGTGCCCAAGGAAATTACATTTTAACCAGGAGACCAAAAATATTGCTAGGGTGCCGGGTACCACTGAACATGTACCCCACAATTAATTCAAAAAACCAAGTACAACACAACAAGCACAAATATATGCAAAACCATGGATCTGATACCAGTTCTTAGGAATTGACATGCATCATTAAATAATACACAAGAGAACACAGATCCACATAACAACACATTTAATATAGACACACCATATTTGCGTGGAAAACCCAAAACCAAGAAAAACCACCATAATAGATCTATTATCTCCCTTGACCCAAGCCAACCAAGTCGGGGCAAGTGAGCTAGCCACCACTCACCTCTAGGCCAGTTTACAATGGAGCCTCCTCGAGCCTTATAAAGTATCATTTACATGCAATACCATGGGACAATACTGTGGGCCACCAAATCCCATTGGACACCAATACCATGGGCTACACAAAACCATGTTCCCAAAAACTATGTGCTAGACCTCGACCACCTTTGACTCATTCCCAAGTCAAGGTTAACCCTAACACAACTTGTTTTTTAGAACATAGAACACATGGTTTATGATATCTTGATATTACAGTTAATTTGGTAGCCTAGTTATTTTGCTTCATTATGATATATGACATGCAGTTTTTAAGATGTTGTTAAATGATCATATGGTTGTGATATTATGTTATGATGACATTCATAATGGAAACTTGTTTTATAATGATGAAAATTATGATGGGCTTTAATAAGGAAAACTTATGAAGGTCATAATTATGAAAATTAAGATGGGCTTTAATGGCATATCAATAGAATGTTTAACTATTGCATCATAGTGTTTTTATGAGGATATCAAATAGTATATAGTATTCAAAAGAATATTTTATTATTCATAAGGAATTTTATGTCATATTGGTGATTAGATGAAATGATTTCTAATCATTATTCTCAATGGTGAGTGGAATTATGTTTCAAGTAACTCACTCAAAGGCCATGAGAGACCTATCTTTCTATGATTTCATGGGGATTCATAACCACGAATGAGAATGATTATAATACATACTTTTATGGGTCGGGGGATAACTCAACAATTAAATCTATGCCATCAGTATTTTGTAATAACATAATATTGTTAAAAATTGATATAGGACTAGTATCTTATCCTGGAAATCCACAACATGAGGTATTTTCGTCATAAGGGAGGTATATATGGAGAAGGACTTTCGATGCCTGGGTATGGTGCCTAAGGGTGCATATGGAGGGAGCATAGGATAGCCTTTCGATATGCCTGGGGTATAATGATTCTAATATCAAGATCGAGGTACCAATAACAGGTGTCAGTTAATACTGATGAGGCCCAGATTACGGTTATATTATGACAAGGCTACACATTTACCAAAAGTTGGGAGAGCGTCTAAGTGCAGAGACTACTTGTGAAGACTTCTTTTAACGACTATACAATTTTATGATTTATCAAAGGTTGGGAGAGCAGCTTAGAGCATAAAATACCTATGAATACTTCCAACTCCTATTGTATGATCCATAGATAGGTTACAATAGAGTGCCCATGCCATGGCAAGTGGAACCATCCAGAGCACTGTTGAGGAGGATGTTGGAGGTGTATCATGGATGGTATGAGTCTAAGGTTGAGGGTGTGGATGGTATGATTATTAGGGTTGAGGGTGTGTAAGGAATGACGAAGTTATTGTATAGGTTATTTTATATTAAGGAATGCAGGATTTTTGAGTATTGTGCGTTTATGTTATTTTTTTTATTTTTTATTTTTAATATTAATATTAATTTTTTATAGCATGCAGGGTGTGATGAGATTGATGCATAAATTGTATGAATGGGTGCATATTAGATCCTAGGAAATTAATAAATATCATGTCATAACTAGGGATTTTTTATTGTTTTAGTGCAAGTGGAAAGTTTCTGCATGATGACCACACGCATGAATTTTTCATCTTCACAATAGTACTAGTTGTCTATTTAAGCAAGTCTTGCATGGATGTTGTGATATATAAACTTAAGTCTTATATTGTGGTCATGTGGATTATAACTTGGAGACAAAGTTTCCTGAAGGGGGGGAGTATGTAACAAACTAAATTTAATTAATTATTAATTAGGATACTAATATCAAGATATTTATGATTACCTTAAAAAATTAATAAAACACTATTATTTTTTATTAATAAAACTAGAAATTGAATTAAGCGTTAATTGAGGATTAGATGGTAATTAAATTTAAATTGTTAAACTTATATTAGCTACAAGTGTGACAAGTGGTGCCATCCATGCAAAATTGGAAGAAAGACTAGAAATGGGGAAATAACCGATAAAGGGGGGGGGGGGGGG
>LPNX010168688.1:342215-400320 GCA_001517045.1 Pseudotsuga menziesii
GGAAATACTCCTTCATGTATTTGTTTTTCTGGTTTATGGGTTGGAGGGTGTTGAATTTTCTGGTTTGAGGAGTTTAAGGTGATGAGGAGGTGGTGAAAATGACAGAAAAATATTTTTTTTGAACTGGCATAGGATTGACTATTGGGGTTTGGGGGATCTCAGTTTTTCACTGAGAGGTTGGTTAGGAGGAGATTTGTCCTGCCAACTATGGTTGTTGTGGTGAAGCTGACAACTGGCTAAGCACAAGAGGTTTGTTGCAACTTTGAAGACTCTTCTTCTCCTACCAGGTAAGTAATGGTTTCCCTTCTTATTTTGGTTAAATTTAGCAATAGATTTATTATTCTGTTACATTATTTCTATAAAGTAAAAAAAAAAAAATTATTGTTAAAATAGATGGATAATTTATATGTGAAAATGACTTTCTTGTCTTCTCGAGAAAATTATATTCAAAATTCTAAGTTATAATATGTAGATTGTTAAAATTAATTGCTTAAGTAATTAATATTAATCTGTCATAGTTAAGTTGGAGTTAACTTAAACATTACTTAGAAAATTTTGACCCCTACAATGGAAACATCCTAAATTAGATAATAATCTACACATTAAGATGCATTCTTACATCAATTCTAACATCAACAAATGACAAGAGCAATTCCATACATATACAACATTAAAATCATGGTATCTTTCTCAACAATGGCTTCTCACTAATTCTTTATTACAAACAAAAACTGCTTCCTCCTTTCACAAAGTTACATGTATCATTTTTCTAAAAGTAACTTCTTGAATTTTTTTGTCGGCCTTTGGTTTCCAAAACACAATCTTTTCTTAGAATCATTACACATTTATCTTATCCCTTAAGGTTTATCTTGAAATTATGCACTCCAAACCTCATATATTGATAGTAATCCGATTTTTTTTGGAAAGGTCAAGTGCTCCAATGCCACCTCATACATGATCAAGTCTATTGGCATTGGTTTCGTACCCTTTTATGAGGTATTGATGAGTGAATTAATTAAATTATTATCTTTTGATGGAGTCGATGCATATTATTTCAACCCTGTATTAGTTACATTTGGAATTGTCTATATAACTACATTTTCCAACTTTATATTATTATCCAAATCCTCCATACATTGCTCTATTGTTCAAGGTGCACTTGACTAATAAGTGAAGGAATGTGACATCTTTTAATAACTCTTTCAGTTGTTTTGAATAGTTGGTGACATTGTTGAAGTATCCCTTAATGTTATTTTATAATTTTATAAAATTTGATTTTCAATATGCCATGGCTACAAGGTGACAATCAATATCTCTCTTACTCATCCTCGGTAGATCTACAAGATATTTTTTTTCTTCTCGCCGCTATTTCTTGAGTTTGTTCAGGGCCATTTGTACTCCTTGTTAATTTTTTTATCTTCAAATTTGTTTGAGAAAGTTAGGGACTGTGAAGAATATCTTTGTATATCATTTAATATTTTGAATAATAACCCACGTAATAACCTCTATGCTACATTAACTCATCTTGCACATCCATTGCACAATACTTATATTTAGTGAGGCTTTTTGTCTTTGCTTTGTAGAATTCCACCCTATGCTCTAAATCCTTTATCTTTTTGTTGCACTCTACCAATTATTTAACTATTTTTTATCACATTGGACTTAAGTTTCTACTTCGCAGGAAACTAAAGTTCTAGTTGTTGCAATGGGAGATATTTGTGTACTATAAATCACAATAGTTTTAGTGGTAACAAGTAATTCTTGATTTTTCTGAAATCTTCAATGTCTTATGAGTTTGTGTTATTGCATGCTTCATTTTCTTATAAAACACAAAGGAATCTAGGATGGCCACTTGTTCCATGTGTTCCTATGAGGTATGTCTCATACTCAGCCTTAAAGAAGGAATATGGATTCATGTTATTGTCTACATGGAAAGCATATATCATCTTTGGGGATTTTATTCCTATGGTTTTGATGTCTTTTCCCATGTCTACTTAACTAAATTTATCTAATATTCCTCTTTTTTGGATTTACCTTATTTGGATACTCTTGCTTCATTCTTTAGCCTTTCATCTTCAATCCTTTTTTTATCAACATCCTCTTTTCTTTTTGTTTCTTTTCCAACTTCCCATTCCATTTCCTTCTTTAATTTTTATTCTACCTTTGCTCTAACCTTGGCATCTTCTTCTTCCTTTCTGATACATTACTTCTCTAATGCCTTGTCTCAGGCTTCTTGATTTTCTTTGTTTTTTCTTATGTCCTCCTTATTCTTTTGTTTGTCTTTTTTTCACTTTATATACCTTTGCTAACATCTCTTCATAATATGTGGCCCTTATGTAGATCTTTTATTCTTGTTAGTTTTCATTTTGATAGGGCCAACCGTATCTAAGCATATAAGATTTGAACATATAGATGTAGGAAAATAAACAAAAGAGATATATAGTGAAAATCAAATCAATAAGAAACTAATCATGTAACAAATGATTTATCACAAATAATTACACAAGACCTAGAAGCAGATAGCAAGAAAATACTGATGTATTTCTTTAACTTGAATTAATGGAGGTCAACAATATTTAAAGGAAATCAATTCGAATTAGGCCAAGAGGCAACTTGAATTGCTCACCCAGTGTAAGAGAGTCTAGTCAATATTAACTAGAGCCAAGGGCCCTTAGTTATCCACACTTACTCATGACTTGATAACCATTAATTTTAGAGGAAGAAAAAAACTACTTTTTTGTTTTGTATTTTCAACATATCTCCTTGTGTTTTTACTCAAATTTCAATTGGGAGCACGAGTACCCACACTGCATACTTTTGATGGACCCTTCTACCCCAAAAACAAGAAATTCCTGGAAAAAAAACATGATGGTGATGTCATCATCATGTTTTTTCAAGTATTTCTTATTTTTGGGGAAGCATGGTCCATCAAAAGTATGTAGTGTGGGTTCTCATTGGATGTGGAATTTAATTCCGCATCCAACAAGTGCTCCCTCTCAAAATTTGAGTAAAAACACAAGGAGATTTGCTGAAAATAGGAACAAAAAAAGTATTTTCTATGACAAATATGTCAAGTCAACCATTATGGTTGACTCATTTTTTACTCATTTTATTGAAATTCTATTGGTTCTTGAATTCCAACTCATCAAGAAATTATGGTTGGCTCATTTTCTTATATGATGGCTCATTTTCTTATAAGGCCCATTTTAGACACCAAATTTCCTCTAATACGGTTTAAATAGGCATAATGGAGGTCTTCTTTAATGAGAACTTGATTTGGGGCAAGTTCTACAATGGCTTCTGCACATAGAACTTGATTTTGTACAAGTTCTCCGAATTCTTTTGAATCAAGAATGTATGGAGTAGAAACTATTGAAAGTGCATACATGCAACTGGTTTTCTTGTTGCGCTCATTTTCTTCCTTTTCTTCAAAAAAAATGTTTTTACATGCAATATTGTTATTTATGTGGTCCTTTATTGTTGTAAGGACACCATGGATTCTCCTCTTCTATATTTCCATCATCGGAGTTGAAATCTTCATGAGAAATCCTTGGTTTTTGCTCATGTTTGTGCTTTTGCTTGCTTGCACCCTTCTTCCCCTCATTGGATGCAAATGCATGCAATTTTTAGGTCTTTTGGAGGCCCATTTATGAGAGCTTATCTTTCTCTTGAAGGAGGGAGGTAGTAAATGAATCCAAAGAATTCATTTTTTAGGAGGCTCCAAGAGCCAATTTAGTAGGATGGAAAGCATAAAACATAATGTAATCAAAACTCAATTTAGAGAGAATATATTTGTAGATCACTTCTTCTTTTAGGCCTATAAAATCCTAAAATGATCTTTTGGGGCCTCTTTCATCCTCTCAATGTATGTTAATATGTCCTCATAGGACATGTGTTGTGAAGCTTATAGGACCTCCTTCTACAAGATTGGATTGAGCATTCCAACTATGTAGCAACTGATCTGGGGAGATAGGAGATCCATGGATGCAAATGAGCTCTCTTTGATGGATGCATAAGTACATTTTTATGGTTTCAAATGATCTATTTGGTGGCCACAAAATCCCTTATTTAATATACAATATCTTGATCCCTTACAAAACATCATTAGTACGCTAACTAGTTTAGCACCCCTACTTCTCTAATACCATATAAGATTTGAATGTATAGATCTATGCACATAAACTAAATATATATATATAGTGAAAATCACATAAACAAGCAACTAATCATGTAACAAATGATTTATCCTAGACCATTACATAAGAACTAGAAGTAGATAGGAAGAAAAGAATGGACGGTATTTCATTAACTTGAATGAATGGAGGTGAATAATATTTAAAGAAAAGCAATTTGTATTAGGTCAAGAGGAAACTCGAATTTCTCATCCAGTGTAAGAAATTCTAGTGAATCTTAACTAGAGTCAAGGACCCTTAGTTATCCATGCTTACTCTCCTTAACTGAGTTACACTAACTCATGACTTCAAAACCACAAGTTCTAATTGAAGGATGATAATGGATAAATATAGACATGAAGGTCAATTTAGGACCTAAATCAGGGGAATGCTTTCAGTTATGAACTGAACTAGGACTCGAGTAATCCTAAATTTTGGGAAATGTTCCCCTAATCAAGGAAGGTTCCCCCAAACCTAGGAATGTTCCTAGTTCATCTAAAACTGGACTTTAGGGTTTGATTTTAGTGGCAAATAAGGTGGTTTGGGACCTTTAGGGATTATAATTAGTCTCTAGGGTGACTTAGGTGGTCAATATGAATGAGGTTTGGCCCACTAGAGTCATGAAGTCAAGGTTCAGGTTACTAGGAGGAAAATTATGCTACGGAGAATATATTTTTCTCCAACAAAGCATTGTGTAGTGATCTGCTACCATGTTGAGAGGGTAATGTTGTTTGAATATCTCCTCTCAAAATTGGTAAGGAATCAAGGCCTCACCCTTTTCTATATTAGATTTAATATTGTATATGCCATAAGATCCTATGAACAATGGCAAAGTAGGCCACGAAGATTTCATATCTCTTATGAGGGAGGCTCTGAATTTGTGTATTTAAGTTTGATATGGAACCCCCTACATAAGGTCCTCGATTTATTTATACAGCATATTTTACTTTTAAGTCTAAACTATTGTGCAAGTAAACATAATTTCTAACAATTTAATACATGTACAACTGCATTTAACTAAATTTTCTATTTTCTCAAACATAATAATTAATTCTTTCAACACTCATCATATTGTTTCTTCCAACAATTTAACTTAGATAGTTAATTAATAGAAACTTATGCATATATCATTAGACTTAATCTAGAACAAGGTAGATAAAATTAGAATAACTTTAGATCTGTTTGTTTTATTGAACTAGTAAAGTGCTTGAGTCCTTTGAGTCTTCCACTGCTCTACTACAACTAACTGCGCAAACTAGAGTTTACCTCCTATACAACTAGGAACAACCTATCTAGCTCCCTTGATCCATGTAATTGTATATTCCTTGGCCTTCTATGCCCAATTATCTAAGAGCAACAACAACCAAGCAATGTGTAGCTTGTTTAATGAAACATTCAATGGTTTCAATTCTAGAGTTCAATCCTTTTCCTTCTTCGATAGAAAAACTGACCTCATCCTCCTTTTCTTCCCTCTTGTTTATTAAAATTCATATCTCTATCCTTCGTTCTTCCATAGCCTTCCTCCCCCTTGGGGAGAGAGCTACACTTCTTTTTAGAAAAGGCCATAATAATTTTTGAATCATGAAATCTAATTATCCCAACATTAATTTCATTAACATGTCCTATTACAAAGTAAATTAAATCAATAAATTCAATTTGGAAAAGAAGTTTACAGATCGTATCTTATAGTAATGAATAAAACCAAATTTTATATCTAAATGAAAATGCAGTTTGTTTTAATAATATGTAATTTACCCACTTTTATTATAGATTAAAATGTTTAATCAACCCAATATGCATCAATTTTTAATTAGTAATATGCTAATAATTAATTGACAATTTGAAATACTACTAGTGTACACGTGTAAGGTATGTAGGTGTAACTGGTGCAAACATAGCTCATGTGTGTACCGACAATAACAATTGCCACCTCTGATGCATAGTTCTTATATGTTCTCATCCAAGCATGCAAGACAACAATCAATAACGATAACATCTAACAATCTTACTAATTAGAACACTATAATACAATCCAAATGACATAGTATATTGAGTTTAACACAAGAGTTAAAAAAGAGTTTTAACACTAATTAAAAAATTTGCTCCAGCTAAATTCCACAACACTCTTATCTACCCACTTCCTTCTATCTAATTCACAACTATCTTCCTCATCCTATCCTTCCTCCACTAGAATATTCTAGAGTGTCAACTATATTGACCTAACTCTCGATAGAACCTCTAAGCGAAAACCAAGCTTCCCTAGCAGGCAATCAATAGTTATCATCACACATCTTAGGAAGCATGCCATAGAAATCCCTCCCACGGCTCTAGGTTTAAGAGGATAAATGGTGGGTAATTCCTTCAAACCTATAATAGAGGAAGGGCCAACATCCTATATTGGCATACTAGGTTGTTGATGGTGTTCTTAGAGCTGCACCATTGAATTAATAACTAGTTTGGACCTTGTGTTGTCTATATAATGTTCACCTACCCACACACCATAATAATGAAACTAATATTAACTCTCGAACTAATGCTTTACTAGCATACCATTCTTCTTTCAAAATCCCATGTGATCGACTCCATTTCTATACCATTATTATCCGGCTATCACTTAACTTGTTTAACCTAAGGGTTAGTTTCTAGACATAAGATCGTGCATAATCTTATAACAATTTACCTGTTATTATCATGTCATTACTGAAGAGAAAAAATAAACAATATGATCCGTTTATCGTGTGCATGGTACTTAACATTTCATTTCCAAACATAATAAACAATATCCACTTACCACATTTATTTATGTTACTTAGCATGCTAGGGAATCATTATATCAATGTCATCATTCACAATATTAAAATTTAATGTATAGACAAATTTTCGTATATAGATAGGTCCACAATCCACAAACATATAGTTTTCTATTTAAAGTCAAGGTTAACATATAATAAGCAAAAGAATTACAACAAAGGTCAAAAGTTGTTTTCACTACCTAGATCAAAACGGGGTGTTACATCCTGAACTACTAGTTTTTTCTCGGATGAACTTAGGGAGGAAATGCAGAGGTTTGGAAACTCCATATACTTTGAGACATGTGAATTTCTCCATCATATACCACTTGCATTGCTTCTTCAATCATTCAAGGAGTTGATTTTCAAAAAATTAAATATAGACAAGATCCAAGAAGTGATCACATATTTGTGTATAGTTTATCTTGTACTTATGCTCCCATAATACTTAGTGATAAACATTTAACTTATAGTTTGGTTACCACCATCATCCCATCCATGCAATATTTGTTGCACACACTACATCTAGAAAGTATAATGACATGTAAAATTCTGGGTGAATTCTCAAAGTGTAATATTTCTCCCTAGAGATGGCCTTCCTCGTAGTTTTAGACAACATGCTCAACTAATTGAAAATCTTGCCAACCTCTAGTACTTGGAAAATTAGTGGAATCCATGACTCTTTGAATTGAGTATTGTAATACCCCCAGTTTGACCCTTGTAATATATTGAATTAAATTATGTAAAATGATGCAAATGTGCTAGTATGGATTCCTAGTGCAGAGCTTAAGGCCAAGGCCCTACAAGTGAATGGCTAGGCATGTATAATGTGAATGTCTCTATATGAACCATGTGGTTGGATTGTCATAATGACATAAAATATAGGTAGATATTATGTTGGAAAATAATATTTATGGTCCAAGTGGTTGTGTAAAGAGCACTAGAGGGGCTATGATTCCATTAGAGCTAGGGGAAGAGGAAAGAGGGCCTATGGGAGATTAAATATTCTATTGCCAAGTATGAACCTTAGAATTCATCCAATTGTTTTCATGTTCCTTAAATGAGCCAATTACTTCCTTTTGATTATTAACCCCAAGCATTAAATGCATGTGTGAGGTGGGTGGGGAAAGACTTCTCATGTAGTTATGGAAGCATGGGATGTATATACTTTTATGGTAGTTATTTTAGTTGTAAGAGTCCTTTGTTCTATGGTCAGAAGTTATGTCAGTGGTATTTTGACCATTCTCTCATAACCTTTGTAGTCTACCATTCATTATCATTATTATTTAGGAGATTTACACTACATAGATGTATCCTCTTGTTGTTCATACCAATACCAAATTGTGCATTACCCTGAAATTTGAATTTGGAAACATAGATGCAAATTTGAAGGAGAAAGAGATGGATGTAGGTGAGCATAGAGGTTGGGAAAAATAGGAACCTTTATGCATTGATTTTTTCTACTCTGGAATGCTTGAGAATCCATGGATTATCACTATAGAAGGTTCTCTAATAGCATACAATAAGTTAGACTCCTTCTATGCACACACTAGTAAGAACCTAGCAAGATGGATCACTCAAGGGAACCATGGATCAATGAAGGGGATTTCTAAGCCTAGAAGGGTGTTGTGTTGGGAATGTATGGTGGGATCCAACACTTTGAGGGTTGATTGATATTCTTATGGAGCTCTAGATGAGAATTTGGATGAGATTTGAGAGCATAGTGGTTTGTGGGTAGAGAGAGAGATAAGTTTGTATTAAAATTATTATAGGTATCCATTCACTCTAATAAGTTCAGATATTCAACTCATCCACAATATTCACTAATCCCAGATGAAATACACTTCTATCAAAATTAGAATAAGTAGCACATGAAAATCCATACAACTCATAAACAACTAGCAATCACACATATGACTCAAAAATTTATCCCAGAAACCCCACTTGGGTTTTCTTCTCTCTCAAGTCCAAGCAAAATAAAATAGAAGAGGTACACGATGAGTTAGATAAAGAACAAATGAACCTGAAAGGCCAAATCCCTAGATCTGCAGCAGTTGTAGCTCCTAATCTTGGAAAGTTCTCCCCCAACAATACACCCTCAGCTGGAAATATCAACTCAACCACTGCTAATATCTGAATCTTGTACTCTCAACCCAACCTTATAAGGATGCTTTCGCAACCCTCATGTTCTGCTATGCTCTTCTCTGGAAGAGTATTTGTTTCCTCAATCTTTGAAAATGACCCCCAGTGATACATATGCATCTCTCTTCCTCAAAAGCATGTACCAACTATTATGCACTAAATCTAACTCCGACTGAACCCTTATGGTCTCTCCTCAATCATGGATGACGACCCTCATCTCTTTGGGACCTCTCATCCTCCCACACATGCTAATAGTTGCTTGACGTCACCCACACATGTGATGTGCTACTGGTGTCATTTCTCACGTCCTCCTCGCCAACTACTAATTCTACTCCCATTGCTCTTCAATCTCTGAAGAGTCTTAGTGAATCAACTCTATCACTGTATGGAGGAAAGAACTCTTTAGTCTTTGAAGATCTGATCTATCACTTCCCTCAGGAATGCACCCCCAACTATCTCATATGGTTTTCCCTCCTTTGGTCAATTGTTTCTCACAACTAATATGATCTCCTGATACTCACAAAAGATCAATATTTTTACACGCTTAATGCCTTTTTATAATTCATTGATAAATTAGGTCACCAAACCCTAATCAGGGTTCCAAAACCCCAATTTTACTTTTGTGCCAAAAATCATATTGTTGCATTAAAAAATGCATGCATGCACTTTTGCATGTAACTGGCACAAGTGTCTTAACTCACTACATGTCTTCACTGCTAGATCCATGATACTTAGTAGAGTGCGTATCACATTCTACCCTCCTACCTATGTTTATTAGGGGCTTCATCCTAGGTAGTCCACATGGAGGACATCCTAAGTTACCCCATAACTCAACACTCCCTCTTAACGAGGGATATCTGACCACAACTGATGCATGGGTCCAACAATTCCTCTGCTACAGTAATTTCCATATATGTCATGAATGCCATTGCTACTTTCTGAACTATGTTACTCTGATCCTCCTCCATCCTAGTGGTCTTAGAAGGAGCCTCTCGCTCTCTCTCTCAAACCATATCATTGGTTCTGGACTCATAATCCCTCTAAGTCTCTATTGCAGCCAACCTATGAAGATGCTATCAAGCAGATCAACCGACCAGTACCTGATCTCCCTATCCTAATATGATTTGGCTCGCTCCTGAGCTAAATCCATCTCATACCAACTTAATCTCTAGATGGTACTAGTATGAGCATCTTGCTCATCTCTTTTTCCTGTGGACTGACTCTCCAAGGGGTCATCCAAACTGGGAGCTTCTCGCTCCAAATCCATCTCAGATTCTAACGAGGAATATGAAAACCACCCAGCTACTATTGAAGTAGGTCTCCCCCATACAACATACTCACCCTCAATATTGTGACCCATCAACACCGAGTCAACTCCCATGGGATAAGTGAATATAAACTATCTTTGAAACACTACAAAGAACTCATCATCACCCAATGTTGATACTAAGAGTATGATCACTCTTATTCTTGGTATGAAGAGGACTCCTGATATCTCCTCCATCAATGTCATCTCGATAGAAGCCTCATGCTCTCTCTCTCTCTCTCTCTGACACGGATCCATGTTCCATAATCCCTCTGGAACTCTGCTCCAAAATATCTCTGAAGTTGACCACAAATTGACCCTATAACTTGTACAATGTTCATTTTCTGATGTTATGCCTCACTGCTACATCTAAGGTCACTCCCTCTGAATATAAAAGACTTTTTCCATCTCTAAACACCATACTATATTCCTCATCCACCAGAGATAATATTAAGTGTAAATCTCTCAGCTTTGGTCCATGCATCCTTCCTGCCACCTTCAGAGAACTTCCTATCTCTAGTTAGATCCAACCCATCCAAATCCCTCTTTTGCATGTGTAAGCACACCTCTAAAACACTAAGGAACACTTTTCGTATTCCTGCCACCAGGCTAGATGCATAACCCTCTCTTTACAAATCTATGGTTCACTCTCACAGATATGATGTCTAACTCTCACTAATCTAATGTGGAATTTCTATAATATGATAGAGATAAAGTATGAAATGATCATAATCAACTTTATCATATAAAAAAAAGAACATGGTGACTTGGAAGGTGTGCTAGATCTCTGGAAGAAACCATCAATAACTACTACAATTGTCGAATGAATGTGCCCCTCTAGCACGTGTGACCAATATGACAGGTGCGCCCTCTATTCTACCCTAACCTCTGGTGGAATCAAATTAGGATCTATGTATAGGGAATTCCCCCCTTTCAGTCTCTGAAAGGTGTGCCCCTCTCTTCCTCTTCTATCTCATTAACTGAAGAATGAACCCCCTCTCTTAGGGATGCACCCCTTTAACTATCCTTTGTCTGCTCAATAAAAATTCCCTCTGACTATCACTCAATCTATGAATGGTCAAGGAACCCTCTTCTTAATCACTAAATAATATGCCTCATTGAACCAGGAACACCTTGCTCAGTCATAGATCTACAGCCTGCTCGCACAGATTTGATAGATCTATCCGAGATCTAGTCACCAATCTCACAAATATGATAGATCTGATGTGACTCCGCACAGGTCTGGTACCTGCTCTCCAAATATGATCCATAATATCATAGATCTAGTAGATATGAACTCTACACTTGCATATATGAACCCTACTCTTCAGATATGGTATATCTAGTCTCTATCTTCGTATATTTGGCCCTACCTGCCAAGATCTAAAATATCTATCTCAGATTTCTCATCCAACTATTAGATCTGATAGATCTGACCTCCACCAACTCAGATTTAACTCCTTCACTTTAGATCTAGGTATATTTGGCCTCTATCATACTAATACCAACTAAATCTAGCTCATATCTAGACTCCAACACTTCATATATGATTGATCTAACCTCTACAGTCACAGATATGAACCCTACTCTTCATATTTGGTATATCTAGTCACCGTCTCCACATATTTGACTCCACCACTGAATCCTCACACATATTTGGTATGCTGATCTCATATTTGAGTGTGATTTCCCTCCTCTAAACTCTAACAAGGCTCTGATACCATGTTAAAATTATTGGAGGTCTCCATTCGCTCTGAAATTTCAAATATTCAACTCAGCTACAATATTCACTAATCCTATATGAAATACACTTCTATCAAAATTAGATTAAGAAACACATGAAAATCCATAATCCTCATAAACAACCAGCAATCACACATATGACTCAAAAATTTATCCTAGAAACCCCAATGGGGAAAACCAACTACAATGGGTCTTTCTTGTTTCTCGAGCCTAGAGCATAATAATATATAAGAAGTACAGGATGAGTTAGATAAACAACATATGAACCTAAAGGGCCAAATCCCTAGATATGTAGTAGTTGCAGTTGCTGCTCTTGAAAATTGCACCCTCATCTAGAAATATCATCTTAACCACAACCAATCATTGGGTATTGTACTCTCAGTCCAATCTTATAAGGATGCTTCCTCATCCCTCCTATTATGCTCTGCTCTGCTCCAGATGAAGATCTGTGTCCCCAATCTTTGAAAATGACTCCAACAATACAGATGCGTCTCTCTTCCTCAGAAACATGTCCCAACTCTTCAACACTCAGTCTAACTCTGAATGAAACCCTGATGGCCTCTCCTTAGTCACTGATGAAGTACCCTCATCTCTCTGGTCCCTCTCAACCTCCCACATGTACCAACAACTGCTTGACGTCACCCACACGTGTGGCGTACTACAAGTGTTGTTGCTCATGTTCTTGTCACCAACTACTCATTATGTTGCTATTGTTGTTTCTCTTCAATCTCTGAAGAGTATTAGTGAATCATCTCTATCACTGTATGGAGGAAATAACTCTTTAGTCTCCAAATATCTAATCTCTCATTGCCCTCAAGAATGCACCCCTAGCTATCTTTGATGGTTCGCCCTCCTTTGGTCAACTATTTCTCACAGTTGCTCTGATCTCATGATACTCACAAAAGATCAATCATTTTTGCACCCTCAATTCCTTATTATAAGTCACCGACAAATTAGGTCACCAAACCCTAATTAGGGTTCCAAAGCCCTAATATCACTTTTTGGCCAAAAATCATACTGTTGCATTAAAAATGAATGCATGCACTTTGCATGTAACTGACACAAGTGTCTTAACTCACTGCATGTCTTCGTTGCTAGATCCATGACACTTAGCATAGTGCATCTCACACTCTACCCTCCTACCTATGAGTATAAGTGCCTCCATGCTAGGAAGTCCACATGCAGGACATCTTGATTTACCCCATAACTCAACAATTTGTAGGTGTTTCTTTTCCCTTGGTGGCCTGATATCCCAGCTTGGGTTGGCCTCTCAGTAGAAAGAGTATATGCTAGATTGAGTGCCTATGGTTGGGTGGAAAATTTATCTTACACGTCATGTTGCTTGGATATTCTTTGTTTAAAGATAAGTTTTCTCTTTGTATTTGGATGTACAATTATTTATTTAATTTATGTGATAATTATGCTTGCCTATGCATGTTATGTGTGTGTGGATAAAGTTTATTTTCATTTTGGTTTACCATTATACATCTGCACACGCATATTTATTGTTATGAATTCATAATATGGCCATGGAGAAAATTTAGAAGCCTAGAATTTTTAATCATTCCCCTCTTTTGGTCAGAATGATAGATGGAGACATTACAAGTACATCCTTCTCCTCGTATACTCTGCTCATTAGTGCTACTACAATTCCATATGGGAGTCTAAGGCAATTGGTTGGATAAATTATATTTTTTCATGACTTGAATACCTTTTCCTTTATCCACTATTTTTCCAAATTCTTCTAATAGTTCTTATTTTGGGAAAACTATGTCACCCGATCTCTTGTCACGCTTACTTCATATTTGGGAAGCTTGTAGTAGATCTCTAGGTTAGAAGGCCACAATGATGCTATGGGTTTCTCATTGTCATCCTTGATCTAGATATTTTTAATATAAACATTAATGATTAACCACAAGACAACCTTTATGTATGGCATAAGAGTTTGCTTGAATGCCACCCTATGTAAGTGAGATATTATTATATTCTAATATACCCCAATATCATGATATTGTTCCCTATTAGGATTAATAATCCTCCTTTTTCCAATATAGTCTATTTGTCATTATTTCCTAACTCAAGAGTTCATTTATCACCTTAATGGAGCTTTGGTGCCACTAGTACCACCGATGCCACCGGTGCCATTGGTGTCAATCCCTACATTGTAGGAGACCACTCTGAGTGCCACCAGTAGCCTCCATCAGTTGGTTGTGGTTGCTAAGCAATTATCCTGAGTCAACCTCCAATTACAATCAGTTGGATCACTTTCAATTAGCCTAGCACCAATTATGCATGCATGAAGGGAGAGTGGTGCCTCTTCCCACCTACCTCATCAGTTAATTGATTGTAGACTAATTTATACATGTGGATTTAGACTAGTGAGCCTCTGACAGTGATTTAGACACACTGAGTTATCTAGTTCGTTAGTCTGAGTTTGTAGATTTAAATCCTATCCATGGCATTGGAATTCTATGTATTGTAACACCATTGTATTATTGATTAATGAACATATATTAATGTTGTAATTAACTGATCAAATCTTATCAAATTTGTCTCAAATTTGTCTTGTTCAATGTACATTGTTCTTGATATTCCACTGCATAATTGCACTTCACAATTGCTCACATTTTCCTATATATCAATGGTTCACAAATTCAACATGGTATAAGAGCCTTGTTCAGGCTAGCAGCAAGTCTTGTCCAATCTCCATTGTACACCAGAAGCAAGTGAGTTTCCACATAAATCATGGAATCTTAGCATTGCTCCCTATGTATTATGTCCAAAAAAGTCTATCCAGGTGTGATGGACTCTGAGAAAGTGTACATGTCGAGGTGGAAAGGCTTGAACTGACATATGGTTGCGAATTGAATTAGTTGTTCAGTGTTATTTGTAGGTACTTATGTAGCTTCTTGAGGAATTGATTGTTCAACATACAAAAAGATGTATTCTTCAGCTCTTGTACCCCGAATCCTTACACCCTTCAACTACACTGATTGGAGGGAAGATATGTAGCTAGCCTTGTGCAAGCTTGGTCTGTTTAGGAAGACAATGGGTAGAGAAACCAATCCCCAGTAGTATGTTGAGAAGAACAAATTTTTGAATCTGCTTGATGATATTTTTGACTTCATGTGCACTCATATCTCCCAGGATCTTTTGTTCCACCTTGAGGGACTAAGGAATTTGAAGGAAGCTTGGTATAAGCTTGAATATTTGTTTGGAAAATAGGATGAGCTTCGAGGGCATATTTTGGAGAATTAGCTCATTTCTTTACATCTTAGCAGTTTCGAATCTATTCAACATTTTTTTACAAAATACAAGTCACTAGTACTGCAATGCAAACAATGTCGATTAGAGAGGAAATATGAGCAGCTTGTGCTACATTGATGAGCAAGGTTGGCTCAAAGTATTCAGTATTTGTCTCTACATTCCATTCTGGAAGAGCTTCCATCCCTAATTGGAATATGCCTTCTCTAGATGCTTTTGTTGAGTCCTTAATACAAGAGCAAGATAAATTGGTTTAAATGGGAGTGATTCAGACCTCCAAGAATGAAGCACTCTTAGTGATAGATTCAAACAATGCACAAGGAATAAAGAAGCACAAATGGGAGGAGATCAAAAACATTGATTTGGATCCAAAGGAGAATCAACATTATTCCGATGGAGCCTCGGAATCCGAGAAAAAGAATAAATTCGAGAAGACTAGATGTCCCTACTATATGAGAGGCTTTCATCGAGAGAGCCAGTGCATGAAGAAGACCATTGACCAATTGTAAACACTCCTTGAATAGAAAAATATTGCCCTTCCACATGGAGCAAAGAATTCTGATGATGTACAATCGACAGAATATCATGAGAGGTGCCATGCCTTGAAGGAAAACCTCACACAATCAAAGGCTTATTTAATAGATTCTGGAGTGTCCAACCACATGGTTTCCTTCAGGGAATCCTTCACCACTCTCAATATCTTTGAAGGACCTAGAATTCATATGGGGGATAACTCATAGATCCCAGCAGCAGGTAGAGGTTCTATCAAAATTCAGCATGGAGAGTTAAAGAATGTACTCTATGTGCCCTCTCTTGCAACAAATTTGTTATTTGTTTATCATATGACATATACTCGCTCGACAAAGAAAGTTGTATTTGGTCCCGACTCAATGGAGATCTCAGATATCTCAAATGGGAAGATTATAGAGAAGGGTGTTTCAAACCATGCCTCCAAGGCATATGAATTCTCACACTTTCTTCCATACTCAACTCCAGTACAATATCAACAACCATTCGAAAGGGGAGGTAAAAACTCTCTTTCATATCCATTTGCAGATAATGATATGTTGTCTAAAATTTCAGTTTTAGTATATGAGGAACAATATCAACATGATATTGATATTGAGATTGTACATCAATATTATCTAGATCCGGATCCAGCTCGTATTCCAAATAAGAAGCCTAAATGGGCCCAAAATCTCATTGAAGCAACTGGGAATGGTGTTGGGAATCTAGATGATAGAAGAAGAACGAGGTCCCAGTATCAGAATGAACATGTTGCACTCTCTCACAAAACTTTGATACCTACAGACTGGTGCAACAATATTCCACGGAGATGGCACTTGATGATAGCAAATGATCCACAATTTGGCCCACTCATGAATAAAATAGATCATTATGTTCCTCCTCTAGAAAGAAAAGACAAAAGCAACATTCAACAGATCAGAAGAAGATGGAAAGGTTCGCATGCACAGTATCAGGATGTTGATGCATAGAAGAACCATGATTTCGCATTGTTGCTCCATAGAGTTGCAAAATGCAGCAATTTTTTCACAAGTTTTTTCTCAAAGAATTTTGTTTTCTCTTAAGTAGTATAGCTTGTTTCTTGATTCCTGCATTTTATGAGGGGGTGTTTTCCCATGAGGTTTTCCCCATTTTCCTTATTTTATAAAGAAGTTTATTTTTCATTTAGATTGTATGGGTGACTTTTGGCCTAGTTGTCAAGGCCCAAGTTGTCCACAGTTAGGATTAAAGGGGGGTTTTGGGATTAATAATCCTCCTTTGTCCAATATAGTCTATTTGACATTATTTCCTAACTTAGTATTTCATTTATCACCTTACTGGATTTTTGGAGCCACCGTGAATATTGGTGCCACCGATGCCATTGGTGCCACCAGTGCCATTGGTGCCACCGGTGCCATTGGTGCCACCAGTTCCAATCCCTACATTATAGGATCCCACTCTGAGTGCCACCAGCATCCTCCATCAGCTGGTTGTGGTTGGTAAGTAGTTATGTTGAGTAAACCTCCAGTTACAATTAGTTAGATCACTTTGAGTTATCCTAATGCCAATTATGCATGCATGAAGGGAGAGTGGCGCGTTTTCCCACCTACCTCATCAGTTAACTGATTGTAGATTTATTTAGACATGTGGAGTTAGACTAGTGAGCCTTCGACAATGATTTATACACAATGATTTATGTAGTTAGTCAATTTGAATTGGTAGATTCGAATTCTATGTATTGTAACACCATTGTATTACTGATTAATGAACATATATTAATGTTGGAATTAACTGATCAATTCTTATCATAATTGTCTCAAATTTGTCTTGTTCAGTGTACATTGTTCTTGATATTCCACTACATAAACATACTTCACAATTCTCTCATTTGCTTGTAGATCAGTGGTTCACAAATTTAACGTTCCCTAGGCTGTGTGGAAGATTCTAGATATTCTCTTTGAACATTTGATATATATCACCCCAATGTGGTTTTTGGCCTAGTGCCATGTGGCATTCCTTATCCCCATGAAATGGATTGGATACTTCTTTAATTGTAGGTTGTGTTGATGTTTATCCTTATTGAATGACCTGCTAAGACTTTCCTTTACTTATGGGTTTCCTTTTGAGTTGATTTTTCGTAGTAGTTATATGTTTTTAACTTTTTAATACTTTTCTATCACATAAACATAAACTGCATGCATATAAGGATCACTAAAAGAAACACAACCACAATAGACACAATTTTTACCATGGGAAAATCCTCTCACAGGAAAAACCCAACAACTTCTCTAGATAAGATTCTTCAATAAGATACAATGTCAAATCTATTGCTTTGCACTTGTTACAAAAACAAAATATCAATATACAAGAAAGATACAGAATGACCTCTAAGTAGGTGCGCCCAAATATAGAGAGATATAGTAATATGTCCCCAAATACTATGCTTCTTGTGTTCCTCACTTGTCCTCCTAGAAAAGTGTGCACCACTTGATAGAGATAGATGTGCTTACTTGATGATAAAATGAAGTGTGGAAACACTTTATTTATATTCTTCTTTTCACAATAAGTTTCCACAATTAGGTCAGCTTGACTTTTATTTATTCTTGAATATAACTTTTATTTCCCTTTCAAGCTGACTTGTCATTTTAGCTTCTATGGTCAATTTACCCATTTCATTGGGTTATTTGTGCTCTTCATTTCTTTTCACTTTCTTTGGGACTTCTTAAGAATATTTTTCGATGCAACATAAACATCAACATTTTGGAAGGCATAATGGTGTCACATTCTTAATCAAAATGACACCACCAACCATTAATATTGTTAGCAAATACAAATGTAAGTCATACATGGTTTGTTTTTTAATAGTTAACATGTATGGTGATTGTACTAGGTTTTTAAAAAAGAGGCTCAATGCAATAGACCTAATCATCTATTAAATAGTCCATGCTACATATCACAAAGTACCTCATATTAAATATTTACTTGTGAGAATGGATTGGGTTAGAACAATTGAGTAAAAAATATATAGGCTTTAACGAACAAATCAACTTTTATCCACGAAAAAAATCAATTTTTTTTTCAAGCAAAACCAAAAATACATTCTTCAAGTGCTCAGAGCGCAGTAAAAAAATAAACTTTGGATAAAGTTCAAGCCATAAACTCGCCATATTGGGTCCTGTATACATATAGACTATAATATATCGTTACAAAGACAAAGTAATCAAAAAATAATTGTTTACCTATGAAATCATCAGACTTCAAAATTCTATGAGTAGAGACTTCCTACATGCAACAAATTGGCCATTTTGGAATTCCTCCAAATGAGCATATTTCCATGTAGTAATAGGTCCTCCTTTGACATCTAATATAAAACCTAATTGTGTTCTTAAAAAACATGTGTAAACCTAATCTCTTGAAACTAGTTTGAAATCTGCTTCAACTAAGATACAAGAAAAAGAATTGTGTTATTCTGATCAATCTGAATTCTGTCTATCATCCAATTAATAGCTAGCATAGAATCACCTAAAACATAAAAGGAACTTAATCCTTTAACTAGTGCAATATTCAATATATAAAAAAGAGCCTTTAATCCCCTATGTTATTAGTTCATTTACCAATGTTGGATTTAATATGAATGTAGTGCATATTTGAGAATTGTAGAACAAATCCCAACCCATAATTTGAGTCCTATACTTGACATACTTGATCAAAGAAACCCCATGAAATAAATTTAACTACCTATAGGGGTCCTAAAGTACTTGGAGCCTTCACAATGTAAATATTCTTATAATGAGAAATTAAATCCATTGATTGAGTAGATACTTGTTTTTAAGGAAAGACTCTCCCCTATTAAATATGAATTCATTGCAGTCCATGTAACCCACAGTAGAGGAAGGGTAATGTCCTGAATACTTTTAGCGCCTTCCTAGGGAACCAAAAATAAAAATAGTATCCAATTGAATCACACCTATATAGGTTTTGTAAGCCAAAACAACCTTTAACTTTATCCCATTTTCGATTAGTAAATGGGAAGTCTATAAAAAGGTGAGAAATTGTCTCTTCATCATTTTTCCAGAGTGAGAAAATACCATACCCCATTCTATCCTTTTGCTCAAACAGATTCCAGGTTAGGAATCTTCATTAAGTGAAACCCACATCAGCAACTTTGATTTTGTAATATCCCTAACCTTCCACATATTTCTCCACCACCACCACCAAATATCATCTCTCCCAAGGCCAAGTAAAGCCACATATTTAATCCTATTAGCGTAGGAACCTCTAGTCTCATTCAAAGTCCAAATAAGCTCATCGAGATATGTGCTTAACTTGGTATTGGCCCTAGGGGGAGTTAGGCATAATTCAATTGGAATTCTGACCAAGTATGAAAAGAGTTAGGTTACAGAAAGGAAGAAGGACGTTGTGAAACAAATAGAGGATAAAGAAAGTTGTGACAGAGAAGCAAGTTGCGACATAAGAGGAAGTTGTGACACAAGGGGAGTTCACAGTAGAAGAAGAGCTCGTGATAGAATAGAAGTCGTGATAGAAGGAAGAGATGCAAAAAGAGGAGTTGCGACAAAGGAAACCATGTCAGAAGGTGTGCAATGGTGCAACGGCTTGGAACCAACAGTTTAGAAAGATTGTGGGTACGAGGTGGGCTAGAGTCAACAAAAGTCACACGTATGAAAGCATATTTGTAATTTAGGTTGTTAGTGCCTACTAACATGTGTTGCTAGAATAGCAATAGAAGCTTGTTGGCTAACTGTATGAATCCAGCTGAGAGCGACATGTAAGAGTCTATAAGAAGGAAGAACCCATTATATGTGTGGGTTACTCACTTCCATATCAGTTGCGCTCTATTAGCTTGAGGAAGGTTGGGTATCCTGAGTTACTTAAGCAATATATTGTTGTTTCTTAACTAGTCTTTCAATAGAGAGTCACTTAGTTGTTTGGTAAAGAGTCCAAGAAGTTTGCATCTAAGTGCATGGAGTAGTAGAGAATATTAGGTTGATCTAGGCTATGTGAAGACCAATAGTAGAGTCGAAGAGTCAAGAGTCGTAGAGTTATAAAAGAAGTCCAGTTGATCCAGGTTGTGTGCAGATCAACAATAGATTTAAGTAGAGAAGAACCAATGAAAGAAGGCCAAAGAGCATGAGAGGGAAGAGAAGTATGTATAGATAGGAGAGGAAAAACTATAACCGAGTCTGTACCCCAGTGCGTATACAAAAAGGTGCCATATATTTCTCATGCTAGATGAAGAGTGCCTTTGTGGTTCTTCCCAGATGGATTTCCATGTTAAATATTGTTCCAAATGTACAATTGATATATGTGTTGTGCCACACGTATGTTGCTGTGAGTTAATTTTTATGTATTTGCTTACAATTGAGTTATATGCATATGTCACACCATGGTAGTCAGAATCTCCTATACTCCATGATATTTACTGTTATAGTATCTATTGATGGTTGAATAGAGTAACATCTTAACTGTGCATAATCGGTATAAGTAACCCACCCCCTAGATTCGGTCGAGCACCTTGGTAAAATTCCAAGGGAAGCAAAATCCCCCACCTAATTGTGGAAACCTGAATCTGGCAGTTACCCATCAGAGAAATATATTGTGTGAGACTGCATCTGCATTGCAAGTGTTGTTGACCGAGCCTTTCTCTGTCGGGTCAATATCTTGGTATTTTTTGCGCACAAAGGAGGGATTAAACCTGGGTAAAAGAACAAAGATAAGAAGAAAACACCAACAACTATTTATGTTGCCAAGATCGTGAATCATTGTGGTGAGGGATATCTCGTGGCATCCGACGAAGCCTGAAATACAAGATTGGGTGGATTTTAAAGCATTATAAATTGTGCAAGAAGAGAGTAAAGGATCTCAATTGAATCCAACAGAGTGGTTGGGCCTATACCTTCATATGGATATTCATGACATTTTATTTTTTGAGTTTCCTATTGTGTTGCATGAGTGGTTATCGAAGTTAGCCACCCAACAAAGAAATTTTCAAGGTGGAGAATCGACGCAGTGGAATCCTTAGTTGATTCGGTGATTGAAGAGATTTAGCAACCCTATTTTGAGGGATGTTGATTTTTGGGTACGTAATATTTGCAAGTTTATATTACTGAATTTGTTGTCGATGCAATAACCTCATATAGTGAGGCGAAAAGAAAAAATTTCAAAGGACCCCGAGGAAGATACTTGTCATCTTTGAAAACTTGGATAAATATGCTCGTATGCGAAAAAGGAATCCTAAGAATGTGACAGTTAGAATAAATGTGGGAAAAAAATTAGATATGTTGCTAACGAAGTGTGTGAAAAATGGAGCAAGCTAAGCTGAAATTTTCCCTTGTGATAGTGGAGGTGAAATAGAGGTCGGATATTTGAGAAGTGGAAGAAGATTTCGGTCAGGAAAGAGAAGAAAGGCTCTGAAAAGATGTAGTACGACCAGAGGAGAAGACTAGGAGCTCACATCACACATTGACGAAGGTTCTTGCGATGAAGAACAAGAATATTAGTCGATATACGAAGAAGAAGAAGAAGTAGAAGCTCCAAATCTAGAGCACAAGTACGATACCCCATACAACCCCGCGCACATCGTCGAAGGTAAGATCTAGAAACTCGTCTCCAAGTGGTTTTGTAAATACAAGTAGTAATAACGTTGTGAATAGAGGACAAGGGAGTCCCACTAGTCAAAAATTTTGCCCAATCATACCAATAGTTAACATAATGGCTGGGAGCAATATTAAGTTATCGATATTTAATGGAAATGGGTTAGAATACCCATAGCAACATTGTTTTCTCTGTGAAGCTGTGTGGACCGTGTGACAAGTCCGAGATGAAGTGATAAAGCAAGCGCAACTAATCACAACCTTGAGAGGTCGTGCGCTATATTGGTATATGAAGTTTTCTATAGTTCCAATGGGAGTTGCGCAAAAAACACTTGACCAAATTTGAGTCAAAATGATAGACAAGTTCAGAAAGCTGAAATCCAAGTCACGGTGCATCACAAAAATTAAAGAAATCAAGTAGTTACCTATAGAGTCTGTCTAGGACTTTGACCAAAGATTTAATACAATGATTGCCAAAGTAATTTTTCAGATGTTGGACATATATCACAAGGAATGGTTCATTGTTGTGTTGTTGTCGCACATCTAAATCCCATTAATGCAACGAAAAATAGTGTCGCAGACTGAAGCTTTAGTGGCATCCATGAAGTTAGAGTCCTTGCCGATTGGAAAAACCGGTGCATAAATGATGCAGATTCACTCGCAACTAGCTAACATTATGCTACAACTCCAAGACATTAATAAGGGGAAAGAGATTTAGGAAGAACTATGGTGTACAAGATGCAGAATAGAAGGGAACCATAAAGATAATCTCCCAATGCTCATGATTTATGTCGCAGCAGGAACGTCGAACCCAAAAAATACCCAAGGGATGCCTTGGTTTAGGATATGTCACACTCAAGGCCATTGATTGGAATATTGCTTGTACTTGCATAAGATTCTAAGTGCATCGGCTAGTCTATAATGTCAATTTTTTTAAATCTGTAGGACATGATGAGAAAGATTGTAGAGTGTTTCAGCTACTGCAAGAGAAAATGGTGGACACCTACGTGATGAAGAATGATGAGAAGATGCAAGCTGAGTGAGTGCAAGCTCATTATCAACCTACTCAATATCCATTGGCTTAATATCAACAAAAGCAGTATCCTCAGCCGCAATATCAACAAAATCAGTATCTTCTGCAGCAACAATACCCTCAACCTAGGGAGTTGAAAATTTTCAAGGCCGAGGATAACAACAACAAGGGGGAGGAGGATTTAGTCAAGGAAGAGGCCAAGTCATATGTTATAAATGTGAACAACCAGGACACTTTGCTCGATATTGTGCAAGTCCTGTGAAGGCATGTTCGTATTGTAAAGAATTTGACCATACTATCGAACAATGTCCATAATTGATTACGAAGTGGTAGACTCGAATAGTGGGAAATCCAAACCCTGTGCAGAATCCTAACCATAACATCCAAATGATTTTTGTCGAGCCAAGAGAAGAAAATATTGTTTTCATAACAAGAGGAGGTGCTGCGACTGTAGCAGATCAAGATATGTAGCATGGACAATTGCAGGTGTGACCAACGACACAAAATAAAGTACCATTCAACGTCAAAAAAGAAAAGGAATTATTCTTGGACATGCGACCAAAATTTGTCGGGAAGAATCAAGCATTGACATGTGGAAGGCCAATAATGCAAATTCTTGAGAAATTTGACTAGCTATTATGAAAGCAACTAACGAGAAAGGTTAGTAAACTTAAATAGTTTTTCAAAAGTTGCTTATCGCTAATCCATGATAAAGATGTTGTTGCAGAATTAACAACACTAATAGAAGAAACTCAGGAAGATATCCGACTAAAAAAAAGAGTCAACATGTGGGAAAAAGGTCAAAGGTTAGTCGTGAATTGCGAATGACCACCCAAATAGAAGATTCTGATATGGATTATATCATTTTAGATTTGGGCTCTGATGTTAATATTTTGACAAGACATACATGGGATAGCATGGGAAAACTGAGACTGGATTGGTCTCACATTCAACTCAGGCTAAAAAATCAGTCAAAGGTCCCACCTATTGGTCGACTGACTCAAGTACATGTTGAGCTGGAGGGCCTAAGAACATATGCAGATTTTGAATTGATCGACATTGTCGATGATACAAACCCATATCCTGCACTTTTGGGGATTAACTGGGCAATAGACAACCAGACCATTATAAACTTCAAGCGAAGAATATTGTCATTTGAATATTCATAGATAAGAGTGGTCGCTCCAATTGATCTGCTGGAAGGACTGAAATATGTTGAACCAGTGCATAGTGAAGGACAAGGTGATTACCTGGATCACATATATAATGTCATGTCTTCGATAAATGACTATATAAATCCAACAGCTTACGGAAAGTTGAGTTGGAGTGTTAGCTCCTATACATCTTATTCTAGTGAAGCATTAGAAAATTGGAAATATCGGATGCATGAAGTATCTATGAGAAGATGCGCAATAATTACACAATCTGTGCGAAAGGTAGGAGTTGAGGTGAGCGAGATACCTACATATGAAAGTTTACCTAACCTTGCATCTTTTCTAGCATAATTTGAAGCAAAAGTTATAGAATCGCATCGATTGTCTGCCTTGGACTTTATGTCGAAATCTACGCTCGCTAGATGGTGGGGTACACATAAACAATCTATCTTCAAATAGACGCAATGTAGAATATTGCTAAAGATGATATTTGTTGAAGAGATCAGTTATAATACTCGAAATTATACAGGATTGATAGACCCTGTCAAACATATTGAATATAATTAAGTTTACCTAACCTTGCATCTTTTCTACAGAATTTGAAGCAAAAGTTACAGAATCACAGCGATTGTCTGCCTTAGACTTTAAGTTGAAAGCTACACTCGCTAGATGGTGGGGTACACATATACAATCTATCTTCAAATGGATGCAATGTAGAATATTGATAAAGAAGATATTTGTTGAAGAGACCAGTTATAATACTTGAAACTATACAAGATTGGCAGACCCTGTCGAACATATTGAATATTTGAAAAGGAGGAAATCTGCGGTGGAAGTTTTTGTTTTCTCGACATTTCATACCCTGAAGTAGGTCTATCGTCAGGAGAAGCTTCTTTGAATTCTTCACGGATGTAAACTCATCATTTTGTTTTTATTAAAGAAGTCTTCATTTTATTAAACCAGTCGTCGAGATCCTTAAAATCAAAAATAAAAAATGATAACAAAAAAGTTATACAAAAAACTAACCCGTTAACATTAATCTAAATATTAAAAACAAAAGTTAAACAATAAAATTTCAAAAATAATCAAACATAAAAAACTTAATTAATAAACTCTAAACAAGATCACTAGTCAATAAAATTAAAAGACATTTAACTACAAACAAAACTAAAAATACATTAACCTAAACACCACATTAACCTAAACATTAAACTATAATAAAAATATTAACATACTTATTCTAAAATTAATAAAAAGCTCAATTAATCAACTAAAAATTAAAATTCTTTAACTCAAACATTTTTTTTTGTGTGTAAGTCTGCAATGTATTAATCAGTCAAACCAAAAAAAGTACAGAATGAAGTATTCTATACAGTTGAGTGGGGTGGTCTAAATCTACCACCCCAATCCGTTAAAAATAGAAAATTCATCAGTAATTTGAAAGAGGAGGCACAATAACCCATTCAGCAGATGGGGGCCTGATGCAAATTTAACACGATATAAAAATATAATAGTAATTATAAAAAAAACCACAATTACCCATACATAAGATGGGGGGCTATGTCAAAGTTTATGTAGCATGAATGTTCATGGGAAAACCATAAAACCAGTAATAAGCATATACTAGATATAAACAAAAATAATCAGTGTGGTGAAAATACTAAAAGAGCCAATCACATTGCGGAGCGTCACTAGGTAGTGCTAGCAGAGTCCAGAGTCTCCTGGATTTCTTCAAGAATTAGACAGGCTTCGTAGAATTCCTCATCCATTGATGGTTCACTCAACTTGACAGGGAGAGGAGCAGTTTTACAGACATAAGCATCGGGATCACGTACCCGTTTGAGTTGTTGAGTAATGGTGGATAGTGTTGAGAAAGGCACAAATGATGAATGAGGCATGGCAGGAATCGAGCCCATGTTCATTGACCCTGTCAGAACCACCAATATGCTACCACTTCCACCTCCGCCCATCATGCTGAGTCCCATAGCTAATTTCTTCCATGCAGTCATCACATCTCTATGAGTGAGTACAATGTCTAATTCCAATATCTTGGAATTTTCCTGTAGGACTGAACTATGAGTATGATTCTAGGTGCCCACCATTTCCTCATATTAGTGAACCCATCATATTTTTTACTATCCAGTAGTGGTTCGAGATCCCACCTCTGATTCCTCTGTCTAGGTTTTCATTGACCAACCTCGTTTCCCATTTATCGATCATATTACGGACCGACGCAGTAATCCCACTATCATACCCATCAACCTGAAACATATGCACTCCCCGTTGTGCTCGACCACGACCACTGCTAACTCAGCGGGCCGTTCCATGCTACCAAGACATGATGCAATAGTTCATTCTCAGAGCAAAGACAAACAATGGTGGGCAGGATGACTTGCTCAATGGAAATAGGGAAGAACAGGAATGCACACAAGACAAACCATATGAGAGAAGGTTAAACAAGAAAAGAAGGATAAGAACCAAAACCCAAAACTAGAGCTCTTATCATAGGAAGAGACCGCCAGACTGGGATCATAAACTTTGTATCCCCGATAATATATGTAGATAGTTTTACAGCCATTAATGGTGAGTTAAGAGGGCAATGCCCCTTCCAGTTCCCAACGGAGCCGAACCTCACTTCGGACAGTAAACGAAATGACCTGAGGGTCATTTCCATACATAGTTGGTAAATGCTAGTGTCTGCCACCCTTGTGAATGCGTGTTGATAGAGCCTCGTAATTAGTGAATAGTTAATGTTTCCTTGGAGGGAGGGAAGGGTGACGAAGGTGGTGTGACGTGCCTGCCTTCGTGACATTTCTGCGCGAGAGATTGTCATCGCCAAAGTGACGCTTGTCATCCATGATGGGGTTGGATAAAACCATGGAGGCCCAACTGTCAAAAGTGGACGTGACTGCAAGGTCATCTACAGTCATAGAATTTAAATGCTATTGACTGCCAACCTTTCCTACCGTGGAAACCAAAACCACATCATCGATGCATAATAAATGTGGTGCAGAAGTCGGTGGGTCGTGTTGGATGTTCGGTCGTGGTTTTGCCATGGAAGCATAGCAGCACTCCATTCCACCATTTCCAGCGGGACGCTTGTCACCCGCATCTGGGGACTTTAACTCAAACATTAACCTAAATAATAACTATATTAAAAACAAAAATAAAATACTTTAACTCAACATTAACCTAAAAAATAACTATATTAAAAACAAAATTAAATAGTTTAATTCACACAATAAAATACATTAAACTAAACACTACATTAACCTAAATAATACATTAACCTAAACATTAAACTATAATAAAAACATTAACATACTTATTCTGAAATTAATAAACATTAAACACAATTAATTGAAAAGAACATTAAACAAATAACAATACTAACATTAATAATAATAATTAAAAATTAATAAATTAGTAAATTAATAAATTAGAAACATTAAGGAAATTTAAAAACATTAAAAAATCTCAATTATCATTCACACCAAACCGAAAAAACCCTACGCATTATAATAACCAAATATTAATAAAAAAAAAATGATGAGGTTACATCCGTGAATACTTCCAAGAAGCTTCTACTGACGATAGACCTGCTTCAAGGTCTAAAACTGTCGAGAAAACAAAAACTGCCACCGCAGATTTCCTCTGTTTCAAAAACTACAGTTGTGGAATAATGAATAAAGATATTGAGTATTGTCATGTGACATGGCAGGCATATGAATGACAAGAATGTGCTCATCACTTTGTACATATGTTGGATATGATACCAAGAAATTGGTATACATCAATGGATATGCGACGAGAAACTCTTGATTGGGAAGAGTTAATTACTAGCTTCACACATACATTTGAGTTTGCAAATGACCATACTTTGATTGATACTGCATTACAAGTGATGAAAACAAAGATATTTGAAGAAATCCATGGTGCAGCGATGAACTTCCACCAATGCAGCGCGACAATCCAGCATTAGATGGAATGTTACAATGTGATGGGAGAACCAAATGATGATGGCCATCTCAATGTAAACATAGCTTATTTGAAAGGTATGTGTGCAGTAGAAGGACTTTGTATTTCTAGTGACCAATTCCTGAGCCCACTCAAAATCAAGAAAGTTAATATTGGTTCGACAAAAAATCCAAAGTTCACCAATATTGGAGATTATTGGGACAATGAGACTGTAGGAAAGATCACTAATTTATTGCATGAGTTTCAGGATCTATTCCCTACCAAATTTTCAGAGATAAAGGGGATAGTAAGAGATATAGGATAAATGAAAATATCTTTGAGTCCTGATGCAAAACCGATCAAGCAAAGACCATACAGACTGAATTCACACCATAAAGAAAAGGTCAAGACTGAGCTGGACCGAATGCTAGATACAGGTATTATAAAAGCTGGCGATGAATTCGAATGGATTGGCCCAATAGTAGCACAAGACAAAAAGGCTATAATTTGTGTCGACCTAATAAAACTGAATGATTCTTTCTTACATGACCCATTTTTGGCTCCATTTACAGATGAAGTACTAGAGAGTGTCGAAGGTCAAGAAATGTACTCATTCACTGATGGGTTTTCTGGTTACCATCAGATCATAATCGTGAAGCAAGATCGATACAAGACTACCTTTGAGATAGAGTGGGGATGTTTTCAATATACGGTAATTCCCTTTGGACTTAATAATTCTCCTGCGATTTTTTCCAGAATAGTAGTTGTTTCTTTTAAAGACTTCATTCACAAATTTCTTGAAGTTTACTTTGATGATTGGACAGTATTTGGGCTTGTAAAATACTATATTGCGAGCCTTAGAATGATGTTGTAATGATGTCGCCGGTATCAAATTTCTTTATACTCGAAGAAATATCTTTTGTGCCCCATTTGGAGTCCTATTGGGCCATGTGGTCTGTCGCGATGGAATTTTGGTCAACCCGACTAAAATTGTGATCATTCTTGACCTACCACCACTTAATAAAGTCAAATAGTTGAGAGTAACACTGGGACACACTAGATACTACAGAAAATTTATTAAGGAATATGCAGAGGTGACTGCTTTGATGGAAAAATTGTTGAGAAAAGATGCGAAGAGAGTCTGGACACATTGAAGAATAAGATGGATACATCTCTCATACTTGTATTCCCAAATTGGAAAAATGAATTTCATGTTCATGTAGACGCATCATCTATCGTTCTTGGCATGGTACTAAAGCAACCAGGAGAAGGATCGATCGACCATCCTATTACCATTGCTAGCAGGAAATTATCGACTATGGAAAAGAATTATACCATGACAGAAAGAGAAGGGTTAGCGATGGTATATGCTCTACAGAATTTCAGACACTACTTATTGGGAGGGAATTTAAAGATGTACACGGACCATTCCACATTGAAATACCCGGTCAATAAGCCAGTCTTGGGGGGGGAGATCTGTTGGTGGCTTCTCCTCTTTCAAGAATTCGATTTTGAAGTAATTTTTAAACCCGATCAATTAAACTTGGGACCAGACCATATTTCAAGGATCAAAAGTGGTGAATGTAACACCCCAGTTTTGACCCCATTGGCATTAAAAATGTATATGATTTATATATTATAATTAATCGTGTTGTGGAGCTAAAAGAAGAAGGCCCACCATCGATTTAACGTTTTATGTTTTGACGATTAAAATCGTTGCCGATGGTATTTCGTGCTAGCCAGCACATTATAATTTTGGCATCATGTAAGTATGCATTTTAATTAAAATACCCACAACCATCTATGTCTATGCAACAACTAATGAGATGGGGGCATGATTTCCTAAGGATAAGTTGGGGGGGAATATTTAACCTTTGAGACCAATGGGGAAAAGCCAAATGTCAATGGGAGAACCCATCAAACAGTCAACTACCTTTCTTATCCCATTCACCCAATCATTTAATTCTACCAGAAATTGGTTGAAGTAGTTATTGCATGGGGATGGGAAGAGTATGGGCAGGAAATTCGAATTTGGGGAAAAACGTTTTTTACTTTTGGGGCAAGAAAACACCCAAAATGCATGCCCATTTGGCCATACATCCACATTCTTCATTTTCCTTACATAGTGAAACTTAGGAGTTGTTTTACCTTCACGATTTTTCTTGTTGTGGTTCTCATTCACAATTTTGAAGCTCCTGGGAATTTTTCTCATCATCAGTCACCCACGTTGGGCTCTCTCTCTGAAACGGTTAGAAGTTTTCTGTCTGTGAATTTCATTTTTGAGATGCTGTGTGTTTTACCTCATGGGGGAAGTCGTTTATTTCTTTTCCTCAGGATGAGAGTTTCATTTTTGTAATGGTTTGTGGTTGAGTTTCCATACCCACGATTTTTGTTGCATTTCTCCACTGTTTGCTAAGCTGAAAATCGATTTTGGCTCCTGGGGCTATTTTACCCACTTACCATTTCTGATTTTAGCTTCCAAGACGTTTTTATCCATGCCCAACACTGTAATTATTGTGTATTATATTCGTTTTTGGCCACGTTAGGGCCAAAACGTCCTTGGGATACGATTTGCTACTAGTGGGTTGTTTTCACCCACCTTGGCAATTAATTTTGTTACCAAATCGTTTTCCTCAACCTGGAAATTGTGTATATTGCTGTGTATGCCTTTGTGCTGTGGTCTATGTTGAATTGGAGTGGAAATGGGGCTTGACCAGATTAATAAATCTGGTGCATGAGGAACCTCACTGAGAGATCTTGAGGGCTGATTGTTCCTTACTGCACATCCTGAATAGCACTGGAAGGGAATGCATGGCCTAAGGGACTGTACAACAAAGAAGGGGATGATTCCTTGTGTTGGGTGTGTACGTGTTGGAAAATCCAAGTCAGATCTTGTGTATGTGTCCATAGCTCTATGGTTGAGCTCAATAGCTTAGCAAACAAGCCTTTCCATCCCCTTGGCAGTCTAATAAACCCAAACATAGCTTTGGCTTGACTGAGTTTTGACATATCTTTGGCTATGTGTGAGCCTGCTAGTTTCCTTTTCGTTGGGGAATCATGCCCAGCTCGGGGGTGGCAGTGTTGCTGAGAGATTAAGGAGCACACTGGCCTATGGTTGGGTGGAACGTTGCAGCGACATAGCTGGTTGCAGGACAAGCTTCTTCATAAGATAAGTATTCTTGTCTATTTCATCTCTGCAATTATATTTTTTGTTTAATGAAAATAATGAACATGTTAAATGCTTGAATGGAATGTAGTTTGCTTCCACTGTATGATAAATAATTATGCATTTATGCATGTTTTAGTTCAAATCATTTCAATTTTTATTATGTGTATGTTCATGGGGCTAGTTTCCCAGGTAGATAGCATTATGGTAGTGTCCTCTTCATCAATCAAATGGTTGGGGATGCTACAGTGTGGTATCAGAGCCTCAGGATTGCAATGTTTGGCCTCTATGGGCCAAGGAAATCAGCTAATAGAGGCAGAATTAATCCATGTTGAGCACAGGCTAATAGGGAGAATTTCAAAAAAAATCTTAGTATGGAAAATATCGGATGACTTAGCCAAGTCCATCTGATACATCGAATGACTTAGCCAAGTCCATCCGACAAAGAAACCAAAGTAGAGAGAAAATTTTCTAAGTTTGAATACTTCAATCATCGGCTCGAAGCAGTGAGTTTTGTTGATGGTCTCGGCTGGGTGCAGCCAAAGGTCTCAGCTGGGAGGAACCGATGGTCTCGGCTGGGTTGAGCCGATACATTGGCTAACAACCCAAAACCCACCCGATAATGCAAACAGAGAGAAAAATTTTGAAAATTTTTGTAAGTGTCAAAATCATCAGAAGATGTTTATTGAAGCGGAGCCGACGCGTCAGAGGAGAAAGGAAGATCGATCCGATAAGGCATCGTAAGAGAAAAGGAATATCGATCCAATAAGGCATCAGAAGAGAAAGGAAGATCGATTCGATAAGGCATCGGAAGAGAAAGGAAGATCGATCCGATAAGGCATCAGAAGAGAAAGGGAGATCGATCTGATGAGGCATTGGAAGAGAAAGGAAGATCGATCCGATAAGGCGTCGGAAGGGAAATAAAGATCGATTTGTTGAAGCATCAGAAGAGTTGTCAACAGTGACCCGATAAAGCAAATGACTGGTCAGAAGGGATCTGATTGGATGAGTTGTCTGAAGTTCATCCGACACATCAGTTGAGAAACCTGAATTTTTGTCGATCAGATGAAAAATATTAGTTTTCAGTGGAAAAGCAGGATTCCAATGGGATTTAGAGGTACTAAAAAGGTGAAAAATGGCAGCGATATTATGTACCAGATTGCACAAAAATCAAATATTTACTAAAAAAACCAGGGCAAGCCCCCTTGACCCCCGTCGTCCCCCTGAGACCGTCGTTCTTGGTGAAAAGAAAATTATGTGTTTTGACAAAGTGGTCAATATAGTATTTTCCAATGCATGTAAGTAATTATGAACTCACGAGATTGTTATCCAACTAACAGTTGTGTTTATTAACACATTTTGCAGAATTATTGTTACCTTCAAAGGAAACATTCCGCATAGAGCAATTTCAAAAATTCACTCTTGGTTGGGCCAAGATGAGAATCGACGACATGAATGATGCACAGGACCCCTATGAGTTCAAGGAAGATGCTATGGGATAAAATGTCAAAGTTGGAAATGACGAGACAAATTCCAATGGGAGGAGAAATCAAGCGACTCCCCCAGATATTGCAGCCACCATGAGGAGCCTAAGGGTGGAGTTGCAAAGTTGCAGAGAAGACAATGAAAGGATGCTTACAGCTCAAGAAGATCAAAATCAGATAAATGCAACTATACTCTGGAGTTTGAAAAACATCCAGGGAGAGATAAACTCTGGGCATCAGACACCTAATCCAGAGAGAAGCAGGAGTAGCGCCAGGGGAGATTCCCATAAAAGGTCCCATGACTCCAGGAGGGCTTCCAGGGACAGAAGGAATACTCCATAATGGCCTACCAGTGGGTCATCTGAATAAATGGTAAAGGGTATGGTAAAACTAAGATTATGAACCCAACTAGAAACACTAAGAAAAATAAAAATAAAAACCCTAAGATAAATATGAAAAACAACAAAAGAGATAACATCTGGCTCTGACTGGGGATAAAGCTCTCCCTGTGAGGCTTTAAGAACATCTTGACCTGTGCCATCTAAAATATACTAAAGTCATAAATTATGTCCTATTGGGATGGAGTCTTATTCATGAAACCTTGATGATATATACACTGAATATGTACAACTAATTTCTTCCACTCAATATGTGTGGAAATACTTTAGAAAACGTCCATTTACTGGACCTGCAATCTCCTCACCAATCAAGTTCTGTAAAACAAAAGTATTATTTTCCAAAATCTTGATCACTGTAAAAGGTCCTATCCACAAGTTATCAAACTTTCCATGCTTACCTTTCTCGTCCTTTCGTGCATCTCACCTAAGAACAAGGTCACCCACTACAAAAACATCTTTTTTAAATTCTTTATCAAAACTTTCTTTTTTCTTTTTCCTATGCATCTCAGCTGTATTTTCAATGGCTTCTCTTTCTTGCTGCAACTGGATTATCTGAAACATTCTCCTTCTTATATCATCAGGCTCCTCTTTTATTTCCTGCAAGAATTTAATTACTGGGGAATATAATTGAACAGGAAACAAAGCATCAATTCCATATACCAACTGAAAAGGGGATGTCCCAATTGAATTCTTTATAGTTACTATGCCAACCTAAAGAGAACATTTTAGTTTGGTATCCCAGCTCCTTTTATTTTCAAATAACATTTTCTTGATATTGTTCACAATATTTTTATTACCAGACTCTGCTAATCCATTACCCTATGGGTAATAAGGTGTGGACTATTTCAAGCTAATGTTATTTTCTTCACAAAAATTTACCATCTTTGTTTACTTGAAAGCTGGGGCGTTATCAGTAATTAACTTCCTAGGGCATCCAAATCTACTGAGAATATTTTCCTGAAGGAAATTAATTATGACCTGTTCAGTTGCTCTCCTTATGGGGATTGCCTCCACCCACTTAGTGAAAAAATCAGTGGTAGTTAAAATCCATTTGTTCTGACCACTAGAAGGAGGATGAATTTCTCCTATGAAATCTAAACCCCACTACTGAAATGGAAAATTTACTGTTGTAGGTTTCAAGGGTAAAGATTGAAGTTTATGCTTACGTGCAAACTTCTGACACTCCACACACGCTCTGACCTGATGATATACATCTGTGAAAAGAGTAGGCCAATAATATCCTACTCCTAGGATTTTGAATGCAGATGCTTTCTAGTACTTGTGCCCACCACATACTCCACTATGCAATTCAGCAGTAACAGCATCAACTTCTGATTTTTCCAAACATTTCAACAATATTCCTCCAGGATATTTCCAGTACAAGACTTGATCCATTAAAACATATTTCATTTCTCTAAGTTTTAAGGATCTACATTCATTTCTATTCAATTTTGGAAGGCATTGTAAATATAAGAGGAAATATACAATTTCTTTATACCAAGAAGAATCACAATACCTGCCATAAATATGTTGCTTTTTGTACTCTGCTGCCACATCATGTTCTGAATTTTTGCCATCAAATGAAGATCTAATACCTGACAATTTGATTCTGTTAGAAGCTTGGTTAAACCCTGGGCTTTCACAAATTTGGTTGGTTTAATATCCACGTCATATTCCATAACCTTTGCTATCCATATGTCTCTTTTCCCCTCACTATCAGGTTGTACTAAAATCTCCTTAAGTGCTGAACTTGGAACATATGCCAAAATTTTGGAATGTAAAACATAAATTCTGAAATCTTTGAGAGCTTTAACTAATGCATATGCTTGCTTTTCCATTAAATTATATTTAAGCTTTGAATCTTTTAATATTTTACTGAAGAAAGAAATTGGTTGTTCCAAGCCATCTGAATTCTTTTGCAATAACACAGCAGCTATGGTATCTTCATATGCAAATGAAAAAATTGTGAAATCCTTAGTATAATCTCGAGCTATCAATATTGGTGCTTCTATCAATGCATGCTTTATTGCTTCAAATGACTGTTTAGCTTGATCTGACCATTTGACCTCCCTATCCTTCCTAAGCATCTCAGTGATATGTTTGATAATTTCTACGAAATTAGGGTTAAACCATCTTCAAAAATTAATTTTCCCAATGAAAGATTGAATTTCCTTTTTATTTATAGGAATAGTAATTTTTAAAATGGCTTTTACTCTTTTTGGATCTATTTTGATTCCTTCAGCAGAAACAATGTGCCCTAACAACTTACCCTTTGTCATAGCAAAGTGTGATTTCTTTGGGTTTAATGACAAACCAAATTTTCGGCACTTTGTAAAAACCTGTCTTAAATGCTTCAGATGGTCCTCATCAGACTTGGAGAACAATGCGATATCATCTTGGTATATTACTACGAACTTTTCATTTTCCCCCACAAAGGCTATGTCCATAGCCCTCTAGAATGTGGTACCTGCCTTCATAAGCCCAAAAGGCATTTTATTGTACATAAATGTTCCCCATGGAGTTGTGAATGTTGTTTTTTCTCTGTCTTCAGGTTGTATTGCAATCTGGTTATAACCAAAAATTCCATCAATCATTGAAATTCTATGAGACCCTACAACTCTCTGCAAAATATGATCAATTTTAGGTGATGAATAATTGTCTTTTAAACAAGATCTGTTCAGGTTCTGGAAATCAACACATACCCTTATTTCTCCATTTTTCTTACGTACAGGATACAAGTTTGCAATCTAGGATGAATATCTCAGAGGTACAATAATTTTTGCATCCAACAATTTTTTTACCTCCTTTTCAATAACTGGCAGCAATGCTGGATTAAGCCTTCTAAGTTTCTGTTTAAAAGGCTTAGTATTTGGTTTCTAAGGAATTTTATGCTGAATTATTCTAGTGTCATAAGTTCTTAAATCTTGATATGACCAAGCAAAAATGTCCACAAATTATTTCAGCAAACTGATATATTTTTTATTTTCCCCTTCTGATAAAAATTTTGACATTTTGATCATTTTAGGTTTAACTTTAGATCCAATATTACAACTTACAACACTTTCTTCAGTGGTCTGCAATGTGGGTTTCAGCAAGGTATCATCTTTTGAGAACAATCTCTCAAGTGGAACAAGTCCCTTGGGAATCAAATTTCCTTTTAATTCAACAATCTTATGATCAGCTATTGAATCTTTTGTGCAAAGTTCATTTTCAACCATTTCAACATCCTAATCTTGATCAACTAAATCATTTGCAAATTCACCTATTAACTCCAAAAATTATTTTATCTCCCGATCATCATGAAAGATTTTCCACTGCTTGATGTCATCTGGAACAAATGGCCTATATCTCACATCAATTGGATATTTCAAATGTGTCAGTTTTTGGAACCTTAACATAAGTTGCTGCTAAGGCTAAGGAATCTGTTGTCTCATTATATTCTCTTGGAACAAAAGTTATGTTGAAAGCTAAAAAGAAAATATCTATTATATCCCAGACCTCATTTCTATACACTTTCAACAAATGTTGCTTTACCTGGTAAACATTCTTAACTTGCTGAATTACTAATTCGGAGTCGCCAAACACAACAAGTTCTTGAATACCCAAATATTTTGTTTCTCTTAATCCAAGAATCAAAGCCTCATACTCAGCAGTATTAATGGTTGTTTTAAATTCCAACTTGTACATGAGAGAAATGGTCTCACCTCCAGCTGAAATAAGTACCACTCCTGCTCCTGCTCCCTCCTTACTTGATGAACCATCAAAATACATTTTCCATAAACCATCTAGTTCTTCCTTTTTTGTCTGAATTGGATTATCTTTATGCACTTGTAAAACTCCTTCAACATCATCACTTAATTGCAGCATACAAGAACCAAAGTTTTCATCAATTGAATAAATTGGATGATTATTAGGGTGTTTATTGTCACTTACCAAATATTCCATCTGTACTTCTCTGTAAAGTCTCCTGTATTCTCCTCCAAACACTGGAATTGTGGCATATGAAAGGTACATCTGCAGAGTTTGCCCCACTCTTTTTTCCCAAGATCTAGACAGTAGCATGCCAAATTTAGGAGAAATATCTGCTACAACTATGTCCATCGATACACTCTTCATAGGTACTAGAGTTAAATTCACCACAAGATCTTTAATAACCCCAATACAATTCACTGCCCTTGAGTCAAACGCATATAAGTCATGATATGGTTTAGTAAAATTCAACCCTAAAGCTTCCATGACTTCTTTTGGAATGAGCTTATGTGAAGCTCCTGAATCAAGAAGACAATTGTGTAATAATTTCTCATGAACTGTAAGAGTCACATAAAAAGGAGGTGGATATTCTGAATTATCATCAGGCTGATCAAAGGTTTTCGAACCCACAATTCACTACAGTTTTAAAAGTTTTAAAATTTGCTTCTCTGTAAACCTTGTTTTTTATCAACTCTACTAAAGGAATAGGGATCTTGATCTTATTAAGTTCATGTTCCAAATTAAACCCACCTACAGCTTTATTAACTTCCTCTAGAACTACCACTTCATCTCTTTTCTCTTTTACAAGTTGTTTCTGATTTAGAGGCAGATTTTGTTTAGCAGGAACAGTTTTCACAATCTTCTTAGCCTATGCTGCATGTTTTACCCCCGAGCTAAGACCATATGATTTCTGTGGAATCTCCTGACAAATTTCAGGCATAGACATTTCTTGTTGATAATCATTTTCTTCATAATAATCCAGAACTGTAGCATAATGATAATCAACTTTAGTCAAAAAATGAGAAGAAGAATCATCATCAAATTGACTAATACTATGTTCTTGTTCTTCCAAATCCTCTAACTCCCCTTCATCTATCTCATATGATTCATCATCTCTCACATGATTATTTTGAAATTGAGGTTGAATTCTTTGCTCTTCATTTTCTCTTCTCTCCCTCTGAATATCATTATTTCTTCTTTCTCTTGGCAAAAATCTAGGAACAAAAGGTATTCTGAATTGGTTTTGATTTCTCTCTCCTTCAGGTATAGGCTTGTTTTGATTTTTATTTCCCAACTCCAACCTATCAATCTTAACAGATAAATTTTTAATGATTTTATTCATTTCATCCATTTTACTATTTGAAGCTCTTCCTGTAGAACTGGATGGAACAATTTCTTTTTAACCTTTTTATCTACCATTTGATAGTATCTTTCTTCTTTGAGTTTATTTGAAGCCAATATATTAGACTCTACTTAGAATGCAGCATCTTGCGTATTTAAAAGTGATACAGACTTTCTTTCTCTCAACAATAAAGAAAACCCATGATCAAAAGAGTTTGCATATGTTAACTTCACTGATGTTTCGAAGGGTTTTATTTCAGATGGTATTCTATTGTACATTTTATTGAACTTTTAGAAAAATCTCCCACGGCTTCATCTTTCTTTCTTTTCAATGATCCAAACTCTGAAGTGTAATATAGATAATCTTTAGTATCTCCCCATTGTCTCATGAACACTTCTTCTAAAGTATCTATACCATCTATAGAGTTTGGTGGTAATTCCCTAAACCACTTTCTTACTTCACCATCTAAGCTTTGAAAAAAAACTCTCATCGAAACATCTTCATTCTCGAAATTTTGATTATCTGCATAGCTCATATATGTATTTTAGTGCTCTTTTTCTATAACATCTCCTTGACCATTGAATCTCGAAAGATATTTTCGGTAATCTCCACCTAGGAGAGCATTTAAAGGCTGAGGAAAAACTACAGGGGCATATCTTGATACTACCATAGCAGCCATCCTATTTTGAGGTTGATCCATTCTAGGACTAGAAATACTTGAGTTTGAATTAGATTGGTTGGTGCTTGAATGTTGTGATGAAAGAGGAAAATTAATGGGCTTTGGCTGATGCAATGGGACTTTACTTGCAAAAGGAATGTGGGATGAAAATAAAGAAGAACCACCTGTCTGTAATGCTTCAAGTTTAACTTCCTTAGATAACAAAGGAATTGTGAAAACTTGGAAGTTGTCTATTTGAGAAGGGGTAAATAACATATCTAATTCTTCTTTTCCTTTCATAGAATGTGGATCAAAAGAAGGAACAAGAACAAATGAAGATTCAGGAATCTCCAAGGCTGAAGGATGTTTAAATTTTTCTGATGAGGTAGAACTTAATCTTTGCCTAGCTTCTTTTAATATTTTTTCAGGGTCCGAGACTCCTGGATTTAAAGGTGATGAGGGATTTCCTCGAGTTCATATCCTTTTTGAAGCCACTGTAACTTTCTGTAGGTAACTAATGTAGGTCACTGATGTAGTCTATAAACAGATTTTACTAATATTGTTCACCCTCCAAAATTAGATGTATAAAGATGTTGAATACCCAGGGAATATGTACTTTCGTTTCTCCGTTCCCCGACAACGGCAACAGAAGATGTTATCCCTAAAGTTGAACCTAGACTAGTGAAGTTCAAGCTCAAAGAAATCTTGAAGATAAATCAAACTGATAAAATCAAATTTAGACAAGGATGGTATGTAATCAAAGGTGTTGGGAAATTAAATAATATAATAATCATAGAACTGCATGACATACAATAAAATACAAAGTTCAACAAAACAAGATATTAGGAGCATGAATTTATAAATAAGTGAATCCGATTCTGCAACTAAGCACTTAAAGATAACTGTACTTCATCACAAGAATCCTGTAATTGATTAACAAGACCATACATAGGATAAAATCATAATAAAATGCAATTCATAAATAAAGGTAGAACAGGCTCATGATCATAATCATTTCAAAGTAATGTTCTGTATTAAAGATGCAAAAGAGTATATGTCTTACAGTTCATAACAAAAACTTGATTCCCATCTATGATTCCAACCCTTTCTTCTGTCTCATTTCTCAAATATATACAACTAATTTCAAAAATCAAAAAGGTTTCTAGATCCTCAAATTATGGATCTCGAATAACCAAAAATAGTAAATCTGTTTAAAGTAGAATTTAACTTCAAAAATCAAATTAAAACTTAAACTGCCATGTGGACTAAACATAACAACCTTATCTCTTATCTGTCGATTCTACTGACTCAACACTATTCTAGATTTTTCATCAAAGGCTTTTAGAAACCTCAGCTAACAAAGTCATATCATTAAGAACTTGAGATCTCTTTTGTAACATCGAGTATTTAGCATCCTTGTTCAGCTCCTTGCTCTGTAATTCCCTATTCTGATCCAAAACTTGCTTATACTTCTCCTGTAATGCCCTTTTCTTCTTCAGCATGTCCTTAGAAATACTAACCAGTTTCTGATAATCAACCTCTTTCTCTTCTAAATCCTCTCGCAGTCTCTTATTTCCAAGCATCAAATTCTCATTCAAATCCTACAAATACTTATTTTGCTCTTTATAAGACACCATGAATTTCCTCGTCTGTACCAATTCTGGACTAAAATCCACCTCATCTGTATCCACAATGATTTCTTCTTTATGTATAGACTTTAAATCTGAATCAATTTCCTTTTCAAAATAATTTTTCTTATTTGTGCAAAATAGTTCAGGAATCTGTTCAGCCATTCCTTACAATTCCACAATTTTTTCACCTTCTGAAACTTGCTCTTTATTTATTGGTTGAACCTTATCATTGCTCATTGATTTTTCTATAACAACCACTGCACTGTATTCTGTAAGATTTGGGCCTACTTCAATTACAAGTTTTCTTCTTAATTGAGTTCTAGGTTTTGCACTCGAATCCACAGCTTTACCCTTCAAATTTTAAACTGGCTTAACCCCTGTAATGTCTTTTGATTCTATCCCTTTATTATTATTCTTAACAGCACATGCTTCTAACAATTCGTCGTTCACCTGTGACCATTTCTCTACTAACCCATTATCCTCTCCATCTAGGGTTTCCTCTTGCTCTGTTTGATTGTCTACTGCATCATCTTTACTTTCTTTCTTTTCTCCCTTTTTCTTCTCTACATCAAATCAAGATTCAAAGAGAAACTCCTCCCACGTTTTTCCCTTTTTCTTCAAATGAAAAACGATTAATAATTTGATTAAAACTTGATGGAAAAGGGAACACACTGTATGTTCCTGATGATTGTAAACCCTTGAAATTATTTTCTGCATACTCTTCAACAGATAATAGGGCAAGTTCATTTTCTTATCTCCGCTGAGATGCATCAGAAAACGTAGATGACACCTCAAAACCTTGTCATAACGTCCTTCACAGGTTACATAATTTTGGATTGTTTCCAATGGTTTTTTCCACATAGGCTTCAGCTTAGTAACATGTTTCCATTCTTCCAATCCAGTTTTTCAAACCCTGGAAAAATAAATTTGTTGTAATCGGCCTCAAATAATTGTTGTTTGAACCACTTTTCTCCCTCAGAAGGTACGCCAATAGCTTCTGCTATAACTTCTTCATTCACCATTATCTGTAAATCCTCAAACCAAACAACTTCATCATTATAATTCTTTAAAAATGCCCTAGTTATCTATTCATTGTAACCCTGCAACCTCTCACAAAATGGAAACCAGCCAGCATCACGCATCATCTTCGCCGACCTAGGGAATTCATGAACCCACTGTAAATTATCAGGTTCTATTCTACACAAAAATCCTCCAAGTCTCTTTTGTTTTGTCATATTTTGTGAACCTGAAAAATACTCCTACGCATGAAACAAAGTCCTATTCCAAACCACGTATTAACATTGAAAATGGGCTTCAATTCACAAACCCTATGTGTATAGATACAGTACTACACGAACAAACTGTCATTATGATGAAATGTGGGGTTTAGCATATGTCTGATGAAACCATTGCCACCTGTGTACAACTCTTTCCATGTGCCTTCACTCAATCACTACACCAACAGAAGCTTTAATCTCATATCGTGAATCAAGTCAAACTGGTAGCACTGCACTGTTTTCATTTTTATATATGTTACCAGTTTATAACCAAGGTTATGCTTAATTTCATAATATCCCTTGCTTTAATACAAACCAATAACCTTTGAACGATAAATTATTTGAGCTTTATTATGGTTTAAAAACAAAAACATAGCAACAATCATAAAAAACTAAGGTGAAACTAGGATAAATGGTAAAGGGTATGGTAAAACTAAGATTATGAACCCAAATGGAAACACTAAGAAAAATAAAAATGAAAACTCTAAGATAAATATGAAAAACAACAATAGAGATAACATCTGGCTTTGAATAGGGATAAAGCTCCCCCTGTGTGGATTTAAGAACATCTTGACCTGTGCCTTCTGAAATCTGCTAAAGTCGAAAATTCTGTCTTATTGGGCTGGAGTCTTATTCACGAAACTGAGATGATATATACACTAAATATGTACGATGACTTTATGCCACTCAATATTTGTGGAAATACTTTAGAAAATGTCCATTTACTGGACTTGCAATCTCCTCACCGTTCAAGTTTTGTAAAACAAAAGTATTATTTTCCAAAATCTTGATCACTGCAAAAGGTCCTATCCACAAGTTTTCAATTGCTTCTCTTTCTTGCTGCAACTGGATTATCTGAAACATTCTCCTTCTTATATCATCAAGCTCCTCTTTTATTTCCTGCAAGAATTTAATTACTGGGGAAGATAATTGAACAGGAAACAAAGCATCAACTCCATATACCAACTGAAAAGGGGATATCCCAATTGACTTCTTTATAGTTACTCTGTCAGCCCAAAGAGCAAATTTCAATTTGGTATCCGAGCTCCTTTTATTTTCAAATAACATTTTCTTGATACTATTCACAATATTTTTATTACTAGACTCTGCTAATCCATTACCCTATGGGTAATAAGGTGTGGACTCTTTCAAGATAATGTTATTTTCTTCACAAAAATTTACCATCTTTTTTAACTTGAAAGTTGGGGCGTTATCAGTAATTAATTTCCTAGGGCATCCAAATCTACTGAAAATATTTTCGTGAAGGAAATTAATTATGACCTGTTCAATTGCTCTCCTTGTGGGGCTTCCCTCCACCCACTTAGTGAAAAAATCAGTGGAAGTTAAAATCCATTTTTTCTAACCACTAGAAGGAGGATGAATTTCTCCTATGAAATCTAAACCCCATTGCTGAAATGGAAAATTTACTGTTGTAGGTTTCAAGGGTAAAGACTGAAGTTTATGCTTACATGCAAACTTCTGAAACTCCACACACGCTTTGAACTGATGATATACATCTGTGAAAATAGTAGGCCAATAATATCCTGCTCTTAGGATTTTTAATGTATTTGCTTTTTAGTACTTGTGCCCACCACATAATACACTATACAATTCAGCAGTAACAGCATCAATTTTTTTATTTTTCCAAACATTTCAACAATATTCCTCCAGGATCTTTCCAATACAAGACTTGATCCATTAAAAAATATTTCATTGCTTTGAGTTTTAATTATCTACATTCATTTCTATTCAATTATGGAGGGCATTGTAAATATAAGAGGAAATATACAATTTCTTTATACCAAGAAGAAACACAATACCTACCACAAATCTGTTGCTTTTTGTACTCTGCTGCCACATCTTGTTCTGAATTTTCTGCCATGAAATGAAGATCTAATACCTGACAATTTGATTATGTTAGAAGCTTGGCTAAACCCTGGCCTTTCAACCCTAAAGCTTCCATGACTGCTTTTGGCATGAGCTTATGTGAAGTTCCTGAATCAAGAAGACAATTGTGTAATAATTGCTCATGAACTTTAAGAGTCACATAAAAAGAGGTGGATATCATGAATTTTCATCATGTTGATCAAAGGTTTTCGAACCCACAATGATGGTAGGGTTTTCATCTTGCAAATTAACTTCATCAGAAGGAACCAAATTCCCTCCAGTTTTAAAATTTTTAAAGGCTGCTTCTCTGTAAGCCTTGTTTTTTATCAACTCTACTAAAGGAACAGGCATCTTGAAATTATTAAGTTCATGTTCCAAATTAAACCCACCTACAGCTTTATTAACTTCCTCCAAAACTACCACTTCATCTCTTTTCTCTTTTACAATTTTCTTTATGATTTAGAGGCATATTTTGTTTAGCAGGAACAGTTTTCACAATCTTCTTAGCCTCTATTGCATGTTTTACCCCTTATCTAAGACCATATGATTTCTGTGGAATCTCCTGACAAATTTCAGGCATAGACATTTCTTGTTGATAATCATTTTCTTCATAATGATCCAGAACTGTAGCATAATGATAATCAGCTTTAGTCAAAAAATGAGAAGAAGAATCATAGTCAAATTGACTAATACTATGTTCTTGATCTTCCAAATCCTCTAACTCCCCTTCATCTATCTCATATGATTTATCATCTCTCACATGATTATTTTTAAATGGAGGTTGAATTCTTTGCTCTTCATTTTCTCTTCTCTCCCTCTGAATATCATTATTTCTTCTTTCTCTTGGAAAAAATCTAGGAACAAAAGGTATTCTAACTTGGTTTTGATTTCTCTCTCCTTCAGGTATAGGCTTGTTTTGATTTTTATTTCCCAAATCCAACCTATCAATCTTAATAGATAAATTTTTAATGATTTTATTCATTTCATCCATTTTACTGTCTGAAGCTCTTCCTGTAGAACTAGATGGAGCAGTTTCTTTTTTACCTTTTTTATCTACCATTTGATAGTCTATTTCTTCTTTGAGTTTGTTTGAAGCCAATATATTAGACTCTACTTCCAAAACAGCATCTTGCATATTTAAAATTGATACAGGCTTTCTTTCTCTCAACAATAAATAAAACCCATGATCAAAAGAGTTTGCATATGTTAACTTCATTGATGTTTCTGAGGGTTTTATTTCAGCTGGTATTCTACTGTACATTTTATTGAACCTTCTAGAAAAATATCCCACAACTTCATATTTCTTTCCTTTCAATGATCCAAACTCTGTAATGTAATATAGATAATCTTTAGTATCTCCCCATTGTCTCATGAACACTTCTTCTAAAGTATCTATACCATCTATAGAGTTTGGTGGTAATTCCCTAAACCACTTTCTTACTTCACCATCTAAGCTTTGAACAAAAACTCACATCCAAACATATTCATTCTCAAAATTCTGATTATCTGCATAGCTCAGATATGTATTCCAGTTCTCTTCTATTGTAACATATCCTTGACCATTGAATCTCGAAAGATATTTTTGGTGATATCCACCTGGGAGAGCATTTAAATGCTGAAGCAAAACTGGAGGGGCATATATTGCTACTACCATAGTAGCCATCCTATTTTCAGGCTGAGCCATTCTAGGACTGGAAATACTTGAGCTTGAATTAGATTGGTTGGTGCTTGAATGTTGTGATGAAAGAGGAAAATTATTGGGCTTTGTCTGATGTAATGGGACTTTACTTGCAAAAGGAATGTGGGATGAAAATAAAGAAGAACCACTTGTCTGTAATGCTTCAAGTTTAACTTTCTCAGATAACAAAGGATTTGTGAAAACTTGGAAGTTGTCTATTTGAGAAGGGGTAAATAACAGATCTAATTCTTATTTTCCTTTCTCAAAATGTGGATCAAAAGAAAGAACGGGAAAAAATGAAGATTAAGGGATCTCCAAGGCTGAAGGATGTTTAAATTTTTCTGATGAGGTAGAACTTAATCTTTGCCTAGATTCTTTTAATATTTGTTCAAGGTCCGACACTCCTAGATTTAAAGGTGATGAGGGATTTCCTCGAGTTCCTATCCTTTTTGAAGCCACTGTAACTTTCAACAGGTAACTGAAGTAGGTTACTGATGTAGTCTATAAACATATTTTACCGATCTTGTTCACCCTCCAAAATCAGATATATAAAGATGTTGAATACCCAAGGAATATGTAATTTCGTTTCTCCGTTCCCCGGCAATGACACCAGAAAATGTTGTCCCTAAAGTTTAACCTAGACTACTGAAGTTCAAGCTCAAATAAATCTTGAAGATAAATCAAACTGATAAAATCAAATTTAGACAAGGAAGGTATGTAATCAAAGGTGTTGGGAAATCAAATAAGATAATAATCATAGAACTGCATGACATACAATAAAATACAAAGTTCAACAACAAAAGATATTACGAGCATGAATTTACAAATAAATGAATCTGGTTCTGCAACTGAGCACTTAAAGATAGCTGCACTTCATCGCAAGAAATTTGTTGTAATCGACCTCAAATGATTGCTGTTTGAACCACTTTTCTCCCTCAGAAGGTACACCAATAGCTTCTGCTATAACTTCTTCATTCACCATTATCTGCAAATCCTCAAACCAAACAACTTCATCATTATAATTATTTATAAATGCCCTAGTTACCTGTTCATTGTAACCCAATAACCTCTCACAAAATGGAAACCAGCCAGCATCACGCATCATCTTCGTCGACCTAAGGAATTCATGAACCCACTGTAAATTATCAGGTTCTATTATGCACAAAAATCCTCCAGGTCTCTTGTTTTTGGTCATATTTCATGAACCTGGAAAATAATCCTGCGCACCAAACAAAGTACTATTCCAAAACATGTATTAACATTGAAAATGGGCTTCAATTCACAAACCCTATGTGTATGGATACAATACTGCACGAACAAACTGTCATTATGATGAAATGTGGGTTTTAGCATATGTCTAATGCAACCATTTCCACCTATGTACAACTCTTTCCATGTGCCTTCACTCAATCATTACACTAACAGAAGCTTTAATATCATATCGTGAATCAAGTCAAACCGATAGCATTGCACTGTTTTCATTTTTATATATGATGCCAGTTTATAACCAAGGTTATGCTTAATTTCATAATATCCCTTACTTTAATACAAACCAATAACCTTTGAAAGATAAATGATCTGAGCTTCATTATGGTTTAAAAAGAAAAACATAGCAAAAATCATAAAAAACTAAGGTGAAACTAGGATAAATGGTAAAGGGTATGGTAAAACTAAGATTATGAACCCAAATGGAAACACTAAGAAAAATAAAAATAAAACCATAAGATAAATATGAAAAACAACTATAGAGATAACATCTTGCTCTGATTGGGGATAAAGCTCTCCCTGTGAGGCTTTAAGAACATTTTGACATGTGCCTTCTGAAATCTGCTAAAGTCATAAATTTTGTCTTATTGGGATGGTGTCTTATTCATGAAACTGAGATGATATATACACTAAATATGTACAATGACTTTTTGCCACTCAATATGTCTGGAAATACTTTAAAAAACGTCCATTTACTAGACCTACAATCTCCTCACCATTTAAGTTCTGTAAAACAAAAGTATTATTTTCCAAAATCTTGATCATTGTAAAAGGTCCTATCCACAAATTATCTAACTTTACATGCTTACCTTTCTTGTCCTTTCGTGCATCCCACCTGAGAACAAGGTCACCCACTGCAAAAACATATTTTTTAACTTTTTTTATCAAAACTTTCTTTCATATTTTTCCTATGCATCTCAGCTGTATTTTCAATGGCTTCTCTTTCTTGCTGCAACTAGATTATTTGAAACATTCTTCTTCTTATATCATCAAACTCCTCTTTTATTTCCTGCAAGAATTTAATTACTAGCGAATCTAATTGAACAGGAAACAAAGCATCAATTCCATATACCAACTGAAAAGGGGATGTCCCATTTGACGTCTTTATAGTTACTCTGTCAGCCCAAAGAGCAAATTTGAGTTTGGTATCACAACTCCTTTTATTTTCAAATAACATTTTCTTGATACTGTTCACAATATTTTTATTACTAGACTTTGATAATCCATTACCCTGTGGGTAATAAGGTGTGGAATGTTTCAAGCTAATGTTATTTTCTTCACATAAATTTACCATCTTTTTTTACTTGAAAGCTTGGGCGTATCAGTAATTAATTTCCTAGGGCATCCAAATCTACTGAGAATATTTTCTTGAACGAAATTAATTATGACCTGTTTAGTTGCTCTCCTTATGGGGATTGCCTCCACCCACTTAGTGAAAAAATTAGTGGTAGTTAAAATCCATTTGTCCTTACCACTAGAAGGAGGATGAACTTATGCTATGAAATCTAAACCCCACTATTGAAATGGAAAATTTACTGCTATATGTTTCAAGGGTAAACACTAAAGTTTATGCTTACCTGCAAACTTCTGACACTCCACACACCCTCTGACATGATGATATACATCTATGAAAAGAGTAGGCCAATAATATCCTGCTCTTAGGATTTTGAATGCAGTTGCTTTCCAGTACTTGTGCCCACCACATACTTCACTATGTAATTCAGCAGTAACAGCATCAACTTCTGATTTTTCCAAACATTTCAACAATATTCCTCTAGGATCTTTCCAGTACAAGAATTGATCAATTAAAACATATTTCATTGCTCTGAGTTTTAATGATCTACATTCATTTCTATTCAATTCTGGAGGGCATTGTAAATATAAGAGGAAATATACAATTTCTTTATACCAAGAAGAATCACAATACCTGCCAGAAATCTATTTCTTTTTGTACTCTGTTGCCACATCTTGTTCTGAATTTTCTGCCATCAAATGAAGATCTAATACCTCACAATTTGATTTTGTTAGAAGCTTGGCTAAACCTTGGCCTTTAACCAATTTGGTTGGTTTAATATCCACTCCATATTCCATAACCTTTGTTATCCATCTGCCTCTTTTCCCCTCACTGTCAGGTTGTACTAAAATATCCTTAACTGCTAAACTTGGAACATATGCCAAAATTTTGGAATGTAAAACATAGATTCTGAAATATTTGAGAGCTTTAACTAATGCATATGCTTGCTTTTCCATTGTATTATATTTAAGCTCTGCATTTCTTAATATTTTACTAAAGAAAGAAATTGGTTGTTCCAAGCCATCTGAATTCTTTTGCAATAACACAGCAGCTATGGTATCTTCAGAAGCGAATGAAAAAATTGCAAAATCCTTAGTATAATCTGGAGCTATCAATACTAGTGCTTATATCAATGCATGCTTTATTGCTTCAAATGATCGTCTAGCTTGATGTGACCATTTGACCTCCATATCCTCCCTAAGCATCTCAATGATATGTTTGATAATTTCTGCGAAATTAGGACTAAACCATCTTAAAAAATTAATTTTCCCAATGAAAGATTGAATTTCCTTTTTATTTCTAAGAATAGTAATTTTTTAAATGGCTTTTACTCTTTCTGTATGTATTTTGATTCCTTCAGCAGAAACAATGTGTCCTAACAACTTACTGTTTGTCATAGCAAATTGGGATTTCTTTGGGTTTAATGACAAACCAAATTTTTGGCACTTTGTAAAAACCTGTATTGGATGCTTCAGATGGTCCTCATCAGACTTGGAGAACACTGTGATATCATATTGCTATATTACTACAAACTTTTCATTTTCCCCCACAAAGGTTATGTGCATAGCCCTCTGGAATGTGGAACATGCGTTCATAAGCCCAAAAGGGATTTTATCGTACATAAATGTTCCCCATGGAGTTGTGAATGTTGTTTTTTCTCTATCTTCAGGCTATACTACAATCTAGTTATAACCAGAAAAACCATCAATCATTGAAATTCTATGAGACCCTACAACTCTCTGCAAAATCTGATCAATTTTAGGCAATGAATAATTGTCTTTTAAACAAGATCTGTTCAGGTTCCCGAAATCAACATAGAGCCTTATTTCTCCATTTTTCTTACGTACAGGAAACAAGTTTACAATTCAGGATGAATATCTCAAAGGTACAATAATTTTTGCATCCAACAATTTTTTTACCTCCTTTTAAATTACTGGTAGCAATGTTGGATTAATCCTTCTAAGTTTCTGTTTAAAAGGCTTAGTATTTGGTTTCAAAGGAATTTTATGCTGAATTATGCTAGTGTCATAAGTTCTTAAATCTTTATATGACAAAGCAAAAATGTCCACAAATTCTTTCAGCAAACTAATATATTTTTTCTTTTCCCCTTTTGATAAAAATTTTGACATTTTGATCATTTTAGGTTCAACTTCATATCCAATATTACAACTTACAACACTTTCTTATGTGGTCTGCAATGTGGGTTTCAGCAAGGTATCATCTTCTGAGAACAATCTCTCAAGTGGAACAAGTCCCTTGGGAATAAATTTCCTTTTAATTCAACAATCTTATGATCAGCTTTTGAATCTTTTGTGCAAAGTTCATTTTCAACCATTTCAACATCCTGATCTTGATCAACTAAATCATTTGCAAATTCACCTATTAACTCCAAAAATTATTTTATCTCCTAATCATCATGAAAGACTTTCCAGTGCTTGATGTCATCTAGAACAGATGGCATGTATCTCAGAACAATTGGATATTTCAAATGTGTCAGTTTTGGAACCTTAAAATAAGTTGCTGCTAAGGCTAAGGAATCCGTTGTCTCATTATATTCTCTTGGAACAAAAGTTATGTTGAAATCTAAAAAGAAATTATCGATTAGATCCCAGACCTCATTTCTATACACTTTCAACAAATGTTTCTTTACCTGGTACACATTCTTAACTTGCGAAATTACTAATCCAGAGTCGCCAAACACAGCAAGTTCTTGAATACCAAAATATTTTTCTGCTCTTAATCCAAGAATCAAAGCCTCATACTCAGCATTATTATTGGTTGTTTTAATTTCCAACTTGTACATGAGAGAAATGATCTCACCTCCAACTGAAATAAGTACCTCTCCTGCTCCTGCTCCATCCTTACTTGATGAACCATCAAAATACATTTGTCATAAACCATCTGGTTCTTCCTTTTTTGTCTGAATTGGATTATCTTTATGCATTTGTAAAACTCCTTCAACATCATCACTTAATTTCAGCATACAAATCAATTGAATAAATTGGATGATTATTAGGGTGTTTACTGTCACTTACCAAATATGCCATCTGTACTTCTCTGTAAAGTCTCATGTATTCTCCTCCAAACATTGGAATTGTGGCGTATGAAAGGTCCATCTGCAGAGTTCCTCCCACTCTTTTTTCCCAAGATCTATATAGTAGCATGCCAAATTTAGGAGAAATATCTGCTACAACTCTGTCCATTGATACACTCTTCATAGGTACTTGAGTTAAATTCACCACAAGATATTTAATAACCCCAATACACTTCACTACCCTAGAGTCAAATGCATATAAGTTATGATATGGTTTAGTAACAGTCAACCCTAAAGCTTCCATGACTGCTTTTGCCATGAGGTTATGTGAAGCTCCTAAATCAAGAAGACAATTGTGTAATAATTGCTCATGAACTATAAGAGTCACATAAAAAGGAGGTGGATTTCTGAATTGTCATCAGGTTGATCAAAGGTTTTCGAACCCACAATGATGCTAGGGTTTTCATCTTGCAAATTAACTTCATCAGAAGGAAACAAATTCACTGCAGTTTTAAAAGTTTTAAAAGTTGCTTCTCTCTAAGCCTTGTTTTTATCAACTCTGCTAAAGGAACAGGGATCTTGATCTTATTAAGTTCATGTTCCAAATTAAACCCACCTACAGCTTTATTAACTTCCTCTAGAACTACCACTTCATATCTTTTCTCTTTTACAATTTGTTTCTGATTTAGAGGCATATTTTGTCTAGCAGGAACAGTTTTCACAATCTTCTTAGCCCGTGTTGCATGTTTTACCCCTGATCTAAGACCATATGATTTCTGTGGAATCTCCTGACAAATTTCAGGCATAGACATTTCTTGTTGATAATCATTCTCTTCATAATGATCTAGAACTATAGCATAATGATAATCAGCTTTAGTCAAAAAATGAGAAGAAGAATCATCATCAAATTGACTAATACTATGTTCTTGTTCTTCCAAATCCTCTAACTCCCCTTCATTTATCTCATGTGATTCATCATCTGTAACATGATTATTTTGAAATGGAGGTTGAATTCTTTGCTCTTCATTTTCTCTTCTCTCCCTCTAAATATCATTATTTCTTCTTTCTCTTGGCAAAAATCTAAGAACAAAAGGTCTTTTGAATTGATTTGATTTCTCTCTCCTTTAGGTATAGGCTTGTTTTGATTTTTATTTCCCAACTCCAACCTATCAATCTTAATAGATAAATTTTTAATGATTTTATTCATTTCATCCATTTTACTGTCTGAAGCTTTTCCTGTAGAACTAGATGGAACAATTTATTTTTTACCTTTTTTATCTACCATTTGATAGTATGTTTCTTCTTGAGTTTGTTTGAAGCCAGTATATTATACTCTAATTCCAATGCAGCATCTTGCATATTTAAAAGTGATACAAGATTTCTTTCTCTCAACAATAAAGAAAACCCATGATCAAAAGAGTTTGCATATGTTAACTTGGCTGATGTTTCAGAGGGTTTTATTTCAGCTGGTATTCTACTGTACATTTTATTGAACCTTTTAGAAAAATCTCCCACAGCTTCATCTTTCTTTCTTTTCAACGATCCAAACTCTGTAATGTAATATAGATAATCTTTGGTATCTCCCCATTGTCTCATGAACACTTCTTCTAAAGTATCGATACCATCTATAGAGTTTGGTGGTAATTCCCTAAACCACTTTCTTACTTCACCATCTAAGATTTGAACAAAAACTTTCATCCAAACATCTTCATTCTCAAAATTCTAATTATCTACATAGCTCAAATATGTATTCCAATGCTCTTCTGTTGTAACATCTCCTTTACCATTGAATATCGAAATATATTTTTGGTAATCTCAACCTGGGAGATCATTTAAAGGCTGAGGAAAAACTAGAGGGGCATATCTTGTTGCTACCATAGCAGCCATCCTATTTTGAGTCTGATCCATTCTAGGACTGGAAATACTTGAGCTTGAATGAGATTGGTTGGTGCTTGAATGTTGTGATGAAAGAGGAAAATTACTGGGCTTTAGCTGATGCAATGGGACTTTACTTGCAAAAGGAATGTGGGATGAATATAAATAAGAACCACTTGTCTGTAATGCTTCATGTTTAACTTCCTTAGATAACAAAGGATTTGTGAAAACTTGGAAGTTGTCTATTTGAGAAGGGGTAAATAACAGATCTAATTCTTCTTTTCCTTTCTCAGAATGTGGATCAAAAGAAGGAACAAGAAAAAATGAAGATTCAGTAATCTCCAAGGCTGAAGGATGTTTAAATTTTTCTGATGATGTAGAACTTAATCTTTGCCTAGATTCTTTTAATATTTGTTCAGGGTCCGAGACTCCTGGATTTAAAGGTGATGAGGGATTTCCTCGAGATCATATCCTTTTTGAAGCCACTATAACTTTCGACAGGTAACTGATGTAGGTTACTGATGTAGTCTATAAACAAATTTTACTAATCTTGTTCACCCTCCAAATTCAGATATATAAATATGTCGAATACCTAGGGAAGATGTACTTCTGTTTCTTCGTTCCCCGGCAATGGTGCCAGAAGATGTTATCCCTAAAGTTGAACCTAGACTACTGAAGTTCAAGTTCAGAGAAATTTTGAAGATAAATCAAACTGATAAAATCAAATTTAAACAAGGACGGTATGTAATCAAAGGTGTTGCGAAATCAAATAAGATAATAATCATAGAACTGCATGACATACAATAAGATACAAAGTTCAACAACAGAAGATATTACGAGCAAGAATTTACAAATAAATGAATCTGGTTCTGCAACTGACCACTTAAGATAACTGCACTTCACCACAATAATCTTGTAATGGATTAACAAGACCATACACAGGATAAAATCATAATAAAATGCAATTCATAAATAAAGCCAGAACAGGCTTATGATCATAATCATTTCAAAGTAATGTTCTGTATTAAAGATGCAAAAGATTATATGTCTTTTCAACATAAATTTTCTTATTTGTGCAAAATAGTTCAAGAATATGTTCAGTCATTCCTTGCAATTCCACAAATGTTTCACCTTCTGAAACCTGCTCTTCATTTATTGGTTGAACCTTATCATTGCTCATTGATTTTTCTGTAACAACCAGTTCACTGTCTTCTGTAATATTTGGGCATTGTTCAATTTCAAGTTTTCTTCTTAATCGAGTTCTAAGTTTTGCACTCGAATCCACAGCATTACCCTTCAAATTTTCGACTGGCTTAACCCCTGTAATGTCTTTTGATTCTATCCCTTTATCATCATTCTTAACAACACATGCTTCTGACAATTCATCCTTCACCTGTGACCATTTCTCTGCTAACCCATTATCCTCTGCATCTAGGGTTTCCTCTTGCTCTGTTTGATTGTCTACTGCATCATCTTTTCTTTCTTTCTTTTCTCCCTTTTTCTTCTCTACATCGAATCCAGATTCAAAGACAAACTCCTCCCATGTTTTTCCCTTTTCCTTCAAATGAAAAATGATTAATAATTTTATTAACCCTTAACGGAAAAGAGAACGCACTGTATGTTATGGATGATTGTAAACCCTTGAAATCATTTTCTGCATACTCTTCAACAGATAATAGGGCAAGTTCATTTTCTTATCTCCGTTTAGATGCATCAGGAAACATAGATGACACCTCAAAACCCTGTCATAATGGCCTTCACAGGTTACATAATTTTGGATCATTTCCAATGGTGTTTTCCACATAGGCTTCAACTTAGTAACGTGTATACCATTCTTCCAATCCAGTTTTTCTAACCCTGGAAAAAGAAAGTTGCTATAATCGGCCTCAAATGATTGTTGTTTGAACCACTTTTCTCCCTCAGAAGGTACACCAATAGCTTCTGCTATAACTTCTTCACTCACCATTATCTGCAAATCCTCAAACCAAACAACTTCATCATTATAATTCTTTATAAATGCCCTAGTTACCTATTCATTGTAACCCTGCAACCTCTCACAAAATGGAAACCAGCCAGCATCACACATCATCTTCGCCAATCTAGGGAATTCATGAACCCACTGTAAATTATCAGGTTCTATTCTGCACAAAAATCCTCCAGGTCTCTTTTTTTTGTCATATTTCATGAACCTGGAAAATACTCCTGCGCACCAAACAAAGTCCTATTCCAAAACACGTATTAACATTGAAAATGGGCTTCAATTCATAAACCCTATGTGTATGGATACAGTACTGCACGAACAAACTATTATTATGATGAAATGTGGGGTTTATCATATGCCTGATGCAACCATTGCCACCTATGTACAAATCTTTTCATGTGCCTTCACTCAATCATTACACTAACAGAAGCTTTAATCTCATATCATGAATCAAGTCAAACTGGAAGCATTGCACTGTTTTCATTTTTATATATGCTGCCAGTTTATAACCAAGGTTATGCCTAATTTCATAATATCCCTTGCTTTAATACAAACCAATAACCTTTGAAAGATAAATGATTTGAGCTTTACTATGGTTTAAAAAGAAAAACATAGCAAAAATCATAAAAAAACTAAGGTGAAACTAGGATAAATGGTAAAGGGTATGGTAAAACTAAGATTATGAACCCAAATGGAAACACTAAGAAAAATAAAAATAAAAACCCTAAGATAAATATGAAAAACAACAATAGAGATAACATACGTGTTGGAAAACCCAAGTCAGATCTTGTGTAGATGTTCATGGCTCTATGGTTGAGCTCACTAGCTTAGCAAACAAGCCTTTCCATCCGCTTGGCAGTCTGATAAACCCAAACATAGCTTTGGCTTGACTGCGTTTTGACATATCTTTGGCTATGTGTGAGCCTGCTAGTTTCCTTTTCCTTGGGGAATCATGCCCAGCTCAAGGGTGGTAGTGCTGCTGAGAGATTAAGGAGCACACTGGCCTATGGTTGGTGGAACGTTGCAGTGACATAGCTGGTTGCAGGACGAGCTTCTTCATTAGATAAGTATTATTGTCTATTTCATCTCTGCAATTGTATTTATTGTTTAATGAAAATGATGAACATGCTAAATGCTTGAATGGAATGTAGTTTTCTTCCGCTGTATGATAAATAATTATGCATTTATGCATGTTTTAGTTCAAAGCCTTTCAATTTTTATTATGTGTATGTTCATGGGGCTAGTTTCCTGGGTAGATAGCATTATGGTAGCGTCCTCTTCGTCGGTCGAAGGGTTGGGGATGTTACAGTGAAGAACCTAGTAATCTGGAGGATAATCTCCATGATGCTCAATTGTTTGCAATAACCATGTTTGATGATCAATACAAAGATATCATATAATTTTTAAGTACGAGTTATGCGCCAGTTGAATTCACCATTGCGCATAAGAAGCAGTTGGTTGTGTGAGCTGCATATTTCCACTTTATCGCTGGACAATTGTATAAGATGTGTCCCGATGAGATTCTTTGTTTTCGTGTCTTGGAACACAAGCAACTGATGATATTGAAAGAAGCACATGCTGGTGTCGCAAGAGGCCATTACGTTGGAAAATAAAAGGTGCGCACAATTTTACAAGCAAGATTGTGGTGTCCCACCATGCATGTAGATGCCTGAGATTATTGTCATAGCTGTGATATCTACCAAAGAACTGGAAAGTCATCGCGTTGTGAAAAAATTCCATTGGTACCTTAGGTAACATTGCAGGCATTTGATAAATGAGTCGTTGATTTTTTGGGCCCTATCAGTCCAACATGGAACCGTATAGGTGTGCGCTATATTATTATTGTGACTAATTACCTAACCATATGGGTTGAAGCAGCGTTAGTAGAGAATTGTACTGTTGTGAAGTTTTTGTTTGAAAATATTGTAACAAGCTTTGGTTGCCCAAAGATTTTAATAAGTGATCAAGGTACGCACTTTTTTAACCAATTGATTGAAGAACTAACAAAATAATTTCAGATTCAACATATAAAAAAAATGCCATATCACCCTTAAGAGAATGGTGTTGTCAAGGCCTTTAACAAAATCCTGGAAAATGCATTCAACAAACATTTGTAATGTTCAAAGAGATTATTGGGATAAAAAAACTTCGACGGTGTTATGGGCATATCGTATGACTTGTAAAAAGTTGACACACCACACTCCATTTCGCTTGGTGTATGGGAAGGAAGATGTGACGCCGATGGAGTACATTGTACCAAGTCTAAGAATTGTTGCAATCACAAATATGATAAATGTTGATGTTGTCGAGGAGATATTGTTGTAATTCATGCAATATGAAGAAGAATGGTTCATCGCAGGGTATCACCAAAACGTTGAGAAAGAAAGACAGAAGGTATGGCATGATCGACACATTAAGAACACGCAATTTCAAATCGTAGTACTTGTTCTTATGTATGACAACAAATTTTTCAATCATCTGGGAAAGTTAAAAACACATTGGTTAGGACTATATATTGTCTATGAGATCACTAATGGGGGATATTTTAAATTGCAAAAGCTAGATGGAACATCAATCATAGGAATGATAAACGGAAGTCGGATGAAGTTGTATCACGATAGTAGTGACTTGTATATATGTGTTTATATATATAGATATACATATAAATATATATACATATATATATATATATATATATATATATATATA